>VXBO01005455.1:289973-445613 GCA_013400135.1 Rhinoptilus africanus | reverse complement strand
GCGGGTGAGCGGGCGATGCCCGGGGCTTTGCCGGGTACCTGCCAAAGTGCCACAAGCGCTGTCTGCCTAACCGCTGTCAGGAGTGCTCGCCGCACAGCTCCTTCCTGGTGTTTCATCCCTCTCCTGTCTATTCCTGAGGTGCTTTGCTAGGATGCGGGGTGCTTTCCCTTCCCCACGCGGGTGGGAGACTTTTCTGAGGTGTCCCAGAAGCTGTTTGTGCGGCTGGGGCTTGCAGGGACTCCCCTTTGCTTGGGCTTCCTCTTGGGCTGCTGAAGCTTCACCGATAACCTCCAGCATCCCCGAGGTGGTGGAGTTTGCAGTTGTGCTCTTGGGCCATCTGTGATAACTTTTATAGAGGACAAGCAATTTTTAGTGCCTCGATCAATAAAATCTTTGTGCTTGTTTGGAGCGCCTGTGGGAGACTGGTGTTACTTCTGCCCGGCCAGGCCTCGCGGGGTCCGCTCAGCACACACGGCTGCTGGGGCCAGTGTCCTCCCTGGGACGAGAGGGAGTTTGGGGGAGAAGAGACCCTTCTGTCCCTGCTGAGGCTAAATCAGCCTGTTGACAGTCTCCTGAATTTTTGTGGCTTCTTTATAGAACAAAAGTAACTTTTTGAAATGAGCTAACGTGTTTTTTTTGTCACATGAGTTAAGATTTAAGCTCCCCTGTCTTGCTTACTTTGTCCTGGGTGGAAAAGGCCAAAACGCCTTTGAAAGATGATCCTGGAGCATGCAAGTACTGCCCTGTTTCTCCTGCGCTGGGGACTGCAGGTGGGGTGGGTGACTGCCGGACCCGGGCCGCCCTGGGGAGCAGTTTGTCCCCAGCTCGGGCAAGGGCTCTGGTGCAGGAGCTCCCGGCAGAGGAGGGAGGAAGGTGAGGGGCTGCGGATGAGCCAGCCCCATCTGTGGCCTTTGAGGGGAAGGTTGTCTCTGTGCCTTTGTGCGCTGCCGGGCGTGGGGAGAGGCTCCCTGGTGGTGTGTGATTTCCGACTAACGCCAGCATTGCTGAGGATGGAGGTGTGCGTTATCTTGGTCGTGGATTTAAACACGAGGACTCAGACGGCTTTTGGCACAGCTATAGCGTGCTCTGCACGGAGGGGAGGAGTTGTAGGGCTCCTTGCAAGCGTCTGCGAGGTGCTTGTTAGTGAGGCAGACCTTGGCCGGTCAGCAGAGGTAGCTGAGTGAGCAGTGCCCGCTCCCACCAGCAAAACCTTTCCGTGAACTGCAGTGGCATGGTTTCTTCAAGCTCTTGTTCCCAGACAAAGGAAGCTAAATGCGGTGTTTACTGCCTGCCTCTGTCCCATGTGGGGCTGATAAGAAAGCTAATGTCATCCACCACATCTTTTGTGGGGTCTGGCACCTGGTGTGGTACTCACTCAGCTGAGTGACTCCACCTGAGGACGGTAATTGTTCCCTTCTGAGTGTGTGCAGGAGCTGGATGGGTGGGTTTGTTAGCACTGACTGCAAGGAATGTGGCCTCCAAAATTTCTGTGGTATACAGTGAGAGACTGAGAAATAAGATTTATCTAGAGTAAGAAACAAGTTATAGCTGTCCTGAGCCTCCGAGAGGGCTTTCTGGTGGCCAGGGAAGCTGGGTATGTGATGAGGGAATCCTTGGTGGGTCTGTGTTGAGTGGGGATTGTTCTTATACGAATTTGCCTGTTGTGAGTGTCACTACTCGCGGGTATATTCTGTAGCGATGTGTTGCAGCATGCCCTAACCCTCGGCAGATCCGTCCTGTGTAGGATCAGCAGTAAGACTGCACCTTTCTGCCTGGAGAGCGTACCACCAGCTGCTCTGCAGGTATTTGTTGTAGCAGCACAAAGAACTGCTGTGACCTGCACCCTGGAAGGAGGTGAAACCCGGAAAACTGGGGTGCTTTAAAAGAGAAAGCTGATTTCTGGGAGTTGTTGAGGTTTCCATAAGTCCTGCTGGACTTGATCCCACACTTCTCGTTCCTATCACCTGTGGAGGGGAATGCTGAGCAAGCAGGGTCTGAGCATCGGCGAGACTGTGGGGCAGCCAAGCAGCCTGCAGCCCCCGGCAGGTCAAGGTGGGACCATTGGGTGCTGGGAGCTTTGCTTTACTGCCTCACCTCCTCCATCCTTTCTTCTGGCAGGCTTCAATGCATCTGTAGAGAGAAGGAAAACACCCTTCCGCAGTTGGTTTAATCTGACTGGAGATGACAGTGCTGCAGAAGGAGCGCTGAGCGTCTGCCCTGCCCCAGCTGCGCAGCTGGGAGGTTGCACCCGGCCACTTCCAAGTGCTCCCACTGGCATGTTGCAGCCACGTGCACTCACTGATCTTACAGAAAATGAAGCCTGCAGAGAAGGAAGGGGGAGAGGGAGGGTTGTTTCAGGATGGAATGGCGAGCAGCTCCAGTTCATCCCTGTCAGTGGGGTGGCTGGAGCTGACCCAAGGGAGAGGGTGCAGGCAGAGGGGTCCGGGAGGAGGCTGGGACCATTCCTTTGGCGGCAGTCTGCAGCTGCATTGGGTAAAGCTTTGGTGCCTTGGAGCTGCTTCCTGCGCAACCCCTGCTCAGACTGCTTCACCCTCAACCCTCCGAGCCCCCCTGTCGAGGTACTGACAGTGCTCCATTTAGTGGCAGATGCTGAGAAGAGAGGTAATACAAAAAGAACTTTCACTCCCTTCCATAACTGTTCTCAGCTGAGTATTTGTATGTGATGAGGTGAATTGTCAAAGTTGTGTTTCCAGAGATGTTTTAAATTGAATGTGCATTCTGAGGTATCAACAGGACGTTTGTGTTGGAAAGTCATCGGCTCAGGCGCTGTCTTAAATTCTCTTTACTTTGCAGAATTCTTCAGTCTGATGTCTAGGTGTTGAAAAAGACAGTTTAAGGCAAAAATTGGATTTTGTCATGCTCATCCAAGCCAAAGCAGTCCTTGTGGGACTGACTGTAAACCTGTGGCTTGTCATCTGCTGGGCAGGGAAACGTCATGGTGTTGAACAGTTGTGCTGATCTGGCTGTCGTTTTTGAGCAAGATCTTTGTATGTCCTGTGGCTGTGCTGGTGTGTTGTCAGGAAGGGAAGGAGAGTTGACGGAGGGCGCAGGCAGCAGGTCTGTGCTCTGGCAGCCCCTGCTGTGCTGCAGCCATCACGCGATGAAGGCTGTCTGCTCAGGGCGGTGGGATCCAGCACAAGGAGTGACTTAGTTTTCTCACTGTCCTGAACTAAAGAGACGATGGAAAAGGCACCATGAGACTGAGGAGGACGGGGGTTTCCTTCCTGCCTGTATAAAGTCTGGAGAGAGACAAGCACGTTTGCAGCCTCGCTGGCCTCCTTTGGCACCCTGTGCGGTGCCCTTTGTCAAGGTGCTTTTCCCTATCCCTGCATGTGGCATCTCTTCCCTGCCCCTCGCTGCCACCTTGCCCCTGTATCTCTCTGCTGATATGCAGAATACAGCAAGTTCACACCACATGTGGTACTCCTTGGTGAGAAACGAGCAGTCCCGTCTCAGAGCTGTCACCTTTCTTGACTCCCACAGGTACCTTTGACTGTCCCTTCTCCAACCTGAGGGAAACAGCCCCTTTCTCCATACCCTGTAGGAGGTTTATCAAGTGAAGCAGGGGTCGGTTGATGTCTCAGAATGAGACACGAAGTCTGGATTCTGTTAGTAACTGTAGTTGTCTGTCTAGCAAAAGCCCATTCTTGCCCTAGAAAGTAGGCTTGACTTTTGAGAGCTCCAGAAAGATCTTTCCAGAAAGCCACGCAGTAGTACCAGCACACGTTTTTTGGAGTACCACCAAGAAATGCTGCTGATAACATCCTGCTGAAAAACCTTTTCCCTGGTGGGGAGGTGAAGGGAAGAAATGGATCCCTAGACCCGTCCGGGCCCTTTCTGCCTTTTATGTACATAGTCATCCATGCAAATCCGTTTCTTTGCGTTGGGAAATCCTGCTGGCGGTGCAGCATTGGCTTTCGGGCCCTGCGCTGTGCTTGTGAGTTCAGCATTGTATGTTCATGTTTCTTTTGTGTATGGTGTGACATTTCTTTTCCACTGGTGTGGCGGAAGGGTGTATATACAAGTGAGATCAAAATTCAGACAGATAACAGTGATAAACTGCATTGCTTAAAGATGAAATTTGAAAATCTAAGGGAAATTTAGGTAAGCTTGCAGTTGGTGACCACAACATTCGAGATATTTGCTAAAGTGTTCTTTTCTGTCTTACGATTTCCTGAAGGGTTGTGAAATGTTAGATCTTTCTTATTTCCATCAAAATAGAGGTAACAGTTGATACATCATGCTGGTTTTGGAAATAAGCAAAGATTGTCTGGAAATTACTTTGTATTTTTCTTTATCTGTGCCTAGAAATCCATGTGGCTTTGATAAGCAGCTGAGGTCTTTCAGCTTTTGCAGTCGAGGCTGTCCTGTGACAAATAATTTCTTTGTGACCAGATTTGAGCCTTTAATAGGCAAACATCTAAGTAGAAATAAACTTAGATGGTGTCCTCTCCTGAAGCGTTTGAACAGGTCAGGTTTGGTTTTGCTGATTACAGCTGGAAACTATGTTGCTGAAACTGATCCGAGAGTGGTCCTGCTCTTTTAGCTGAAATGCAAGAAAGTCCTCAGTGGGGTCAGGCAAGGTGTGTGTTGACTGGGGAAGGCACGAAGGGAGCTGTGGTGGGAGATGCTGGGGTACAGGTGTGAATTAGCAGCATCCCGGTGGCTCGTGGCTAGCAGAGCCTGCCCTCCTGTCACTGCTCCTACTCGGAGACAGCAGTGGAGGGACGGTGCTGCTGCATGTGCCTGGGAGAAGGGTCAGAAAGTGAAAGATGGGGTGAATGAGTGGAAAAATAATGGTAAATAGTGATAGGGAGAGGCTGGAGCTGAAGGGCCCTTCAAAGGGAGAAAGAAGTCAGAAGGTGAGGGGAGAGAGTGTAGGAGAAATTCAAGACAACAAAGAGAATGCAAAAAATTAAGCATGATAACACAAGTCAACAGAGCCGGAAAAGACTGTCTGTGGTATGAAAAGCCCTGTGAAGGATGTAGGAGAGGTCCTAGATAGCTTCTTGCAGTCCCTGCTAGCCATACACATGCTTGTGAGTCGCCCTGAAGTTGGGAAGTAATGAACCACATCATAGATAATAACAGGAGAGATGTGGAATATAAGTGTGTTTATTAAGTACTAGGTGCATGTAACAGGTGCAGTTAACATTAAATGGAAATTTGGGCGGCTCTAACTTGTGCAGAAGCATGTGTTGTGAATGGGGACTACTGCTTTCTTACCTTCAGTTGCAGCAAACTTGACTGTGAATAGGTGTATTACTTGATGGCAAATGTTTTTTGTTTGTTTTTGTTGTTTGTGCTTTTACCCTTGGGTTCTCTCTGCATGCAGAAGGGATCGTGGCTTCCAAAGAACCACTGCGTGTTTTATTGGGGCTCCCACAGGGGAGGCTTCCCATGCGGAGGTTTGGATGTATAATACAGAGTTGGCATAGGCGTATGTGCTGCTGTGATATCGTAACTCCTGCTTCAACTGTATTGCATCCCCCAAGTAAGAGGCTCTCAAATTTCCAGAAGTAACATCAGGCTTTTAAACACCCCCTTCCCCCTGTGCCCTCCCAAACACCCCAGTCAGGTATGCCCTCCTGGGGGGTCAGGGAGACATCCTAAGCAAAATTCGAAGTGAAAAACTGTTCTCAAGCGGAGTTTAACTTGCACTGGCAGCTGTTTACCTAGCCTCTCTGCCTGGTCCTCCACGGAGATTTCTGTGTGCAAATGTCCCAGTTTGATGTTAAATCACGCACTGGAAATCTGTACACAGCAGGGTGCAAATTGGGAATAAATCAGTTAACAGATTCTGTGACTGCTGCATTTTGCAGAGTGGAAACAGGATCCTGCTGTGAAAGAACAGGTCACTGTCAAAGTAGCTGTAGTTACGACATGATTGAAGTTGATGCTTCTTAGTGGAAAATTTCCCTGAAGTTGTATTATTTTATATTTAAAATGTGTAAATGATACAACTTTGTGTGCTCCTGCTGGTAGTGTGGTGGCAGCAGCAAAGATGCCAGTCTAGACTGAAATCCTTAACACTAGTAAATTAGGATACAGGTGTCTCTGTTACAGCCACACGGGTATCGGATATTTAGAAAGCCTTCTCAAAGCAAGAGAATTTGCCTAATACTAAAATGATTATTAAAAAAAGGGGGGGGGAAAAGTCTGGCAAAGTAATTGTGAGATATTTAAATGGATTGTTCCCCGATGGAAGGGAAATAAAACAGCAGCGATAAGACAAACAGTTTTAGGAAAACCAAAAAAGTTTGCTTCGGTGCCGTGAGCCCCATGGCGTTGGAGAGGCACCTCCTGTCTTGGACCCAGCTCAGGCACTGGCAGAGGATGTGATCCTGCCAGCTCTCCTTGTTGGGCTGAAGGTGTCGGGATCCATCCGGACCCTGCTCCCCGGGTCCCCCGTACTGGTGGGACAGTCACTACTCTGGGTGCTCAGAGTCTGTGCTCTGTCTCGCAGCCTGACCAAGTGGAGCGGTTCTGCTCTCGGCATTAGTTGTGTCCAAATGAATTTCCTACTCTCTGGCTGGAGAATCTAGGTGTTTCTTAAAGTATAACGTGGTGTTTGGGTTTTATGCCCATCCCTGGGACAAAGTGCCTCCTCTCTGGCAGGGCTGGGAATGTATGATATAAAGCCAAACTGAAGCAGCAAAAGGGAAGAACTGCAGGAATGTGCATGGTGTCTGCAAGTTTTGTTATGACTTAGAAAGGCTCGGTGTGGAGGGCTGTGTTCAGCTGCCTGAGAGGCTCAAGTCCTGACAGGACGGAGGTACCTGGGGTTGTGATGTGGCATCGCTTGGAGATGCTCCAGGGGTGTGACAGCTCCCGAGGCTGGCAGCAGGATTCCTCTTGTTGGGGGGCAGGACCAGCCTTCAGCTCTTAGCAAAATTAGCAGATGTGCTAATTATCAACCAATAAATGTCAGAGTTTGGCTGGATTTTTGTGCCTTTTTTTTTTCTCTGTGGCTATGCGGATGTTGTCCCTGGAAGTGGATTTTGTCCCTTTTTTCTACATTGGAGCAGATATTTCTGCTGTGTGATACATGTTATCTCTTTCTGTTAACCTCACTGTGTTGTTCTAACTCCCTATCACCATAGTCTTGTTTGTTACTGTGCCGTGAGACAGAGAAGCACGAGAAAACAGCCAAGCAAGTCATATATCTCTTCCAGCTGGAGTATTTCACATTGTCTGAAACTTCATTCCTTGTTTTTTTGGAGCAGTTTTACTAAATCTCTAATGTCACATTTATGTGTTCCAGCAAACTTTTAAGAAAAGGCCTATGACTCATTAAGGAAAAAACCCCAGCACCCCAGAGCACAAACACTCCTTTAATGCTCAGCTGAGGACTACTGTGCATATAAAACATGTGAGAGCTTACTCAGGGGGACTCAGCAGGGGGTCAGGATTTATTGCTAGTGACACCTATTTCCAAATTCGAGACACTGGAAAAGTTCCTCTCGGCAGGTTTTTCATGGAAACCTGTAGGCGGTTGGGCTTAAGCCTTGATGTTCCCGTGTTGCTGGGGCTGTGATGGTGCACATGTGGCTCGGCCATCGTCTCGCCCAGCGTGGCTGCCAGCCCCGTCCCTCCTGCTGCTGGGGACAATGGTGGCACCTACTCTCTGACTTGAGAACAGGGGTATATTGGGCTGGCGTGGGCTCTGCACGCTGCGGGCACGCTTAGAGTTTCCCTGGGAGATGAGGGACCTAACAGAGAATCGAGTTCCTCCAAGTGCCAGGGACGAGAAGTCAAATGACTTTCAGGAGGCATGCAATTGAGTTGGAGTCACAACACAAATACTTGGGGGGAGATGGTTAGTTCTAAACCCTTTAATTGCAGGCAGGGGCACTGAAATGCATCTAGATGGCTGTGAAGGTCAATGTGTGTATTTGTGAATATTGAGAGAAATGCAGAAAAGGCAGTGTGCAAGCATAAAGAATATTAATGCCACATATTGTCATGAAGTAGCCAGGGAGGGAGGGTATCAAATGGGCAACGAAGAAGCATTTAGTAGGTTACAAAAGGTTATGTCTGGCTATATACCATTGCTCTTTTAAGAATTTTGCTGAACAAGGCTCACTACAGTTCAGAACACGTTTAAAGCTTTTGTGAAAAGTAGATAGCTATTGTGGAAGAACTGCTGGGGACTCTCAGATGTTTTCCTGGCCGTCCAAACATTTATTTAATTGGTGAACTGTTTCACTTCGTGACACCGCAGAACTTCTGGAAAGTGAAAACAAGATGTTTGCCCTGTTTTAATGTGGCCACTTGAAAAAATTAGAAAATTTCCAAGTTAAAATAGAGAAATGAAAAGCCATTCCTAAATGCATTTTGACAGTTGTGCATATTTAGATGCTCCAGCTTGCTTGGATCATGTTTCCTGTGGTCCATGGAGACCTCGTGGCCTCGCAGGCGTGGGAAATACCCTGTTGTTCTGGTGGTCACTGCAGGAGCCTTTCTCCTGTGTCCAAGCTTGTCCCCAAGCATGTGTAGTGCAGGGAGCTGGGATCCCAGGAGTAAAGCTGCTGGGCTGGAAGATGGGTGGCCCTGCTGCGCTTTCTCCACCTCCTTGGATGTCCCCTCTGCTGGCGGTCCCAGCTGGTGGGGTTTGGGGGGCAATGGGCAAGACTGGTCCTGAGTGTGAATACGTGAGGTGCATTGTTGGATTTGAATCACAGGGCCTGGCAAGTGTTTGTGGATGTCCCAAATTTAAGTGCGAGTAATTTGAGGCTCACCTTTGTGCATGGGCCTTGCATGCGCAAAACCGCAGCATGCGTGTTGATTGGAAACCTTTGTTAGAATGGGATTTCTAACAAGGTGGGGAGAAGTATGATTGTTTTTTACTGTAATTTATCAAGTGCTGACCTGACTGAATTGACACACCGAGGTCTCTGCTGCTGCGGCTTGATTCTGTTTTCCTGGCCTCGCAGATAGGATGTTGCCTTCAGTAGCGTTAGAGTAGTGTCTTGGTTTTGTGCCCTGTCTTTGCTCCTGGTGTGAAATACCTACTAAATCCATTTGTTTGGGCCAGATGTTGAAAGACTGGAAGATAATCAGTGAGGGAATGGTTCTGAGCGAGGGGATAGTGAATAGACTTTGTCACTTAGCCGTGGTTTCCTCCGCTCAAAAAAGTGTGCTAACCTGACCATGTGCTGCTGTCTGCTGCCACGCCTGCTCTCATCACTGACACGCGCCGAAATGCAGCAGGATTAGATCCATGGTCTCTGTGGGCTGTCTCACCTGCCACTCTTTTTTCTACCTCTCCATGACTAAGTTAGTGCAAAGAAAATGTTGATTTTTGGTTTTGTTTAAAAAAAAAAAAAAGGTAGAAGAAGCAAAAGATATTGGAACTCGGCATCAGCAAAACAACTGTTTATACCAGGCAGAGGAAAGAGCTGTAACTGGTAAAATGTTGGATCTCTTGATGTTTCTCTCTGTGTTGTGGCAGTTGCCATGATGATAACCTTCAGCTTTCCAAATCTCAGGTGTAGATGAAGGAAACAGGTAATTCCTTAGGGGACAGGGCAGAAGTTTTGATGAATGGCTAATAACTGCCGCAGCTCTTTTTTTGCCAAGCAGTTATGTGAAAATTTTCTGCAATTGGTGGGCTGCCCATTTTTAATCAAAGCCATGCTTCCCAGATCTAAACACTCAATAGAACACAGAGCTGCCACAACAATCAAGTGTGTTAGAGTCCAGATTTTGAGCTGGACTGAGAAATAAGCATGTGATTTTTTGAAGTGTAGGTCAGTAGCTAGTCTTCTTAGAAAGTGTGTTGGCTTGTTGTACCTGTTCCTGGCGAGTGCTTGCTGTGGTGGAAAATGCCTGTGGCTCAGGGGCAGGCCTTAGTGACTTAACTTGGAAAAAACACCTCAAGACATCTCAAAATAAAATCCATACGAGGTATTAACTAATTAAATTTTTATTTAGAAAACGGAACACTTGCCTGATAAATCCAGACCCCCTCCCTCATGACTGTCCTGTTTAGGTCACGGGGGCATGTTTGACTTGTTTTTGACAGCTTGGAGTCATCTCTAGTTGTTTTTATTACACCGTAGAGATCAGGGAATAAGTAAATTCACATCTGTGTTTTAGCCTTGCCGTGTTTCTCTGCCTGGCCTGCCCAGCCACCTCTGTACCTCTCAGGACCTATCCACCATGGAGCTGTCGGGTGTATGGCTGCTTTGTGCTTTGGGTATAAAAGTGATGTGCTCTTTGCCTGATAACTTGGTACCTTGACAGATAGACAGTAATTTCCTGCAAATTATGATGTAAATAACAAGGAGCAGATGGAGTTAATGGTGTGAAAGAGGGCTATAATGCTCTGTTAAGTCCTGCTGACCTCTTCCAGCTTGTACAAAGCTATCAGCACTGAGTTCCCAAGTCGCTCCACTCACTTGCAGGAGATGGGTTTATGGAAGATGCATGTGAATACCAGGAAAGCTCCTCACTGCGGAAGCAGGGATCCCACTGTCTCAGGGCACTGACGTGATGGTGTGAAGAGACTAGGTCCAGAGACTGAACCTGACTTTCCATGGCTGTGATTTTGGCAGGGTGGGGGGTAGAGGTTGTGTCCAGAAGTGGAATTCTGCATCCTCTACTTTTCCTCCCCTTGCCATCTTCTGTGCAGAAGTCACTTAAAGGTATCGAGACCTAAACCTGGAGAGGATGTAGAGGGCAGAGGAACAGGTACAGCCATGGGTGGTGCATGTGATGCCCATTGCCTGTGATCTGCAGGTTCATTTAGCTTGGAAAAGACCTGCAAAATCATCGAGTCTAACCTCTATAAAGGGGAGCACCCTGATGCTGTGTGTGCTGGGGGCTCTGGGTACTTTTGCTGCTTTTTTCTTAGTTGCCTTTTTTGCAGCAAAATAATATGTCCTGCTTATTGATATTTAATGTTTTTTCCTGAAATTTGGGCAGCCATCAGGTGTTGTCTCAGATGCTATTTTATAAACAATTAGAAAAAAGCTTGCTGTTTTGCTTGTCCTGGAAGGAGACTCTCCCAGTCTTGTTTCTGTGTGTTGGTTGTGATGGAGCTGTGTAAGGCTGGTGAGAGCAGTGGCTGTGCTGAGAGGTATTGCCCGGTTCTGGAGAGTGGTCCAGGGCTTTCTGTGAGCGACACAAGCAACATCTGCAAAGCAGGTCACTGCCTGATTCAGAGAGGGGGAAAAAAGTCAAATCCATGGCAGGTTTGGGCTGGGAGCTTTGAACGCAGGGGAAAGCAGGTGCTAAGGCAAGGTTTGCCCCTTGCTGTTGCTTCTGGCAGAGCCGAGGTGTGGCAATTCACTCGTCAAATCCCACATTGTCCAAGAGCTTTAGAAAGCCCTTGTGCCAGACCAAACTCTTGTAAAAAAAAAAAACCCAAAACCTGAAACCTCCTTGACCTATTAGGAAAAGGGGAAGAGAGAAGTGGTAGCTTGGGTTAGGCTGAAAGAGCCTAAAGGTTGAAGGCAGAAAGAGCTGCGTAAGAGCAAACTGACGTTACTCTTTTGGAAAAAGGCTTTCTCAGCCCCTCTTCCACACCTGGGAGGAATTCAGGCTGGTGAAGAACCAGCCCAGAAAGAGGTGATCCCCAGAGGCTGATCTGCATTTATTCACAAAGAAGATACTTTGAAGATGCTCCAAGTGCAGGCTTGCAAATGGGCTTCCTGGTGTGCCAAGTGTGTGAGGCTCTGCCTTCCCTGCTGCCGTCTCTCCTCCCCACCTTGCAGGGGCTTCACGGGGGGGTGGCGGGAGGGATGATGGGCAGGAGTGGGGACCAGCTTAGACCCATCCAGCTGCAGCAGTGGCCGGGCTCTGGATGAGCACTCCATCTCATTTGTGTCCATCTAATTTATTTCTGTAGCTCATGAAAGAAAAAAAACCACACACAAAAAACCAAACCCAAAACAAATCTTGGACTCCATTGTGGGCAGAACTTCCTTTGAAATTACTGAGTGTTTTGCTTGGTTAAAGACTGTCAGATTGGGAAACCTGGTGTTAGATTATTACAAAGGCGGATTGCAAAGTCCAGGGGAAGAAGTACTTCCTTTCGTTCCTCTGACAGAGTACCCCATGAATAATGAGTATTGGCTTAGAGCTTTTTTGCTTCCAAATATGTCAGTTTGCACAGCGTGCCCATGTGGGGAATTTCTAACCTGGCTCTGCAGGTGGGAGGACAAGCTGAGGTGCTGCCAAAGGCTGCTGTGCCTGGGTCAGAGCAGAGCTGGGGACTGGTGGACGTGACTGCCCTGTCCACCAGCGGTGGGGTGTGTCGTGCTTGGGGGCTTCCAGCATGGGGCTGAATCCCACCCGTGGGAACCAATGTCAGGGGCGGCAGCACTGGCGGGGTGAGGGTGGGCTAAGGGCTGCTGCCGGGGCACATGACCATGCACAGGCATAAGCTGGATGCAAAGCCACAGATGTCAGGGGTGACATGTGGTACAGTAACTTTTCCCTTTTCCCCTTTTACATCATCCAAGTGTCTGTTCCTCCAACTCTGCCAGCCCGGGTGGTTGGATGAGGAAGATGTGCACCAGCTGACCGCAATAATCAGGGCTCCTCTCTTCTCTCTCATCATAGAATCACAGTACGGTTAGAGTTGGAAGGGACCTTAAAGCCCCCCCAGTGCCCCCCCTGCCCTGGGCAGGGACACCTCCCACCAGCCCAGGCTGCTCCAAGCCCCGTCCAACCTGGCCTTGAACCCCTCCAGGGATGGGGCAGCCACAGCTTCTCTGGGCAGCCTGGGACAGGGGCTCACCCCCCTCACAGCAAAGAATGTCTTCCAATACCTCACCTAAACCTCCCCCCTTTCAGTTTAAAACCATTACCTCTTGGCCTATTTCTATGCTCCCTGATAAAGGAACAAGAAGAACTGCACACCCAGCTGGCAATCATTTGTAAAAACCTCTCCCTAAACAGTAGGCATTTGTGTTTTGGAGAAAGAGCAGCAGCTGGGACCTGGGTATGCTGCTGGTGCAGGCTTGGTTCTGCCCTCATCATTTCCCCCTGTAACACCGCTGTTCTGAAGAAGCTAGTTACCAGCCAGGAGTATTCAGTAAGCCTACGAACAAATTGTTGTTTGGATTTTTTGGACTGTGCAGCTTGCCATTTCTCACGTAGCAGTTGACTTGAGTAAGTGTTGTCTTGGGGTCTCAATTTGAGTGAGACTGACTCCAAGGTCTAGTGTGACCATTTCATAACTAATTGTTGCATGTTTGCATTTATCCTGCAGCTCAGGGCCAGGACACTAACTTTTAAGCCTGGGTGGGGGGGAAAGCTGAGATGAGGTGGTTCTGTTCTGTGCATTCTGGAGTGTAGATTTGAACAGAGGACCGTCCAGGTGATTGATCCTAAACAGGAATAAAATATTTCAAGTTTTCCTCTCAAAGAGCTCCAGGAGTAGTAGCAAGTAGTGCACAGGGCAATGTTATACAGGGAAAGAAGAGGGTGGAGGTGGGCGATGTCCAGTATTTCAGGTCTGAGCTGAAGGTCCTTCTGCTGTCAGTAGATGCATAGATACTACCTACTTCAGCAGGTGAAGGACCAAGATACTTGCTGGGATTTAAACCTTGTACTGTAGAGGAACACATCCTTTTTCTAGGTTAGATGTAAGTTGCTCAGCTCACTCTGCTGTGATATCACACATCTTGAACCAACAGACATGATGTAAAGGAAAGATAAGGAAAAGGATGCATGTTCATCCTGTGTTCTCCCTGCCAGAGACTTGCACAAGCTCTTCCTGTCAGCTTGAGTCACCAACACCACTGCAGGATAGAAGCTGTGGTTCCCAGCAGATGAAAACCAGTGGGGAACAACCTTTTGTTCCGATCACTTCATTTTCCTTGCTTTGCTTGAAGAGGCATCCCCCTCTTTCTGGCTATGGTGGGAGACAACCAGAGAATACTTTTTGTGACTGGTACTAGATTGAAACAGAATCTGGTTTAATTGAGGATAAACAACGGTTCCATCTCTAAAATGGACAAATAGCTCCTCTCCAGAAATGACAGAATCCTTCATCTCTCAAAGGCACCAGTGGGAGAAGCGATGGATGTGTAGGCACCAGCTCAGTACCAGCTCTGTCCTCCACTCTTAACTTTACAGAGACAGCACAGTAGAGAGATTCTTTGTAGATTTAGTAAAAGCTGCAATTATTTTCATGGATACAATTATAGAAGAGGCTAGATTCATCTGGAAACAAAGGCTCTAGTAATTTAAAGGAAAAAGCAAATATACATTTAAAAAAACCCCAACAAATACACTAATTCTTTTACCTAGTTTTCAAAAGACAAGGTTTGTGGGTTGGTTGTGGTGTTTTTTTTTAAAGGGAACATTTAGAAATGAATTTCTTGGTGGATACAGTGAAAGGAGAGATTCCAAAAAGGCTTTGCTGCCAATTAAGGGAACAGTTGCATTAGATTGTTCTGTGGTGATTTAGCGCGTGAGAAGGAAAATCCCAACTGAGTGATTTACACGCTGATCCTGAGTGTTATGATTAAAGGTCAGACTCAGAAATGCATTTATGCTTATTTGGAGTGTAGCGAGAGTCCACTGGGGAGTTAAATCTCTAAGTAGGAGTTGAATGTGTAAATATCCACAGGTAGCTCTTTACTTACCCATGTCGTTTGGTTGTGAATTTTGTTAGGGAAAGCTTTACTTGACAACTGAAGTCCAGTCGCTACCAACAGTAGGGGAGAGCATTCCTGTAGACTGTCCTGACTTAGGATATCGCATATTTAAATTCTGTACCTTACTGACTTAGAAGAGTTATAAAGCAGCTAGGAAGAAGAGGAAAGAGGTCCAGGAAAGCCAGTTGATTTTTCAAGGATTGCTGTCTCTGAGCTCAGGAATGGTCTATCCTGACATGCAGAAAAGTCAAGCAAGAGTGGCAGGAAGCCTGTGGGGAGCTCCAAAGAAAGAAATGAAATGTGTAACATGTAAGAGGTGGAAACGGGAAGAGGTGACCTGGGAGGAATATGAAAACACTGAGCACATGGGTTGGAGACAGGAGAGCCAAGGCTCGCTGGGAGCTGAATCTGGTGGAAGATGTGAAGGTCAAGAAGTGCTTCTGCAGATGTATGAGCAAAAGGAAGACTAGGGAAAGTGTGGAGCGCGGGGGTCCTGGGGTGGCCTTCTGTGATGAAAAGCTTGGTGAATAAGGGGAGAGCAGTGGATGTTGTTGATCTCAGCTTTAGCGAAGCATTTGGTATTGTCACCCATAACATCCTTCTAGACAAACTGATGAAGTACAGACTAGATAAATGGACTGTGAGATGGGCTGAAAAGTGATTGAACTGCTGGACTCAGAGTCGTGACCAGCAGGACAAGGTCGAGTTAGAGGCCAGTCACTAGCGGTGCACCTCAGAAGTCAATACTGAGGTCAGTACTGTTTAACATCTCCATTAATGACCTGGATGATGGGACAGAGTACACCCCCAGCAAGTTTGTGGATTGTGCTGTGCTGGGAGGAGTGGTTGATAGACTAGGTAGATGTGTTACCGTTCATCAGGACCTTGACGTGCTGGAGAAATAGGCTAACAGGAACCTCTTGAAGTTCAACAAAAGGAAATGAGAGGTCCTGCACCTGGGGAGCAACAACCTCATACAACATCATGAGCTGGGGGCCCACTCGGGTCTTACTGGACATAAGCCTTTGTGTCAAAAAAAGCCAACAGCATCTTGAGCTGGTGTTGAAGTTGCACATCTCGGATCATGGGAATCCTGAAGCTGAATGCATACCCTGGAAGTCCACCTGCGATCTGAGTGCCCCTGTGCTCTATCCATGCACTGCATGTCCTCAGTGTCTGGGCGGTTTGCCCACAAGAGCTGTGTCTGAACAGGGGTCCACAGGGCCTGGAGAGTTGGGAGTGGGTTGTGTCAGCTTTTGGTATGGGTAGGTCTTGGGTGGGAGAGGCACCAGCTCCCACCCAGTGCCCAGACAAAAGGTCCCACTGCTGTGATGTGAGCCCATGGGGCAGCTCAGGTCTCATCTGGTCTTCCCAATAGCAGCCCCTCTGGTGCCTTCTTCTCAGGTGGACCTTCTGAAACTTAAAGGGCCACAGAACACCTACCACGTAGATCATAATCATACGTGAATTATTTTTTATTGCTTTTGTCATGATCCTAATCTGAACCACTGCTTTAATAGTAGGGAAAATATTTACCACTGATGTTGCACATGAGGTTTCCACTGGGCTCTGCAGCAACGAACAGACAGCACAATTGAAGTGGAAAGGGTTACCTCTCTATTGGTCCTCTGTGTTTTGCTGAGTATTTTAATTAAAGCCAGATAGAGGAAAATTTTTCACACTATTTCCAATTTTTAGTGTTTTCACCTGCTGTTGAAAATTGCATCAAGACATAACACTGAAGGGGTGATGTAAAGAGGAATGAATGCTCCTTTTAGCTGCTATGAATAGAGGCTTCTCATATCAGTTAAGTGTTGACTTTATAATTACGAGAAGATTACATGTTTCTGTTATTTTTTAGCTGGTGCTCTAAGATGTAAATTAACTAACATTTCACCACTTCATGTAACCTTTCAAATGGAGAAGGGAAGTTTGGCTGATAAATTGCATAAGATCACATTTATTTGGAGATACTTACTGTAACTAACAAAGTGGAAAATTACCTTCCTAACCCTTTAGTCTTTTCTGTCTGCTCACGCTTTCCCTAGTTTTGCAGTTCTTGAGTTTTCTTTTTGCTGCCTCCAGAAAGATTTTTTAATGAATAATTGAGCTGGAGGTGTTTGCTCCGCAACCGTGCTTTAGTTGTATTTTTGTAAGCATTGCAAAAATTTAGCCACAACTCCTTCGCTGTCAGATGGCCGTGGGTGGTGGAGCTGATGAGTTACTAGAGTGATGTCTGAGCAGTGGGATGCTTGAGGGGGTGATGGGATGTCAGGACTCAGGGAGAATTGCTTCTCACCTCTTGTTCACCACTTTCACTTGAGTCTGGCATCCAGCTCCACAAGAAATGGAGTCTGTTTTCCAAAATTCAGCTTAAAAGCAGGATACCTTGCTGGCTTATCATGGAGATAGTGAGCAGGGTGCAGGGAAGGCTCTGGGTGCTAGTTCTGGAAACAACGCTGCTGTGATGTGCGGTTGGGTCCTGCAGCGCTGAGGGCTGGTGGGCAGCTCCCGGCGTCTGTTTCGGGAAGACAAGACTCGATAGGCACTGGCATGCCAGTGCTATGCACAGTGATCATTTTGGAAAATAAATCCTTTCTCCCCCCAAGCAAATAGCCTTTGACATTAGCCATTGAGGCCAACAAATGTTTCACTGTTTGCATCTCAGTGCCAAGTGCTGTTGCAGGACATGTGTTCTTTAATAGGAGCGGCTTAGCACTTGGGCTAAGTGGTTGCAGGTTTCTCCATAGGGATTATGGGCCAAGGGTTTGGCTGCAGGTGCAGTGGGCAGGTTGTGAAAAGAGCAGATGATGCCAAAACCCCATTAGAGGTGGGGTTTGTCTCTTTTGCCAGGTCATTTCTGAGATAACTCACCGATCAGCATCGTGCATGTTTTTTCCTCTGTGCCCAGCTTTGCAGAGGAGTCAGGCGCTCCTACTGTTGGTCTGTCCGTGAGAATGTAAAGATGGGTGGTCAAAAACCAAGTGTGTTTCTAGGCCTGCAGTCTGCTAGCTCCGGGTGATCGTTTGTTGCTGGCTGGTAAACTGTGTATGACCGAGTGCATAAGCAGAGTCTACTGTGCATACTACTTATTGAGTGCTACGAACCTGCCTATTTCCCACTGTTTTCATCTGAAAACCTCTACTCTTGTTTTTTTTCAAATTTTCTGGACTTCTATACCCTTTGCTCCCAGATGAGCAAGACAGTCGGGCGCAAAGCAGGGGAGAGGGATTGTCCCAAGTGTGATATTTGTGCATTTGTGGATCATTCATTGATACTAATTGGATGTGGCTCAAGCACGTGTTCACATTTCTGTGGAATCAGCCAGACACACCACGTCCCCTCCAGCTAACGCTGGAGAGCAGATTGTTACCTGATCCAGGATTGACAATACCCAATCCAGCAAAAAGTCCAAGCGGTCCAGACAGATGATACCTGACCTAGCAGAAATCCTGCCAATATGAAATTAACCATAAGTACTTTACACCATGTGGCACCTTTTTATACAGTACTAAGAGCTGTAAAGCTGGATTTATTCAGTCATTCAGTCACTGGGACATGGACTCACCTCCTGCAGAGGTGCTGCCCGTCTCCGAGGAAGGCTCACTGCAGAGTGCAGCAAGATATGCCTTCTATGGGTCTGAGCAGTGCTGGATGGCCATAGTTGCCTTAGAGAGCACACCACTGAAGGTGGAAATGGAGCTCAGGTGCTTTCATGGTTACACAAAGCTCCGAGTTACCCTCTTGTAAGAATCCTTGCAGACAGGAGTCCCACTAAAGCCTGGGACAACCACCACTTGTCGGCCTGAGGTCTGCAGTGGAGAGCAGCCCAATGCTTGGGACTGCCCAAGTCTGGAGAAGCCTCATGTTGATGTGGAAGTTGGCAGCATGTTGATTTTCTGCCTTTTACTTCCTCCCGTGCCACCAGCTGGATCCATAGGAAGGAAAAGAGCCTACATATATAGCATGTAGGGTTGCTGTTTCCTGGAGGTGGAGGAGGCAAAATTAGAATATCCTGTTTACATGTTGTTAGTGCTGTATGTGACCACTTGTCCCAAGGGTTTCAGCTTGCTAGATCAAGGCAGGCTTTTCTTGTGGTCTGAGAGCCTTCCTGTCCGACTGGAGGAAAGGAGCGTGGCTGTTGGCACTGAGCATCTTGTAAGGACTGGGCCTTACAGCCATGGGGGAGACAGGGCTTGCCACGCAGCTGGGGCAGGGAGAGCAGAGCTTGCCAGGATATAGGTATTCCAGAACTAATATCCTTCATGAGCTGAGGGTGGGAGAAACTTATGGCAAATGACTTCCTGATGTTGTTCCTGCAGATGTCCTTACAGGAAGGTATATCCCTCTTCCCCATGGTCTCCTTGAGAGTCACTTGACTTGCAGTGACTGGAAAAAAAAAACCTACTTCAAAGGGTTTAGGTGGCAGAAGTTTTTAAGTCATTTACAGCTTTCCTTAAGCAAATAGTTCAGTCTTTCTCAGTAGCCTGTTATAATACCTACCTATATGCATGCTCCTGTTTCAGCAAACCTGTTTATACTTGTGGAAATCATAGCACCATAGAACGCTTTGGGTTGGAAGGGACCTTAAAGCCACCCCCTGCCCTGGGCAGGGACACCTCCCAGCAGCCCAGGCTGCTCCAAGCCCCGTCCAGCCTGGCCTTGAACCCCTCCAGGGATGGGGCAGCCACAGCTTCTCTGGGCAGCCTGGGACAGGGGCTCACCCCCCTCCGAGTGAAAAATTTCTTCCTGATAAAGCATAAATGATAAAGCACCTCCATGTGGCAGGGGAGAACCAGCGAGCTGGTGCCAGTGGCATCTTTGTGGAGTGGGTGGTGGAGACACGGGGCTGCTCTGGAGGTTTACGGCTTGGGTACTGCTCGTGGAAGGAGCTGCTTGATTTTATAACCAAAGGTGGCTATGTAATGCCATGCCTGTTCCAGGCTGTCGTGCTCATTCTGGAAATAGACCGTTATCTAAGAAAATAGAAAAGTGCACCTGGAAACTTTTAGACTAGTCTCC
This sequence comes from Rhinoptilus africanus, assembly GCA_013400135.1. Taxonomy (NCBI): domain Eukaryota; kingdom Metazoa; phylum Chordata; class Aves; order Charadriiformes; family Glareolidae; genus Rhinoptilus; species Rhinoptilus africanus. Next base: position 425,955 of record VXBO01005455.1, on the reverse strand, counting down.
CTGTTTAATCATGAAGCCGCTTGAAATATGTCAAGGAAGGCAGCTGTAATATATGACCTTTTTCTGCCATATATTAGGGTGATGACTCATACGTGCAATGTCAGGAGAATGTAATGAAAAGTCTCTCCAATTTTTCAAACCTCTGGGCAGCTGAGGTTTTCAGGTCTGACATGCTGTGGAGTTCAGGGTATTTGAGCTGCATTGTTGGTGCTTTTGATGTCACTCTTGTTACCTGGTTGCAGAGATTTTTCTAAGCTGAAGCATTTAAATTGACTCAGTCTTTTCCATGTCATCTCAGAAGGTGGTGGTTTTTTTCTCTGAAGACCACACAGGTGTCAGTGGCTCCCTTTCTGTATAAAAAAAGACCCAAGACACAGAAAAACTAACTGGTTTGCTAAAGACAACTAACAAAGTCAAAACTGGGGGCTGGTACAGTAGAGTTACTGGTTCGTTCTGTACTGTGATCACTGTCATCTGTATCGGCAAATCTGTGCAATATGCAATGTGTAGATAGATATGCTATTATTAATGTGTGGTATTGGTAAGCACAAAGGAAAGATGACAAAAATATGAGCTTTAAATATTTCATTTATTGTTTATTTACTGTAATAAAACTGTCTTGATGTCTGTAAACCTGCCACTGGAAACAGCTTAAATAAAGCTTAGCAGATCCACATTCTAACCTGTGTTATGCCAGAGTAAATCTCAAGTAATGGTGTGGACAGGCATCTTGTCCCGGAGCTCAGATGATCTCCAGTTGGTGCAGCTGGCTAAATGAACTTGTGGAAATTAAAGCACTGGTAAAAATTGCAGTATCCATGTTAATTAAAACCCAAATGTTTATGTGTGAGTGCGTTTGCGACTTGAATTTTTTTTTTTGAGCAATTTCCTCTGTCGCCATCTGTGAGCTGTCATTCCTTCTGTTGCCCCGTACATTGGGCCGTGCAGTGTGGAGGTCTGCCCTCTCCCTGTGTTAGGGTGCGTACACCGCTGGCCTCAATCCCCTGGTGCTCTCACCAGCTTCCCAACAAGCAGGAGCACCAGGGAGCTTTGGATGTTGGTATTGGATCTTTCTGGGCTGTAACGATGGCCTGCAGGAGCATCACTCATTCCTGCTGTGTGACCTATGTGTGTGTCTCTGGGCTTGCCTGGTGACCGCCTGGTTTGGTGGTGTGTCCTCCTCTGCCAGCCCTTGTGCAAGCTGGAGTCTTTGCTGGCCCTGCTGCTGCCACTGTGCAAGAAATTTTACACTCAGCAAATAGGCTGAATTCTGTGTGTGATCACACTCGTTATGTTCCAGGCAAACAAAGCGTGGTTGGAGCTGAGGCGCCTGTTGCCCTGCACCTTTGGGCTGTAGGAGGATGCCTGGCCACAGGGAGACATTCAGACATTCAGCAGTGGAGGGGCAGCAGGACCTGGAAGGGGCTTTACAGATATGGGTTTCCCCCCAAGTCATCTCTTCCCAGTGGTGCTTTCCTTTACCCCCAGCTGTATGTGTCTCCTTGCTTTGCAGGATTTTCTTATGTCTTTTTTTTTTGTTTGTTTTTTTTGGGGGGGGGGGGGGGGGTGGAGGGGGCAATACTGCAGTTGCTTAAGTTATTTGCCGAGTCTCCTTATCCTGAGCAGTCAGCTAAGCTCTGAATTGTGGACAAAGCTACCCAAAGGGGCACAGACGATGGAGCAGCCACGAGAACCACTCTGTCTTCCAGTTTGTTGCCTCAGTAGCAAAAGATCTTTCTATATATGCCAAGTGAGAAGTATAAATCATCCTGGAACTGCCATGCACTAAATCAAGAAGCAGAGAAATGAATGAATGTATGTAAACCGAGTGTCAGTGTAAGGAAAACACTGCGGGGAACAATAGGCCTGTGCTCTGCCCTGTGCCGTCAGGAGGCTCAGCAGTGGAGCCGCAGGTCCACACAAAGGGAGGCTGTGCAGGGGCTGCGGCTGGGGCAGGGTGAGCAGATAGTGTTGGAGATTTCATGGCGCAGAGCAGTCATTTCACATGCTGTATGAAGCAATAAGCATTTGCTGTGCCATGCTGGATCTACTTCAGCAGTAATACAAGCCTTCCACCTCCCAGCAGCTGCTAATCGGAGCTGATAGTGGCTCCCATGACATTTCCCACTCTCCAGCACTGACCTGGAGCTGCTGTGGTTTAATTCACCAGCACAGACATGCCCTGGACTCACAGCTGCTAAAATACGAACTTGGGGAGGAGAGTTGTTTCTACAGGCTTCTGTGTTCCCAAACTCTCACCTTTCACCTCACCCTACATCTGAAACTCTGGAAGGTTTCTGACAAAAGAGAACAGCCCATGTGTTTCCCAGAGCACCTAGGAATAGGCTGGCAGTGCTGATTCCTCGGGCAGGTAAAGCTCAGCTCCTGTGTCCCAATCAGCACTGCTGCTCCTGGAACTGGTCCCAGCACCTCCCTTCATGGCCGTGACCTCTCCTAGCAGCTTTGTCCTACGTAAGCCACAGCCTCGTTAAGCAATAGGCAGAGCGCAGGTAATGAAAGCGAATCTAGGAACTGGAGTTAGAACCTAGAGCTTGCTTCTACAAAACTTCCCGTGCATGTGAACTTCACTGCATTTGTAACCAAACATAAATTAATCTCAAACTCTGATTTTTCTGAGTAACTTCTACACGGGCATCCCTCCTGCCCCAAGCCTGTGCATTAATTGAGTAAAGCCTCCTGTGGGATGCAGGCACTGAAGTGATGGAGATCTTTTTAAGTCAGCAGATATGGATCTCGTAGGACCAAAGTGCTTTATTGATGGGGTTTTTTCCTTCTTCCCTTGAGGAGGAAAGCAAGGTTGGAGTAATCTCAGTAAGGTTTAACAATGACAGCAAAAATTTCACTCGTCCACAGCCGCCTACTTGTCTTACTTTTAAGCTGTGATTTGCATTAGGTGGTGTAGCCCATCTTCCCCCAGTTTAACCTGCTCCAGCCTCCAGCACGGTGGCTGCAGGGAGTGTGTGGGTACTCACAAACCAGAGTTGTGTTGCTGGATGGCGTCAGGTCCTTCCCAGCGGTGGGGTGCTGCTGGATGGGGTCGAGTGTCTGCCGGCCATGGGGTCTTGTGGTGCCAGGCATGGATGGGCTGTGCCTTGAGAAGGCAGTTGAAAATGTATACTTGAGCATCTCTCTCTTTCCTTAGTCTGTCATTTTCAACCTGAATTAAAGTTGTGGTGTCTTCTGATGCTCCCCCAGGGGAGAGGGCAGTGCTGGTAGCTTCCCCAGACGATCCTGCCTTGTTCCTATGACAAGACAACTTAGGTCAGGTCTTCATGCAATTGTTACATTGCCACTGAGGGTCTTTTATGTTTATTTATTTATAACTTGTACATACCAGATTTTATTTTATGTTGGATTTTCAAGCCAGACATCTGCCAGGTGACAAATTCAAGCCCTCCAGCAAGGGCTGCCATGGTGGTGAGGGCTGGGAGGGTTTCCCGGCTGCCTCCCTCACTCCTGCCGGCTGCTGGGAAGAGGCGCTGCCCCTGCGCCCTGTGTAGGTGCCTTGTTTCTTCTGTCTGCCTCTGCCTGGGAGATGACGTGTGTGTCGGAAGATCCCTCCTCCTGTGGTTGTTGGAAGGAAGGGAGCATTTTTCCTGCCTGAAGTCACCTCTCAGCATCCGAGCTGCTGCAGCCCAGGATGTCTGCACAGTAGCTGCCGTCGGCTAGGGCAGGTTCTGCAGCAGAGGCATGGCTGCCCGGCCTCGGGGCAGCTCGGATGCTTCACTGTTTACCCAGCTTCTTAGCAGAATATTTTTTTTGAAAGGTAGTAGCAACACCCTGTGTAAAACCTGCTGGGGCGTGAGATCGCTGGCCGCAGGCACTGCAGCCCGTGTGGCCAGTGGCCCTACAGGCGGCTGAGGCAGCCCCTCCACGTCCCTCCCGCTGCTCCATTTCTTGAGCTGAGTTAAGGCTTCCCTCCTCCTTTGTTCTTCCCGCTTCATGACTGTAGGTTTTCATTTCCCTGCCCCTCAGTGAGGCCACAGGTATGGAAAAGCTTGTTGGGCACTTAGGTAGAGATGGTCTTCTCCTGTCTGAGCTAAGACAAGGGGATTTTGCAGTAGCCCTGTGTGATGTTCGCCTGCCCTTTTCGCAGCACTGCGGCACGAAGAGAGCTGCAGAGGCAGGCAGGGAGTCATCTGTGCCATGTGTTAGTTGTTAATTTTAGCTTTACCATAACTCTTGACGACAGGGATCGGTTGTTTCCTACTGTAGGCAGCCTGTAGCAGTTATCCTGGAGATACGGTGTGGCTGTAAGACAGCAAAGCTGCAGCTCATCCCTGAGCCGTGGCGTGCTGTCAAGGAGCGCAATAGCCGGATTCTGCCTCTGACTCACACAGCTGCTGCGCACTGAAGCTGAGAGCCTGTACGGGACCATTTTTCCTGCCTTTGTGCTAAACCCTTGGCTTCAGGTTAAGTGAGGATGGCATTAGGTACAGGCTGAGTTCCACACGTCTGTGGGCACAGCTTGGCCAGAAGGTGGTTATATATCTGCTATTATATGTACTGCGTTCAACCTGCGCCTACTGCCTTCTTCCCGCTTCCGGGTTCCTGGTGAAGGCTGTACCAGCCTGCACTGGCATGGTTAAAAGAGCATCCCAGGATCTGATATACAGGTCCCAAACTGACCTTCTAGTGTGTAGGCTACTCTTACAAGTACATTATAGCAGACTGAACAAAAATTGTATAGCTTTACTATCTTTTCTAGGTTGTTGATGATGCTTTTGCTTATTATAATGCACTGCATTTGGTCCCTTGAGTCTAGAGCAAAACAACTGACTACATCAGAAAATACTTGTCTTGTTTTCTCCTGGTGTGATATTAGCATTTTGCTAATGCATGAGTTGCCCAAAGAGCGTCATGCTTGTGATGGCGGTGTTGCCATGTGGTGATGAAGGCTTGCCTGGTTGCATCCTGAGATGTTCTTCTGATCGATATGGTTAAGCTCAGTGAACTGGACTGGTGAGAGGTGTGGGGAGCACTGGCATCTGACTCCAGCAGGGACTCTCTGGGAGCTCCTTCTCTTTCTAATGTCGTTTTTTTGGTGGTCTTTTGCCGTGGTCCACAGAGTGTGTTTGTTCAGTCTGTGCTCTGGTGTTTGGTTAAATGCTGGGTGAGGATGTAAATGTCTCTTCACCGCAGTGAAGGAACCCTGTGACACTGTGCTCCTGCTCAGACAAGCTTTATGCAAACTTTGGGTACATGCAACATCTTACAACATCTTTTCTAGCTGAAGAGAGACACCAGAGGGATCTGTAGGAGAACCGATGACCTGGGTGGAGATGCAACCATTGATGTGTTGAACTGGAGGCACAGTTGGCTGGGTAGAATAGAGGTGTGGGGAGGGGCAAGGAATCGCATAAAGGCTGAAACAGTTCATCTGAAGTTGTGTCAAGTGAAGTGTCAGAAACAAGATATGCTTGCTCTGTAACAGAACATTCTTCATAGGCGGTGTAACATGCTTTGGAATTAAATCTGTGGGAGGAAAAAAAAAAGTAATGTAGCTGTTATGTCAGGCTTTCAGAAGGTTGCAGTGTGCAGCCCGGGCTGGGACTGGTGGAAAATCAGACCCGAGCAGTCATGTAATCAGTGCTTTTCCTAGGCAGTTATGAGCTCACATTATACTCACACCACAGCTGCATATGTATTTCCAAAATACACTTCTGGAATTGTACATGCACTTTTTTAGTATGCTAATCGTCTCTGTGGTCATTCATTCCTGGAGTTAATGACTAGTCTTTTAGAGAAAGCGAGTTAACAAACTGACAGCTGCTCATAACAAATCACCTGCTGGAGAGGCCAGTGTAAGTTTAACATCCACAATAAATCCTTCTTTTGCTTCTGATGGTTCAATGGAGCAATGGCAAAGAAATGAGGCAATAACTTCATTTATCAAAGCAGTTTGTGGCTGTAGTAGATGTGTCCATGAAAGCTCATAGACAGAAATGCTAGAGAAATGCAGGCTCTGGATTTCTGCTCCTCTGTGAGTAATATTAAGTGTAAATGGGAGAAGGTAGATCTCAGTGTAACCTCACAGGCAGCCAGACTCTCAATGGCTGCCAGTCCCGGGTGTGTGGTTGCATGAAAAGATGGGCAAGAGGGTGCAGACAGCTGGGGAGCTCTGCAAGGGCTCTCTTCTGGCTCCGCTGCCAAGGGCGAACTGAAATGTTGTACCAAGACCTGGCACTGAAGTTGCTCATTTCTGATGTGAGCTCAGCTGTATGTGCAACCCTGTGCCCCAGGGCCGGGAGGGACCGGGGTCCCTGTGGAGCTTGTGGCTGTGCTGAGACAGAGAGCAGGTTTGTGATGCTGCTGGGAGCAATTCCTGCACTGCTGGCTGGTGGGCTGCCCTTCCCAATCCCACTGTCCACAGCAATCAATAACCATCCTTCAGCAGCAGGTAACCATTAACTCATGGCAAACAGCAGACCTTTTTCATAACCTTTGGTTACAAATAAATAAATAGACGTGACAGCCTTGGATAAGGCAACAAATATTCTGAAATTCCCATTTTTTATACCAGAGCTGAGCGAGCCTAAGGACCAGCATTTGCTTAATACTTTGTTTGCAATGAAGTGATGGACCCAGCTGGCAGCTGGTTTGTATTACAGGTTTAGCTTGGGACAGTGGTCTCCGATAATACTAAAGTTATAGTTTCTGCTTCACTGGAACACTGAAGTCATGTTTAGGATTTAAAAAAAAAATAATCTCCCTCCATGATTTGAAATGAGGGAGCTACAGGTATAAACGCCAAGAAACCCATGATTTATGAAAGGTCTTTCCATTTCAGCATTAGTAGCATAGGAAGATTTTTTTTTTTTTCAAGTAATTTTTTTTTTAACTTGACAGAATCCCGTTTAACCAGATGACACTACACAGCCCGTACAGGAGGCTATGTTAGTGCCGCACCCAACTGAAGCAGTTTGGTTCTAGAAATGGGGTTTAAAATGTATCTTGAATAGCTTGGGGGGGGGGCAGAGGTATTCCGGGGCATCGCGTTGCCTACAGCTGGCCCTCATTGCGAGCCCAGATGATGTCTCCTCTGTGTTACTGGGTACAGCTCTCCCTGTACAGCTCCTGCCAGGGACAGGCGGCATTGCTGTCCCCATGGCCTGGTGGCTTCAGACAGTTTCTGTACTGGGAGCGAATAAAAGCAAACCTCGTGGATACTGAACTGAGACACCAAGTGCTTTGTTAGCTTCACTTTATTCTTTCTGCTGTTAAAGTTTCTACCAGTTCATAATAGGCTGATTTCCCCCCAGCAGCTTGCATTTGTATTTTCTGTGTGTTTGTGTGTATAAAATGTTCACAGCACAGCAGGGGAGAATTCTGGATGATTAAAGCCCAATTTTGTAGTTCTCAAGTTCCTAGACTCTTAAATATATTAGCAGTTTTGTTGATGCTAATGATTAATGCTGAGCCTTGCGCAGGCATTTGTAGAAATAGGGCCTCAAACAGTGCATGGAGCATGGCAGCTTCATTATAGAGTCGTAGGAGGCAAAAATATCAAATTTTATTTTCTATTGTAGTGTTTTCAAAACAGCCTTGACTTGAGATGTACAATCAAATGAAGACCAATGGGCATCTCAGAAGAACATCTGTCTCCTGTGGCAGAAGGACATGGATTCTCCAGCATTTGTTTCCTTCTCATGGGGACAGAGAAGCAAAGCGATTCTGGAATGATCTCCCTGCCCTGCTTTGAGTATAGAGAGGTTATGCGTAGATAGAAATAAATGCATAGGCTCTTCTGTTTTGTAAGGTGCCAGGTTAAGTTTATGAGGTTACATACTACTGTTTATGGAAAGTTAAACAATTATTAAATGTGGCTGACAGACCCATTTTCCTGGTACCGCTTGGCTTCCACCATGGACCAATGCTGTTGATGTTTCGTCGCTGGAGGGGGGCCAAGAGAAGTCTTTTGGGTTTGGACTGAATTGTTGTTTTATTAGTAATTATTGGATGTAACGTGATGGAGCACCTAGTTGTGAAGGTCTCACTGGGTTATTTCTTGGGCATACAGAGTTATTTCCAGGGAGTTTGCAGATTTTCTGTGCTCTCTCATTGCATCTGCCTCCCTTGGATTTCTGTCTTTAGCCAGCCTCCATCTCCGTGCATTGAAACACCACCAGAAGCTTCCCCCCCCTTTTTGTTTTGGGTTAGTTTCCATGCATTTGTTTTACTCAAACTGCCTGTTGCAGTCTTGGGTACTTGAATCTATTCAGAGTGAGCAGCTCATGATTTAGGGCCTGACTGGGGGTATTGTGAGTGGTGTGAATCAACAGCTCCAGCTGGTTTTAGGAGCTGTGGAGGATTCTAACTTTCATTCTCTTTCTGCTTTGTAGGTATTTGTATAAAATGTGGAAAAGGTGTGTATGGAGCGAGCCAGGCTTGCCAGGCAATGGGTAACCTCTACCATACCAACTGCTTCACGTGCTGCTCCTGTGGTAAGTCAGATCTACCATAGCTTTATTAAGTGGCTTCCTTTTGTAATACATATTCCTTTGGCAACCAGTGGACAAAGTGAGACCTCATCTTGCCTGCTTCCTCAGGCAAAATTCCCATGCAAGACTCCAGCTTCAAAAGTTTTTTTACTTGCCATCTGTAAGTGTTCAATGGTATTTTCTTAAGCAACAGCCCAGAAAAGTAGTATCTCGTTGTTTTAAGGGCTACGTTTACAGAATGGTTTCAACCTGGCTGTTATAAGCACTGCGTACTTTAGATCACTTGTGTTTATGGAACTGTAATGTGCATTTATTATTTTTACAGAAAAACAGTAAAATTTGTGCAGCCAAACCCGTATTTTCCCCTCACTTTCTATTTGCAAATGCAACTCTAGTCAAGCATGTATATTTGTCATCTCTGTGTATACATAATGCTCAAAAATTGTTCTCTTATGTTTGAATGTGGTAAGAACAAATAGAAACTGCATAGTGAAACACCTTAAGCTATTACACTATTTTATTTTTGTAGAGGAAAACTTGCAGGTAAATCACCGTTTCCTCCTTGCCATTCTCAGGACATTTTTTGGTTTCTCTTTTAATCTGAATGTGTCTGAAAGCGATGCATTGTGTATGTGATTTGGGGAAGTCATGGCTTTGCCAGGGGAAATGTGACTCGGAAAATTCAGGGCAGCACTTTCGGAAGTGTTTGCCTTAAGTCAAGCATTGTGAACTTAAGTTGGAAACTTTCTCACTGTCTTGTCTGTAACTGCTGAGAGCTTACAGATTCCCACTGGGTTCAAGGGAAATATGAGAGCTCAATTTTTAGGAGTCAGGTAATTTTTCTTGATATACCTGCACATTTATTTATGTTCCTGATATATGAAAATATTTGCCTGGATGTTGAAGGTCTTGTTGCGATACATATGCACAGAAGAAGATTTACTCCGAGCAGAATATGTCAAGCGTAAATTGTTTATAAAAAGGATTAATTAAGGATTAGAAAAAGAGTAAAAGATTATTGGCATAGAACCAAAGAAGTTGATAATGAAAAGGCCATTGTAAAGTTCACTCATGAAAGGAGAAATGTTGTCTTTCCTCCTGAGTTTTGCACAGATAAATATTGGTTTAAAGAAACCTACAACCTGTATGTAGAATTTAGTGACCTTTATAAATGACTCTGGACCATTACCAGGTTCTGGAATAAGCTTGTCTCAAACCTCCAGGGATCGCTCTCGACTTTGCTCAGGTCTGACAGTGAGCGAGTAGCTATTTTGTTGGCTCCCAAAGTGAACAGCATCCTGCTTAGCAGAGGATTACAAAATACGGTATCGGATAATATCTATGCACTCATCGCCAACATTAACCTAACCTAATTGCATGGGTGAATTCCAGCTTCCTCTCTGGGGTAGACATGATTTTTTGTAAGTAGTCAAGATGCGTGTTTGTTACCACAGGGGTCTGTACACAAGTCACCCTGTTCCTCAGAAGAATGTATGAGCGCCAAGGAACGTATTTTAACAGCAAAATGCAAACCCAAGTTAATTATTCAAAAGCACAACAAGCTTTTCTGACTGTCCTGGCGAGCTGTGTGCGGCCAGCGTACACCTACCGCAGGGCAACTTGAGACGTGTCCGTTCGGAGCGTATTCTGCCCCACCTCGCAGCGCTGGTGGAATTTCGTGATTCACACAGCTTTGAGTCATGCACATGCACGAGGAAATGGTGCTCCAGGTTGTCCTCTGAGTTTCTTGCTGGTGGGCTGGAGGGCCCAGCTATTGTCTGCCAGGGTATTTCACAAGCAAAAAAGGGCTTGGATTTCCTTCTGTCTGCAACCTCTGATACAATCCCATCGGAAGGGGAATTTTTTTATGTTGCTAATTTGGCAGTACTGCCTGAGTGCAGGTAAAAACCTTGATCAAAGCTCAGGTTCAGCTGCATGCAACCATGAGTCAAAAGCAGAGCTTTTCCTCTCACCTCAGCTCCCAAGTCCTATCCAAATGAGCATAGCTGGAAAGGGGGTGTTGCATTAACTCTTTGGTTTCCCACTTTATTGGGGGCTGTGCAGTCCTTGGGAAAACCAGAGTGATTCAGGGCAGTGCCAGTAGATCCAGACCTTGGGAACAAGGAATGCAGGTCCCGTCTGTGGGAATTGCATCCTGGAGCGTGCTGCTGAAGAGGGTTTACAGGACATCTTGTACAAGCAACCAAACGCACACTTCTCCCAGTACTGTAGTTTATGAACAGGGACTTCATTTTACCTTCGGTGTGGTGTTGGTGGGACCCAGGTGAGAATTCTGCACTCTAGTTTTGATGCCCACCTTTAAAGAGATTAGGAAAAACTGGAGAGGGTCCAAAAGGAGTTACATAAATGATCAAAGCTTGGAGAAAAGCTAGTCGTGAGAGCCCTGTGTATTATATCAGAAATGATGGGAGGGACACATGGCTGGAGCTCGTAAATACTTGTACCAGAAAACAGCATTAGAAAGTGGTCTCGCACATACTAGAAACAAACACAAGAGAGATCTTTTCTGGAGGCTGAAATTACACAATTCAAGTAGGAAATCAAAGACAGTTTTTATACAATGAGGATGATTAACTGCTGGAACAAAATAGCACGAGAAGTGGCAGATTCTCTGTTCTTCTTTGTTTTCAAATTAAGACCAAATGTCCCTTTGGAAAGTGTTTCAAGTCGAGCCAGGCTTTTAGATTCAATACATAGGTAACTAACTGGGTGATCATTAGTGACCTTCATTAAGCAAGAGGTCACAGCATGTGGACTAATGCTCCTTCTGAGCCTTTAATAGGAGAGTGGAGAAGTACCTTAGTACCCTTTGCCTAAAACAGTTCCTGTGCGTTGCTTCCTATTTGTACTTGGAAAGCTGAGACAAAGAGCACAAGCTCGCCTTTCTTGTTTTCCTCTTTTTTTCCCTAAATAACAAGAAAGATCCAAACTTTCCTCCAGCAGTTATCGGTCTTACTTCCAATATAATGTGTCTGGAAGTAGAAGGCAGTAAGCGAAGAAGAAAAATTCAGTACCTGCAGTCATCTGATTTAGATAAGGGCCCAATATTTAACCAGCTACAATTAAAAAATAAAAAATAAGTAAGTATTTCAAACCCTTGGGAAAAGTCGTGGTTTGGAGACCACTCAGGCTGAAATGTGATAATGAGTGATGGAGCCTCCAAGGGCCTCGCTTCAGCGCTCGGCAGTGAGTGTTTCCAGCTCCGCAGAGACAAGGGCAGTTACGCAGAGAAGTGGGAAGAGACCCTCCGTAGGAGAGTCTGCCTGAGTCAGAGTCCTTTCTTGGGCACTTCTCCGAGTTTCACTGTGGGCTTAGGGCCGAGTGCCATCTGTCAGGGTGCCCTGGTTGAAAAGGGCAGCACGTGGTGGAATTGGCCACCCTGTGCCTTCCAGGGAGCAGACAGCGCTTGTCCCAGCAGACGCTCCCACCGTCATATGTCACAGCATTGCTGGGGGCTTTGTGGTGCTTGTAATTAAGAGGAAAATTTAAAATACACTTACAGATGCAGTCACCTCCAGCCTTGCCAGTGTAGAAGTGGGAGGATGCAAGCATGGATTCTCAGGGCTCTTCCGCAGTGATGGTGGAGAGCTCTTGAGAACATGAATACAGAAGGATGAGGAATTATTTCAGAGATACAGTAAATAAACAGGAGACTTCTGTCTCCTTTGCATGTTTTGGTAGAATGCTCAGATGGTAAATCTCTGCATTAACATCTTTTCATTGTCTTCCTAGGTTTTGGCAAATTTGGGATAAAACTCAGTAATCTATTGATTCAGAATTGTACAGGATATCCTCAAAAAAAAGGAAATGTTGCTGCTGAGCTGAGGTCAGAAGCAGAATGGAAAGGAAAAGTAAATGACTTACCTAACAGGCACAGTCTATGTTTTAAAATAGAATGCTGTATTTCTGCCTCTCTAATGTGTTCAGCGGGCTCTAGATAGGTGAGTCTTGCTTCCTTAACTGAGCAAGTCCAGGGTCTCAGAACTTTGCTCTGTTGGTTAATTTTTGTTACGTCTCCGTGTAAACCCCTACTGCCTTCTGCAAAAAGCCATGCTCCTCAGACAGCTTTTTTCAGAGGCTGGTTTATTCTCTTCAGGTAATGTAAAAGCCAAAGTGATCTGGTTTCCTTGGGATCGAATAGTTCAATGTAGATCCTTATCCACAGTCTCTTAGAGAAAACAACTGAAGCTTGTTAGGATGGCGTTTCAATGTAGATTCAAATCCTCTCTCAGCCCTAACACCAGTGGAACCTCTTTTAGGCCTTGATTCAGCAAAACACTTGGATGTGTGCTGAAATACGTTATATTACTCATTTGTAAGCATGCTTTTCTGAATCTTAAATAACAGAGATGAATTCGGGCAACAACATACACTGTCCCTTCTGTTAAGTGTAAAATTTTAGTTTTGGCAGAAGTTCAGATGCAGATTTTGCTTACGGAAGACAAGAGCTGAAAAATGTCTGCCTGAAAAGCTCATCGTCTAATCCCTCTTGGTAGTGTTTCAGAGTATGACAGGATTTCTTGAAGAATAATTGCAATAATGCCAGATCGCTTGTGTGCTCTGAGTGCAGGTGATCAGTTGAGGAATTAATGGGCTCTATTTGATATTCATTACAAAGATAACTTATCAGGTGCCTCCCGTTCGCAGATCATAATGCCATCCATAGCATCTTTTCAGGCTGAAAATTTTAATCCAGTGGCAATGATAGTAGAAGCTGAGGAAAGATAAATCTTCACAGTGAGGAGTGTGGCTTTGTTATGTGCTGCTCTGCGGGTGCAGGGGGTGGGCACGGAATGAGCTTTGCAGAGCTGAGGGCTTGGGAGTCTCTGTGCTCTCAAAGCGCAGACGTATTTCACCATAAAACCCAGGGAACACGTTCTGCTCCCTTACGTGAAGGCAAATGTTTGAGCATGCCATTTGTCTTTAGTTTGCACTTTTGCCACTGGTTTTAAGGCACAGGAAATCACCGCAAGATCAATCAGAAGCCTAAAGCAAACGGTATAATCCCAAAGGTATGCGTCTCGTTTCTTCCCTGGTAGCTATTGATCAGTCTTGGAGCACTCACAGGGGATTTCGTACAGCGGTTTCATTTCAAGGGACAGCTCGTAAAGGTATCGCGGTGCAGTTCATTACTGGCACTGCCGCTGCCACCAGCCATTGTCCAGGCTTCACAAGGTCATTGCTACAAGCCTCTAAGAGCAGGATCCCAGCGAGGGCCGGCAGCATGGCCAGTTCAAAAGGCGCAAGTGGGACAACTGCAGCAGTCGGTATTGTTACCCTGAAGTAGCCCGTACCCTCCCACTGATGTGAAAGGGGAGTTGGTTCATGGTCGTGGACACAATCTGCCTTTACGCTTGTCTTGGAGAGAACATCTCCCACCGGTCTGAGGCCGCTCGGTGCTGCTGCATGTGGGTGTCTATTAATAGGAGGTTGCTCATGTCCCGGCTTGTTGGGTGAAGTTCCTTGTGACACTGGAAATGGTCTTTTACGTATTTGCTGCCCTGGGTTGAACTTGTTTGCTCTTGGTGGCCGGAAGGCACAGGACATCTTAAGGGAGCTGTGTCCCTTCAGTGTATATTTATCAACAGTTGGTGAGTTTTTGAAATACACAAATTCCCAGTGGAAGCTTCATTTTCAGTTTTTATTTGTTCTGTCCCCACAGCATATTTCTAAGTTTGGCGTAAGTCATGGCATCCCAATTGTGCACTGACAGTAGCCTTAAATTAAATTCTCTGTGAATGTGATTTTCACATAGAATAAACCAAAACTCAGTGTCAGATCTGTGAGCTCTGCGCTGTGTGTCCACCAATGTTAGAGTTGGTGATCGCAGTGATACAAGTATGTGCGTGCATGCCAGTGGCTTTTAACTCTTTGGTGCCTTGGGCTGACTTTTTGGTGACTCAGTTGCGGGTTTGGTATCTGTTCATCCGCCTGCCATGGCTTCACGCAGCTCTTGTGAGCACCAAGGAAGCACAGCAAGAGGACTTAAGGGAGAGGAGCTAGTGAGTCTTGCTGCCAGGGGTACGTCGCTGTGCAGTGAAAGTTGCTGGGTCGCTAATGTCCTTGCACACTTTTCCCTGCCATTTTCTAACCACTTATGGTCAGACTGGAGCAGACTGGAATTTTGGTATTTTTGGTCTGTAATCCTGCCAGAGCCGTTGGCTAATACCTGGTGCTGGGGGGAAACCGAGCTGGCGGGTGATTCAGTGCTGTGCCTGTGGGAACATTCCTCCCCGACCCCTGTGGGCTGGAGCGTGAGAGCTGGACGCCCTCAACTCACATAACTGCGATGGTTACTCAGCCCTGACTCAGAGCCCACGCTCACATTCAATTTGTGGCCACCTGAACGTTTGGTGGTTTCCAAGCCACAACTGGAGCTGGCAGTAGGTCTGGACACACCGCGTGTGGGGCAGTTACTTTGAGCGTGAGTCACGGGAAAAGCTGAGCGCTTTAGAGAGGTGTGAGTTTGGTTGGGAAAAAGGACCAGGGGACTCAGTACTTGTGCCGCTGAGGCTGCGGTTTGTGCAGATGTGCAGTTGAGAGAACTTCAGCGTTGCTGCGGGAGTGCAGAATTTTGCCTGAGTCATTCTGCGTCTTTGGGATAAGTTACAGCCTGTGCTTAGCCCTGCGCTTTCCATTTTAACACCTATCAAGACAGATAGTTCAAAGCTATTTCAGGTATGTCTGCAACGGCAGTCCCAGACGAACCCGTTAATGCAGAACTCATGGAAAGGGAGGTGCTCGCTTTAAAAAGAGGAGTCGGGTGGTAGAAATGACAGCTGGCTTCAGACCTTCGGGTTCACCTTGCGCAAGACTGAACCGTCAATGAGTCTCAGCAGAGGAATGTAATCTTGTCTTCTGGTAATTAAAAGTCAAACTTGGATACCAGCCCATGGAAGAGCCCAAGTACCTTTGGGTACCAATTGGTAGAAAAATGTTTCCTTTATCTTGATCTGTGGTTAGCCTGATAATATTCCAGGCTTTAGAAAAACAAAAAAGGATGGGATGGGAAAAGGGTCATCGGAAATGTTTGAGATGGGGCTAACACAGGAAACTCTGCTTTATTTAGAATGTATTTAGTTGGTTTTTATGTTTCAGGAGGTATTTAGTAGTTTCTCTGCATTGTTGTCCCAGCTAGGCCTAGTACAGCAGGGCACTCATCGGTGTGCTTGACTTCAGATAAATAGACCAGTGCATTGACTGTGTCCCTTCTACAGACGATACTACTAGATGTTACGTCATGAAAGGTTATCAATTCTGTGACTACATTAAATGAAGCTAGTTCAACTCTAGGAGAGGTTTTTAAGGGTGGCTCATCTGACTGGCCCAGTCCTGAGCCTTACTGCCGTGGGGACATCTCAGATGCTTGAAGATGCATGTGCTTAAAGTTCTTTTTTGGTTGTGGAGGGGGTCTCAATACAGAGTATCACTCTTCCCTGAGGGCTGCTTTAGCAGCTAGTGGTGGTATTTCTGGAGGCTGACCTCCAGGGAAAGGTGGTGTTGGTAGGTAACTGGCCGACAGAGAAATGGAGAACGCTTCCATTCCCTATTTGTGATTATCACAGGGCCTGCAATGAATAGTTGGCTGGTGGTTTGTCTCTGTCTCCTTATTTCCTTGAAAGGTAGTAATTGCATTCTGCTATTAATTATTCCAGCATGAAATGCATGGCTTATGATGGTTATTTTAATTGGTCGGGGTTGCCTGGCAACTAATGATGGAAACTTTTCTCTGTGTTGATTGACTGACCATAGATATATTCCTCCCACAATGTTTTTGTATTCATAATGTGGAACCAATCACTGACAGCACCTGTGATCCTTTCAGGGGTTGGAAAACACATAAAGTACAAAAAATATACTCTAATTAACAAGGTTACTGCCTCTGTTTTTTATTTCTCTGTAAAAACCACAGAGAACCTAATCACTTCCTTGAATAGTTTTGTGTGTTTGGAATGCCATCTATTGTTTAGTGTAACAAGATTTGCGAAAATTCCCCTGTTTCCTTATCAGCATCTATTATCTACAGATCTCCATTGTCCTAGTTTGAAACCCACATCTCTTGTGCATTTTTTTCATCTTTCCCTTCTAGTCTTTTTTCCTCCTTTTTCTTGTCTTCCCCAAGAAGGCAAGAAACAAAAATGTTTTTTTGGAACACATCTCAGTTTCTCCAAGAGAAAAGATTCCCTTGGGCTGCTGTTGAGTTCATCTCTCAAAGGGGAAGAAATCCAGATAATCCAGAACAGAGCACAGGCAAGTCACTGACATTATCAACAGATGTTTCTGTTTCCTATTTCCAGGTTCTGTAATTTTTAAGTATTACCCAAAAAACAAAGGGAAAAACAGGTGGAAGGGAAAAAGTGAAGAAGAAAATAAATAAAAGGAGATACACACGGTTGACTTTCTGTAATTTTAATGATCTACGTTTCTGCTATTTGTTGTCCCTATATATTTTGCAAAGTGCCCAGTCAATGATTTAGTGGTGTCCTAGATCCTTTACTCATCTTAAAACTAGACCAGAGAATGCCATAGCTCTCTGAAATGATTTCTAATTTAATATAGATAATCATCACTTCTTCAACAATAAATCAACTCTACCTCCACACGTGCCAGTTAGTCAGTTTTGTCCTTCATCACTTCAGCACTCAGTAAATCAGTTCTTCCTCCCACAACCAACTCATCGTTTCTTTTCCAGTGCCTATTTCAGCAAATTTGGTCCTTACACACAAACCCGTTTATGTACAGGAATATGTCCATGCTCCTGTGTTTAGCCTCCCCTCTGGACGCGTGTCACCTGGATGCTTTCCTATCATTTGACTGAATCTCTGTCTGTCCTTTGCTCTACGCCTTGGATATGTGGATCTCACTGTTACTGCTCTGGACTGACCCAAAGTAGTCAGTGGGCCACCATTACCTGATTCTTTTCCTGGTGTGCCAGAAGGATTGAACTCCGTTTTTGTCTCTGATGCATCTTCTGTGGAGAAGGGAAGGCCAGCTTTCCGTCTCCCTTGACTTTTTCTCCTTCCTTTTTTTCTGCCTGTGTTTGCTCTGGCTTGTGCCTGCTCTGCTACTGAAGAATTCTGACTTTATTGTTATTTCTATGGGGGCATCTTTTGTTACTCATTTCAAATGAGCACATTGGATTTCTTTAGTAAAGATCTTTACTGCATGTCAGTACCTTTTTCTCCAGAAAATAGTGAGCTTGCCCCCTTGCCCTTGGCACCGTTTAAAAACTTACTGTACCCTGGTTCTTTCCCGTTTTGACTTGTTATGCATATTGTAGGCTTTTCCTGGACCCCCGAGTTCCCAGGGTCTAAAGACTCCAGCCTGCTGGCAGCTCATCATCCCCTCACCAAGGAGGCAAGATTATATCGCTTTGCAGCAGCCATGGAAACATCAGTCTGTCCTTCCTCACCAGCAAAGCTCCTTTTCCAAATTTCCCATGTACTTCTACAACAGAATAGGTTTCTGTTCTTATTCCTGTTGCTTGTTTTCCTGCTGTCTCCAGTCCTGGACTCCTCGCTGTCCCTTCCCCTGGTGACAGTGCAGCGCAGCGGCAGGACCTCTCCTCTCCCCTCTGGCCACCCACCATCCCTCACTGCAAGTCCTGCCTCGCCAGGACAGGGGCTCTTAGCAGAGGACATGGTGTGAAGTGGAAATCTGGTTTTCCCTCCTCTGTTACCTTCACCCTCATGTGCTGTCTAACAAAAGGACTCTCTTGCTTTACACCTCATCCGTGCCGCCTGTCCGGGCTAGGTTACTGACTCATCCCTAATAATTCCTGTTTACTGCTTATTTCAAGGGAGAGATGTCTGTATGGCCTGAGAACACATTGATGTTCCACACCAGAAAGCAGCCTGGGTTTTGTCCTATAAATTAATTTTGCAGGTAAAAGGTTTCCACTGCCGTTCTTCACCTTAAGGATGCTTTGACTTCTTGTGGGTCTAGAAAAGCTGTTTCCCATAAGAATCTTGCCATGTACAAAACAAAAGAAAAGATCTTTTTTTTGGTAAAGTTTGTCTTCACATTCATAAAATAAACAGTGGCAGCAGACTCTGGCATTCTGTCTTTCAGGCTTGCTTCTGGCAGAGGATCTCAGCAAACGACAGAGGAAAAAGTTCTTACTTGAGAGGATCGATAGGTTGGTGGTCACGAAGGGGTAGATCCAGCCCTGTGAGTCAGAGGACGGGGTTTTATTCCCCTTGCTACGGGCTTCCTTGTCACCTTGGGCAGATCGCTTTGCCTGCCTGGCTTTGCCCATGTGGAGGGAATTCTTCTCACTGACCTCACATGGATGATACTGTGCTGATTTCATGAATATTTTGAAATTATTTGGAGAACCTGAGGTCAAGTACTGGAGAAGTGAGAAGTTTTGTAAATTATTAAATAAATGTTATATCACAAATAGATGCATTTGCTGGAGGAAACACTTGCGGGGTCTGGCAGCCAAGCCACACAGCTGCTGCAGCATGCTACTGAAAATAATTACGTGCTCAAATAATGCATATTTACAGTTTATGGAGGACCATTTTGAGGATTATATGTCATTAAATACATGGACTAATGTAAGATTTTAAGAAGACTACTTTCCCAGCACCACTCCCCAGAGCCCTTAGTGCCTGGACCACGTGAATAATGTTCCCATTCCTCTGTCCAAGCCCAACGTTGTGTTTTTAATTTATTTTAAGTATCCAAGGAATGCTGTCTCCAGTATTCAGAGGACTCTAAATCGGATGTGAGACACAAATGCACCAGAGAAGCTTATCAGAGAAACAGGCTTGGCACAAAGCCTACATAAACAACCATAAATTTTTTCTCATTTAAACGACGGGACTCGGGAGGATTGGCCGGTTATAGCTGCAGTGGGCTGTCCTTGGGCACCAAGGAAAGTGCTTTGGTGACCCCTTGTATTTGACATGAGCTGAATGTTTTGCTTGCTTATAAACTTACTGTTACAGAATGACCAGCTTCATTCCGGTAAATTCACTTCTGCAGGTCACTTTCCGGAGTTACTTACCAGCAGTGGATGTTTTCTCCTATCCTTGGACTTCTCATGAAATTTTAGCTTGATTTTAACTCAGGTAGGGAAGAGCTCTTGTTCCCAACCACTCTTTTCTCCCTCAAAACACAGCACAGGAAGAAACTCAGTAAATTTGATCTTAGCCAGAAACCATTTTTCCCCCTTCCAATAAATATCTCATTTCCTGAAAATCCTGCCTTTGACCAGAACTTCTACTGGGACTTTTTAGATTTATCATCGCTCATGGCCAAATCCATTTTCGGTTAGTGTCAAAGTATTCTTGACTTTGTGGAGAGCGGCACGAGCTCTTAGCTGGGCGGCAGGAGCTGGCTCCCATCACTCCGACATTAATGGTGTGGTTTGCCCTAGGTGAGCCTGTTCCCTCTACTTATATAAAAAGCAGGTAATTTCGCAATATAGCTTTGCTTGTGGACACTAGAGGGCTTGTAGTAAGGAATTATTTTAGGGTTTTACTGAGAAACTCCTAGTATTTTACAGCATGAAGCCTATATGCGGGTGCCCTGCATTGAACCGACGTAAATAAAAATAGGAATTCTTCATGCTTGCAAACTCAATCCCACAGTCTTGAATTAGGTACAGCAAATACTTTCTAAAAACAAACCTGAAGCAAACCCCCACCATGGCCTCCCTGATGGCCAACGTCCAGTCCATACTCAGTACTCATCCATTTATAGGATTATTGACTCCCGTTGGCAGCTGACGGGACCGGTGCCTGGTGGGGTGCGGGCAGCGCGCTCTGGCAGCAGCAGAGGATGCGATGGGCTGTGGGCTCAGCGCTGGGCTGCAGAGGATGGGGCTGGTACCCCATACAGAGATGCTCTGTGGTGTCCCTTAAACAGTTGCCTTCTCTTGATGATCTACCCTCCCATGACACTCTTTCCTGGCTCAACATTCAAATAAATTAATGAGAATTATTTTCTTAAAGTAGCGGAGAGAGCGGGAGTTTAATAACTTTGGGTCTAGTGCCGTGTTCCTTGCCTGCCCCAAACATCCCAGTGGGCTCAGGACATGCAAGGAGTGAGGAGGGGTTCCTTGGGAAACGGCGTTGAGTGTTTGCTGGATGCTTGATCTTCTCACTCCTATTCTCATGGTTGTTTAGTACTTAAGGGACAGGTCTGTCCCCTGTGGTCCTGGGCCAGAATAACCTCCTAACATTGTTTCAGGGTAGTGAGGGCTCAGACACTTCAGAATTTTACCCACAGCGTTGCTGCTTCTGGATGATGAACCGTCCTGCAAGCTGAACCGGCAAAGGCCATTCTGCTCTCTGTGCCATGTCCCATGGAGCTGAGTGACGGGTGAAGATGTAGCTCAAGTTTGCACTGAAGTGTCAGTCTGCGTGTGACACGACGAAAGCGCTGTGGAAGCCCACTGGCGGCAGTCGGCGTTGCTTACGCTCTCAAAGCATCTTCTGCTGAGCAGTTTTGCAAGCGCTGCTGCTGCCTGGTGCGGTTTTGGAGGAGGGCTTTGGCATGGGAGGCTGTGGACAGCCATGGCCTCTGAGTTGGTGTTCAAGCCCCACGGCAAACTTGGTTGGTTGTGATGTTACTGGGCCCTTGCGAAGTCATTCCTGAAGTCCCCTGTGAATGCTCGCTGCCTTGCGGTGCCAGGGCAGGCTCGCAAAACCAGGTTTCCAGTCCCACAGACACCCTCCCTTTCCTCTGCCCGTGGGGTGCAGGTGGACCAAGGCGTCAGGCGCTGGGTGAGGAGTTCCCTCGCTACTTTGTGCACCATCCTGCGTCTTTCAGTCTTCACAACCTCCCTTTATAGATGCAAAAACCCCTGTATTCCTTCCCTTTCCTGCTTGGGGCCCCATCCAATCTCGTCCTCACCTCCCTGTCTGCTGTTGCCGCTTCTCCCACTGTGACTCTGTTTTCCTAGAGAAGCTGTGGCTGCCCCATCCCCGGAGGGGTTCATGGCCGGGTTGGACAGGGCTTGGAGCAGCCTGGGCTGGTGGGAGGTGTCCCTGCCCAGGGCAGGGTGGTTGGAACTAGATGATCTTTAAGGTCTCTTCCAACCCAAACGATTCCACGAGTGAGCTGGTCCATCCCTAGCACTGTCATTCCCTGCCTTGGCGTGGGACGGGGCTCCTTCCCTGGGCAGGGGCTCTGCCTCCCGCGCTGTTCCCGCTCGCTGTGCCGCCTCCTCTCCCCCAGCCCCCAAGCTGATTTTTCTTGCCTGGAACTATAAAGCCTTGACTCTGTTTGCCGTACTCCTGTGAACTTGCGCTGTGCTTGGAAGAGTAGTAATAAAAGTGAATGATGAGGTAGGCAAGAAATAGGCAAAGAAGTAGAGAACTTTCAAAGTATCTCCTGTAAGATGTACGATCAGCAGTGGCTGCTGGCTTCTGGTATAGGGGACTCCCAGTGCCCCTGATGCCTGACAGTTGTACCTGTGCAGAGTGAAAGGTGTCTGGTTTAATGCATATTTAAAAGCAGGAATGGATTTAGCAATTATTTTTGGTTACTGACTGCTGTGTCTCAGTGGTTGTCTACTGATGTGTTTTAAAACCCAAGTGTGGTATGTCCTAACGTTAAATTGTATATAGTCGTAGAACTTCAGTCACTTAACTCCACTAGCTGCCTGGGTACTCTGTGCCGTCATTCTTCCAACTAGGTTCCCTGCAAAATTTTTCCTGGAAATAATGCAAATAACATATTTGAGTGAGTCAGTGGATTACTGACCTTAGGAACCGCAGAAGCATAAATTCAGACCTATGGAAACAGTTTGCTGAATCGGTATTAACAGTCTTAATCTTTAGAGTGGCAGTCTCGAAAGTGGGGTGTACGCCCCACATGCTCAAGGTGATCCGTTAGGATGCAAGAAGAAAACATTTCAGTAGTAGATGTATATAATTTATAATTAAATAAATATACATGTATTGGGGGTACATACTCAAATATCTTTTACTGATAGGGGAGCACAATCAAAAAGGTTTGGAGACCACTGCTGTAAAGGAAAAAAGCCTAAAGAATATGCAGTCACCAGGACTTGTTTTGCTGTTTCCACAAGTTATTTAACAAAGAAGAATGTATATATTCGGGGAAATGAGGGTGGAAATCATCTGCTTAAACTCTTAAGAAGGCAGGTATGTGAGAGCCAGAGTTCGTGTTTTCTAAGCCTTGTTTTTGAACAGATGTTGTTTTTTATTACCCTGGTTAAATTCTAGTAGCAAATCATCCCTGTTGTTACAACTGCTCTTTTTCAGGCTGCGCTGCATGAGGCTGGTTCAATTGAAGTGGCCAGCGGCTAATCTCTCAGAAGTACTATGGTGTCTAGATGATGATGGTGAAGATACTTTGGTGTTACACACAGAGATGGCACAGCATGGATGCTGGCAGATGCAGACGTACTGTACCCGCACACTGAAATCTCGGGGAGGTTCTTATTAAATGTGTGCAGAGGGGAAAGTCGTCCTTTATCAGTGAAGTTCTGTGCTGATTCTGTGCAGTTTTGAATGGTTAACTTTGGGGTTTAGAGCAGCCATGCATTTGGTGTTTGCGGTTTGCCGCATAGCTGCTTCTCCACCTAGCCCAAGTGTTGGGCTAGTGAACAGGATAAGGATATGCGAAAACAGAAAACCAGGGAAAATCAAAAGAAGGAATAACCAAGTTCGATGTGAGTGTGGCTGAAGGCAGAGGTTTTCATTGTCTTAGTCACCACTGGCTGTAGTGGTGAGTTGATGTCTCATGCTGGGTAGGGAAGAGAGGAAGGAAGTGGATTTAGTGGAAAATTGATTGCATCTACTTGGGCTCTTTCCAGCTGAATCCTGAGTTAAGTACATTCATCCTGAACTAATCGTTAGGGAGAACTGGCTGAAATCTCACATACTTCTTAAAAGGAAAGCTAAGCATTAAAGGAACAATACCCGTCTTAAACCTGAGTGCCAAAAGTCACAAAGAAGTGAGTGTACTATCAGGAGTCCTACCTATTCAGCTCTCTGTCTTGGAAGCTGCTTGTGGTTTGAGCTCAAGTGTGACCTGGTGCAGGAAGCTGTGGCCAGTCCACCACAGAACAGCAAGGATAGGCCATTTTGGAGGGCTGATTCCTAATTGCATTTCGAATTGGCTGAGCAAGCCTCGGTTCATTTCAGTAATTCAGTACAGCTATAATTTTCAGCTTTATTTTATTTACAGCAAAGTGTACTGGAATATTGTCTAAAACACATACCTAAGGTCCTAGCAAGATTTTGTTCAAAGTTACACAGAATAAATCTGAAGTAACATTATTAACATCAGTATAATTGTTCACCAGTGTAAGCAAGAGTTGTCCTTCTGTGCAGTTCTTTCAAGCTTACTGCTCAGTAATCTAAACTCAAAGAACGTGCTTCAAAACTGGCAGAATGTTTTAATACTTTGCCATCCTGAGGATATTCAGATTTTTTTTTTCCAGTGTGCTGGAAAAAAGTGCTAACTTTTCTAAGCTTTCTTAGCGCTTCTGGTCCCAAGGACCATTCCCCAGTGCATTCTTCCATTATCACAGAAGAAAAAAGTTATAACTGTTGCTCAAGATGCCATCTTTAGGCACGGCAGATCTCAACAGTCTCACTTCATTGCAAAGATTCATCTCAAGGGAATGAGAACTGAGCACTGTGAGCTTGATTTTGCAAACACGTGGGTGCCATTGGTGATGGCTGCTGAACCCTCTCTGGGTGTGACTCAGACCAGGCACTGCTGGCGTGTTTGGCATCAGCAGCAGCACCCTTTGATGCCGCTCACACTCAGGTGCTGACGCATACGATGCTACTGGGAGGAAGAAAGTAAACTGCTCCTGTGCAAATCCATTCTTGTTTTTCTGAGACAGCACAGAAGATAGTTTAGGGAAATTGCTCATCTCCCTTGAGGCTCTCTTGCATGTTGCCACAGGATTGGGCTGTGTCCACTCCATTTATTCAGCACACTTTCATGTATAAAGTATGAGGAGAGAAGGTGATTCTGCGGCGCAGAGATGACACTCAGCACTGACTCGCCGTTCCAGCTCTTGATCAGATTTCTGATCATCTGCTTCAGAGCCAGGCTATGCCGTGATTTTCAGTTGAGGCTGAATGTGAATGAAGAAGAGAATAACGGCTTGCAAGAAAGAACCTGGTAGCAGTGGTGAGGGGTCTGCAGTGCCCTCAGTTCGTCGAGTTTACCTAGCTTTCCTCTAGTTGGATTTGTCAGGTGGAGTCTCTGGTGGGTTCTTGCCTTGCTCTGAATGTCCAGATGTCAGTAGGGACCAAACATCTTTTCTTTTTTCCTTCTCCCCCCCCTCCCCTCCCCTTTTCTTTTCTTTTCTTTTCTTCCCTTAGTCTTATTGGAATACAGCAGATTCTTCTTGAGGATGTATTCCAATAGAAATTATCTCCCATGTGTTATTATAGCAGTTGGCTGTTTGTTAACTTCAGGCAGTGCAGAACTCAGTGGCTTGGTCATGTCTCCTGCAGGGAGCTCGTATACAGGGTGTGAACTTTTTGAGTCAGGGACTATCACTTCCACTTACGTGTGTCCACTTATGTGTAGTACAAAGAGGACCTGACCAGAGTCTCAAAAAGCTGCTAGATAAAAATACTAGTTGCGCCTGTGATGTGCATCCTATTCATTTCCAGGTGCAGTTGAAGACCGAAGTTTCAGGCTTTGACATACAAAAGCTCTTCTCTAGTTTGGTGGTGATGACTGTAGAGGCTGCTTTATTCTTTAGGGTGCAGCAGAAGCTTGAGATCAGCAGAGGTTTAAAACAAACCAAAGGGAACGCTTCATGCAGCGCTTAATGAAATTGTGGAACTCACTGCCATAGGGACAGCGTGGAGGCCAAAAGTATAAATGATCTCATAGAGGAATTAGACAAATTAAAGAAGGATTGGTCCAGTGAGGCTATTAAACATAATAGTTATGATGCAACCTGTGGTGCAGGAAGGCCCTAAGTGCTGGCTGCTGGAAGCTGAGAGGTTATTCTTGGGAACACATCAGCCTGTGCAAGCCCCGTTTCTCATGCTCTTTCCCATTGAGCTTCCACTCTTGGCCAGAGCTGGAGACAGGATACCACACTAGATGGATCCTTGTTGCTGCCATTGTGGTGGTTCTTACTGGAGCTTGAGTGAGAACCACCCACCACGTTGCATGGGTAGTGGCCAGCAAGGCTGCTCAGGAAGGTTGTGTCCTGCAGGGTTGGGAAGACTTGGGCTGGAATGGGCTGCAGTTTGGTGATGGATTTATTTTGCCATAGAATGGGCTGGCACTGGGACCCTGGGATAGCGTGGTAAAACAAGGATTCTTTTAAGTCCTGGCTTAGAGCTGGAAAAGTGGAATTCTTTGCTGATAAGGAGCAGGGTTATCAGGGTCTGTGATGGAACCATGAAAGTGTCCCACAGTGGAAGCTACTCTGGGGGAAGAGATGTGCCCCCTTCCCTCCTGGCTTCCTGGCTTGCTGAGTGGTGGGGAGGCCTCGCATGGTTTTTACCTAGTGGTCTGTGTTGCTTTGCCCTTGTTCTTCACTTTTTTTTTTTTTTTTTGCATTCCTAAACCCATCCAGCCCTGAAAAAAATATCTTAACTGAAGTACATTTGGAGCTTTATTTTACCTTTCCCTGTTAGTGTGTTCACTTGCTGGCTTATTAAGAAATATATTTTAAGATCCATGTTAATATATAGGCCCAGAATAGCTGCTAGATCAATGCAGGCTGTTGTATTTCTGTTTTTAAATATATGCTTGGCTCATGTTTTTACAAACTCCTTTTCAACATAAGTTCTTCTGTTGGAGCTCCATGGAAATAATTTATGCCTGACCCCTGAAATTGATGGGCAGTATGGGATAGAATAAATACATAAGTGGGAGAGAAAGGAAACATCTGCCAATTTTAACTTTTGCAAATTATATGTAAGCTTGAAAGTATCTGCTAAGTTTATAATACAGTCTGCACAGGAACACTTTGCCCGAGTACCAGAGGTCAGAGATCTTCTTCTCCCTGCAGCATTAAGTAACCTTTTGGTTAAATAATCTGACTGAAGAGTAGGAGGAGAGAGAAAGGAAGAGAGAATTCCACACTAGAGTAAACATGGCACGGAGATTATGGATACCCTGCCAAGGAAGGTGGGGTTTTCCAGCAAGGTAACAAAGGATATTAGCTAGCTGTCCACTAGCTAATATCCAATAATGTCCAATAGCAGCCAGCTAGCTGCTGGAGACTGGCAGTTTAAGTCATGCAGCTACGTTGGGGCAGGAACGCACCCTCCACGTCCTCTCCAGCCAGTGGCGGTGAATGACGCAGAGTGGTCAGAGACAGACACGTTACCTGCCTCAGTGCAGAAATGCAAGGGGTTTTGGCAGCCAAGGCGTGTCTTAGGGATAGAAAGGTGTTTGCAATTGATAGCTGACATGAGGCAAAATCCTAGGGAAGATATTGAAGTTTTTCATTTTGACATCATGGCAGGTTAAAGTAAACTGCAGAGGAGAGTCTAGAGTTTACCCTGGGCTACAAACATGTCAGAATGATCAACTGCCCTGTTTTCATCTGGATTTTACCACACGTTAGTGAGTGCATAGCAAAGACAGACTTTTTTTTTTTTTTCCTTGGCGAAGACAGTACCTTGGGGCAGGTCTACAGCTCGTATAAACGGTGATCGGTTCAGTGACACTGCCACGACTTACCCCAGCTGCAAACTGGGCTGAGCGTAGTCGTGTCCGGTGGGAGGAGGTGGTTGGTACCGTCACATCCATGTGGCAGGAGCTGGCACGGTGCTCTGTGCTGGAGAGCAGAGGCTGGAGAACAGCCCAGAAGTGGAAATGATAATTGTATTACACAAGAGTGTACTTTTGTGAGAGTCCCAGTATGAGCTGGGGAAGGGTAATGGGGAGGAAGAACAGTGAACTGCCATCTGCCTCTCCAGGACAGCTCAACTTGGGACAGAGGATGAGAATGAATACTGACTTTGTAGCCACTGTTAACTTGCACTGAAAAGCTCTTTTTTAGTGTACAAACATGAATTAGTATAGGAACCTAGGCTATGGAGGAATTTTCAATTAAGATTTAAAAAACAATTTATTTAAAATGATAAATTATATTTTTAAATAATTTTTATGCTTTCCCTGCATCGATATTTTTAAAAAGTAAATCTCCTGATCTCTTAAAAATGTTGGTTCATCTCTTACTATGTCTGCCTACCTGATGATAATATTTGATTAGAATTTGTTCACAGACTCTGAATACTCTTTCCTGAAAGAATCTATGTAAAGGGAGAAAACAATACACATCCTGTACTCCACCTTCATAGGCCTCTAGCATACGATGCCACCTTTTGTTTGCAAGAGTTTAAATTTCAAATAAAATCCCAGCATTCTTTTGAAAAAAAGGAAAGGGCCTCTCCCCTGCTTAGATTGTCAAATCCCAGACTAGCCCAGAATTGAATAGGCCAAGTCAGTGACCTCAGGCAGAAAGAATGTTGGTTATTTACGTAGGGCTTCTGCTATTTTAGCAGCAAACCTTTTCTTCTGAAAGGACAATGTATACTGTTTTGTGTTTATGGCCAAGTAAAAAGCTTGTACATTTGAGATTTGCATCGTAATAGCCTCGTAACTCAATATACAGCATCCTCAAAAATAGCAGTGCAAGGCTTTGTTTTGTCGTAGCTGGTGCAGGTCTTTTAGAGGCTTTTGTAAAGTTCTCTGAAAAACCATCCTAAAGATTCAGCCACTTATATGTTTGCTTTGGTGGCTTCCCCCCCCCCCCAAGTTTTGATTTTTTTCAGAAACTAAAATTGCACGTGGTTTCTTTATGAGTGATCAGGCCAGCGCTCAAAATATTGTGATGCATCTCGAGCTAAGCTGTGCCTGCAGCTTGACACCAGAAAATGTGTGTGTGTGTGCGTGTAATTCACACACCCAGCATTTTTCCTGAAATAATGGAAGATCTTTACAGGCATTCCGGCCTGGTGGATGAGCCTGCAATTCCAAATGGTTTTTAAAGTGTGCCTTTCTGAATAGATCGTAACCATGAGGAGCTATTGTGTGAGTAAAGCACACATTTAGGATCCAATCCTGCATTCCTTAAAGTCAATGGGAGTCTGAGCGTGAAAGGAATGCAGGATTGGGTCCTGAAACAGGGGAGCAAAACTGTGTGCCAGATTGCTTTGAAAAGAAGAATACAGCACATCCACAGTAGCCACTTTTTAGTGTTTCAGATTTCAAACGGCTGGAGTCTGTGAAAAGTGGCTTCTGCCAACATGCAGCATCTTCTATTCACCGGAATTTGGCATTGATTTTTTTTTCCCTCCTATCTTAAAAACCCTGAAAGCCCTAGAAATTCACCCCTCCTTGACAAAGGCTGAGCAGTTGAGCGTTGTGAGGAGGGGCTGGGTGGTGGGGGGGGGTGGAAGGTTCTCCACCAGCGGCGGGGTCCCCTCACAGCCCCATCCTGCGCCCAAGACCCTGCACCCCCACGGGGACGCGGCTCGGACGCAGCACCCTTTGTGAAGAGGTTCTGCTCGCCTCGCTTGGTGCCTTTGTGCGAGTCCCCTGTAGGAGACGTAGGAGAAAAATTTAGTCACGTTTTTCAGGGGCTAAAGCAGCCTTGGGTGCCCCCCGTTCTCGAGTGGGTGGAGTGACAGAAACCCCCATAAAGGAATGTCGGTGCAGAGAGGCAGCCGTCAGCCCAAGGGATGGAGAACTGCGGGCCCAAATGCACATGTCAGTAAGGGAGAAATGGTAACAAATAAAGTATTTGTAAGCTTTTTGTTTTCTTTTGGCACATCTTCAATTTCTGGGCAGGCAAAGCTCTACCAAGTGAAAGAAAACATCTCCTGGGTGAAATTCTGCATCCGTTTTATCGTGAGGTGACTGGGTAGAGGAAGTAGCAGAGGTAGGCTGCTGTTACTTAATACTTTAAATGATTTATTCCATGTTTGTAAAACTTGGTATCTCTCCTGAAATTTCAGCTCCTGGAATCATCTAGCAAGTTTAGCTTCTGACTTTTCCGAAACAGTAGTTGTCCAGCCTGAGTGTGGCAGAGAACAGGTGGGATCCTGGAGGTTTCCCTTCTCCTTCAGCTTTTGAGTTGCTCTGGTCTCAGTGTCTCAGTCACTAACACGTGTGCCTGGGGAGCACGCAGACACTCTCCAGAGAGCAGGCCGTTCCTTGGGCGGCCAAGAAGCTGCAGCGCCTGTGCCAGAGCGTACTTGCGGGCTGTGGAGGGAGGGTGGTTCCCGTCGTGGTGCCCTGTGCTGTCAGACGCTGTCTGCAGGCTGTTCGGTAGATCAACCAGGGACCCTCCACCCCTGGACAAGCTGGGTGGTGGCCCCACCGTGGCTCTGGGACCCCTGGAGGGGCTGGGCAATGGACCCACCACCGACCAGGGTGTAAAAGTGCCTTTGGGTGCTCTCTGCGTGCGGGAGCCCAAGGATGGCCACTGCAGCCCCACTCTGAATCACAGCACCCCCAGACCTGTGCCAGGGGCTTTTGCAAAACAAAATAACCAGGTTTGGCCTGGTGAAGTTTCCCCTGAGCAGTGACGGTGGCTGCAGGTGGGCAGCGGGCATGCAGGTACCTGGTTTGTCTTGTACAAAGCTTTGGGGCATCACTTGGGGATTTACCTTCCCTGTTGCAGTAGCTGGGAAATGCTTCATCAGATGTTGTGACATATTAATCCTGTGTGTATGTTTACGTGTCCCTTTAGTCTGAAGGCTTTGAGAGACTGTCAGTGAAGGTGCCAAGACGAGATGGGTGATGATGCTGGTGTCACATCAGTCACTACAGAGATGGCGTCTGAAGCAGTTAACAAGCAATTAGGTCCACGTTTAACATTGCTAACTAAAACAGATAGGCACAGTCCTTCAGTCAGTCAGGCGTGAAGAGCCAGGGGCTGCCATGCTCAGAGAGCTGTGCGAGTTGTGGACCAAAGCTTCGAGTCCAGAGGTTCTCACCGAGCCCCATCAGCCTTACAATTAACTGACCGCTCGTCACATAAATAGTGAGGGGAAGAAATCCCAGTGAGAGCAGCAATGCAATATGCTTTTCTCCTCCAGAAGGAGCTGTTAAAGAAGGATGCTGTGTGTTTGTGTTGGTGCTGCAGGACAAGCCAGCAGCTCATGGTGCCGCATTCCCAGTGGGATCACCTAATGGCCATGCCGGGGGCTCCGGCCAGCCCCCGCTGTCCCCCTGGCTCCTTGCCACAGCCTGCACTCTGGGGAGCTCTGGGGGGCTGTGCCCCATGGGGGAAGCGGCAGCAGGGCCCGGGTCTGTGCTGGTGTGTGCTCAGACCCAGCCAGCAGGAACTGCGGGTCCTTGGATAATAGCCTGTGGTGATGAGAGCTTGGGCTCTTAATTGGCTCTGCTTTAACAAATGTCTTACCTTTAGCAGTGATAGTCACAGCTGAACTCTTCGATTGCCCTTTGTATTGGGAAGGTTTTAATTACGTTTTCTGACAAAAATACAATCCTCTTGTTCCACGCAGCTGTAACATTAGAAATAAGAAGGACGTTATTAGTCGTCCTGTACTTTGTTCCCTCTAACACGGAAACTTTCCTGCACGAAGTGACGAGGAGGGGCACATGTATCCCCGCAGAGGTCGCAGTGGCGAGGAGGTGGGCTGGGGTGTTTTTCCCCGCACTGGCAGTCTGGGGGCCACGCCAGGCTTTATCTGGGAGGCGATGCCGGGGCTGCAGCATTCCCATTATGTCAGAGGAGTGCTGTTTGTTTTTAAGTAGCATCAGGCACTGAGACAATGCAGGCTTCTCACATGAATTTGCTTACGCTACAATACTAGTAAATCATGATTATTACCCAACGGTTGCATGTTTTTAATCATCAAAGTACTTAAAATATTATAATAATGCTTGGCACTTTTCAACTTCAAAGCACGCTGCAAACAGTAATTAGGTCTAATAACCATGCTGTGACAGTGAGACACTGCTATCTCTTGTCTTACAAAGGCGAGGGGGGGTGAGCCCCCGACGCGGTTGCGTCATCCCGTGTGAGACTGGAGATCTACCACGGAAGGCTGCCACTCGATAAGCTCATCTCCCAGATACCCCCTGCCCATGGCAGCGGGGGGGCTTTGGAGATGCCTTCCGGGCTGGTGAGGAGGGGGCAGGACACTCTCGGCGCTCTTGGGGAGCACCTCCTCAGGACCGTAAAACCCCATCTGATTCATGTTTTGTTCCGTGAGGGCCTGGAGCAGCTTTTGAAACAACTTTGGAAAAAGTTTTATCCCATCTTGGCTTCCTGGCTGGTGTGTTTTCACCACCCAGCAAAGTGTCGTAGAGGCTGGAGAGGACAGTTGTGGACAGCCTGTGTTAGCTCTGCGTCACCGCTCTCCTGTTCCTTCCCTGTAATTTGGAGAAGAATTGTGCAGGCACATTTAAATACCAGATAAATACTCATAAACTGGTTAAATGTGAAAAGTGATGTTAAAAACCTAGAGCTGATTTCCTGATTTAATGTATTTTTAAAAGTTCTAAAAGCCTGCTTTCTTTGGATGTTTGTTGTGTTGGTTGCATGCACCAGTAGTGATCATTCCTTGGGACAGAGTAATTTCTATCTTGCATTTCATTAACTGCTAGATTATGTACCTGAAACTTTGCACTCTTTGCTGGAGCATTTGCGAGGTTTCTGCTTCCCACCTGAGGTGGTGGAACCCCCTTTCCCTGGTGCTTGCTGCCCCTCAAATTTGTGGGTGTCATCCCAGAAATCTGTTATTTGCAACAAGCATTTGTTGTGCCCGTGAGCGCGTACGCTTCGTTTTCTACAGTAAAGCAAGGCTCTGAAGAGGACCCAGGGGAGAAGAGGGCTTCCCTATGAAAGCCAGTGCTGCCTGCGGGCTGGGTGGCTCCTGCCCCATCCTGTGGTCCCCCGGTGCGTCCTGCCACTCTCCTGCTCGGGGGAAGCAGCCGCCGCCTCCCCGCTGCCGAAGGCTGCTCTGGCAGCACGGCCAAGCCAAGGTGGGTCTCCAGCAGGAGCAGGAAAGCAGCGCCGTGTTTGTGAAACCCCGTGCCCGTCAGCTCCACACTAGGCTGCTCATTATAACTGCTCATTATTATTACTATAACGAGCCATCGGCAAGTTGCGTCAAGTTTTGTCAGAAACTCTTGACTTTCCTGTTTCAATGTTAGGAAAGTAAGTAGTAACCGGGGCTTGGCTATACTCAGCCGTTCAAAGGAGAGCCGAGCAGCAGGTCCCGTGTACCATGGCAGGATGCTGTTGCCTCGTCTGGCTGGCCAGGCCTTCGACTCCGCAGCTAAAGCACCTGAGGGCTTTTTAACCTGTAATCTCTGCCTAATGGCAGGTACACAGGGCGGGCTGGTGCTCTGCAGGCACCCGAATTACTCCAGGACCTCAAGAGGTGAAACCACCTTGTCCCATGTGTGGAGCTGGGGACAGGTACCCTGGGGCTTGGGGCACCGACGCTGCATCATCCCCAGTGGCTCCATCTCTCCCTGCCTGCAGCTGCCACCTCTTTCCTCTCAACGGCAGGTTCCACACGGTGCCCAGGCACTCGCAGAGTTCGGTGTTTGACTGTATTCAGTGCCATCATTCAGCAAACCCTCTGGAGGGTAAACAGAACATATGTTTTTCCCTTCGTTTCTAAAATGCAGTATGGAGAAGCTAGTATGGTGCAGCCACAGCTATCTGTGTGATAACTTGCTGTTTCTTGTTTATGAGATAATTATTGTACGATCCTTGAATGAAATTCCTCTAAGGTAAAAGGCCTGTCTATCTTATTAATTATTGCTAATAATAGTAATTATCACGTGAGCAAGCTGCTTACCTGCTTTATGAGTTTAGGCAAGTTGTTTCCCTAATAGGTAGCTTGGTCTTTTAGCTGTAAAATGATGAAAATGGTATTTTTCCTCAGTTTTGAAGGGTGTTGCGCTGCAAGCGGTGTGTGAAAGAGCTGGTGGTGTCATGTCAGCCAGAGGGCCGGGGAGGGGGACTGCCTGTGGCGGGGGGCTGGCAGGGCAGGTGGGTCGGTGCGCGGGGCTCACAGGCTGTGGGGTGCCTGAGCTGGGGGCTCGCGGCGCTGCACTGGGGTGAGGTGAGGGGGTTCCATGTCACGGGGCAATCGGCTGCCAAATGCATCTGGTAACACAAGTGTCTCTGAGAGCGGGTCCAAAACGTCAGTTTTGTCTTGTTTGCTTTGGGTCTGGCCTTCCCACTCCTTCCCAGTTGGGAGAGGTCTGACGTCAGTGGTGCTGTGCCAAGGAAACAACGGGAGCAGAATCTGGGGCGTTTCTGCCAACCTGAGCAGTGCCAGGCTGTGCACGCTGGGATACAGAGCGGGATGCGCAGGTCCTCCTGCACCTTCTGCAGTGCCTCAGGAGATGCTGATGCCTCCCTGATCTAGAGTGTTCCTTTCCTGCAAAGATCCTTCTAGCAGTGGAGTTCAGGATTTATCGCTATTATCTCTGCTGCTTCTGACCACGATGGGGGTGTGAAGAGGTGACAGCCAGCGCGTCTCCTCCTGAAACAGCCGTCCCAGCTCTGCACCAGCAGTGTGTATGAGCAAAGTGGAAGTGCTGCATCAGCATGTCCCAGCCAAGTCCCCATTCTGGGTGCAGCCACTTCATTTCCACCATCTAAAGACAAGTTGTGCGTTGAGTCTGGGTCTGGCAGAGTGGATGTGTCCTGTAAAAAGCCATTCTGGCCTCTTTCCTTTTCTTCCCTCCCTTCTATTTATCTTTCCTTTACCTTCCACTGGAGAGGTTTAAAAACAGCTCGGATAAAAGCTGGAGGGAAGATCTAGAGGTGGTTGCTCTGGCATCAGTCAAGAGAAGCCCAGGGACCCCCTGATGGCTGTCCCAGCCCACTGCCTTCTTTCAGCGATGTGTAGGATGGACCAGTTTTACTGAAGAGTCTCAGAGGCGATGGGACGGTCTCAGTGCGTTGCCCACGCCACTGGGCTCCTGGTCCCCACCAGGGCTACCCGGCAGCTAGAAAGACAAACAAGAGCTGACTCCACCTACCAGCAGTATGGAGACAGCAGCCTGTGAGATCGACAGCCCAAGAATGTGCACACAAAAGAAGCATTTCCCTCGGCCACGACAGTAAAACCGCCAGACAACCACATGCAGCATGTGATTTCCCAAAAGCATCAGCCCAGATCCCAATTTCTTTGTGCCACACACTGTTTCCCAGGATCGGATCGCAGTGGCAACGTGTAAAAGGCACTTTCAAGCACTGAAAATTAATCATATTTTCCTCAACATTGTTTATGGAAACCGTGGCAAGCACTCCTGCCCCTCTGAGCTTGGCCAGCTGGCTCAGCTCGTTGGCCAAACCCTCCGCAAAGATCGGCCGTGTTTATGGTGGAGCTGCCTCGGCAGGAGATGTCCAGGTTTATTCTGTGGCGTAAAGGCTTCGGCTGTGACCTGGGAGGAGGGCTCCTTTGTTGACCTGTAAATGCAGAGCCTCTTGCCCTCCTCCTCGCTCCGGCTCCCTCCCGACAGCAGATGGTTTGGAGGCTGTAGTAGCCACCATGCCCTCTGCTCGCCAAGGCTGCAAACGGCTTGTGGGAGCACCCACATGTTTGGGAGCCTTGGCCAGTGGGACCCTGGCACAGAGTGGACAGGAGGTGAGTCAGGATGAGTGCGGTTTCTCTTCTCCCTCTCTGCTTTACACTGATAAAATGGTGTTGCTTTCAGTGGAGCAGCTCTGGTGTAAGACAGATCCGATCTGCCGTATCTAAAAACTGGTTGGGCTCGGTGGTTTCTGCATTCCTAGTTTAATCCTTCATGTTGGGACTCTCTGGAGTCTGTTGTGCATTTCTTAGCTGTAAAGGGAGCCATCAGTTAAGGATGATCACAGGCTTTGTCAATAGAGTTCCGCAAGCGCTAATGAAATGGCAGATGTTCAAACCTGAAAATGAAATCTCTTGGTTTCAGCGTGATTCTTCTCCCCTTCCCTCCGTCATGTGTGCCTTGTACTGCTTTAGTATCGCAGGGAGCTGTGGGCATAGCGGCTGTGGCGTTGATTAGTGCATTATATTTTTAAAGGTGACGGGAGCGTCCGTATGCAGTATCCCATGTTTATTCCTTCGGAGATAAACGTGTCGCTGATGTTGATTGCAGTGGATGTACACCTGCTGCCATTTCACCTGCCAAGAAAATTGTCTCAATTTACAAATGAGCCTTTTCTCCCCAGAATAAACATTTTTGTGTTTAAATTTCAAATTTTCCAGGAGCTGGCAGGAGCTGGGTTCCGTACCCTGCTCTTAGAAGTAACGTCTAGTTGATAAGGAGTTTGTTAGGGCAGGATGGGGCTGAGAGCCAGTCCCCCCGATGTGTGCAGGGGCGAGGGGCTGGGACAGGCGCAGGGGGCTCAGCTTGGCACTTTGCGCCCTAAACAGACACGCTAGTGGACGGGGCACGAAATTCTAATGGTACCATGTTTTGGCAGGGAGAAGACTACGGGGGAAAGCATTCTACAACGTCAATGGCAAGGTGTACTGTGAAGAAGACTTCCTAGTAAGTAAGATTGCAGACGTTTTCTATTGCTTTTAAACCGAATTGTTCTTTTATATTGGCTTGTTTGCGTTGAGAGACGGATTAGTCATCTGGGGCCTCCTGCCAGCGCTGGAATTGGGAAGCATTTACCACTAACTCCATAACGGCAGGATCAGGCCCTTGGTTTGAAGTGGTGGCT
Organism: Rhinoptilus africanus; assembly: GCA_013400135.1. NCBI lineage: Eukaryota > Metazoa > Chordata > Aves > Charadriiformes > Glareolidae > Rhinoptilus > Rhinoptilus africanus. Next base: position 389,829 of record VXBO01005455.1, on the reverse strand, counting down.
ACAAAACCAAGTACATAACTGTCCATAAGCCATCACAAAGTGTAAATTATGAGAATAAACACTGGAGCTGCTCGAGCCTGGGACTTGAATCGCAGCCACAAAGCCTCGCCTGCCAAGCTAGAGCTCAAAGTCAAACATCTGGGGAATACCAATCATAACGAGAGGGGAGACGTTTTTGACTGGAGCACGTCATCGCTCTGCACAATGTTGCTTTGTTGCAGGCGCAGTTTTAATCACTGCCCTGCTCGGAGTGATGTGGAGCTGCATTGTGATTAGCTAAAATCTGTTAGCCACGGAGGAGCAACTAATTTTCTCTCCGTGCGCCCAAAGCTTTTATAAACGCTTTACTTTAATAGAGACTGAGTCGTGAAAAGAAAAATGAAGCTTGTTGCTGAGCTGTGTTGTTCCAAAAATAAAATATTTGTGCAATTAAGGGTGAGGATTGTGCAGTACACAGAGAATGGTTTGATAAGTGGCAGACCATTTATAATTAAGATTAAGAGGATGGCATGACTGGGAATTGAAATTAGAGAGGAATGATATATTTTAGCTTAGAGGACGATGAACTGGAGAATCAGTATGTTGAATTTATACCACCTTTATTTATTGAAATACCATTCATTTAGTAGCTTGGGTCTTCCGGAACGACTTTTCATTTCTAATGAATATATGACCATGCTTTTTTGCAAAGGAATTAATCAAAGTATATCCCACAACAAAAATGTTACTGTCAGTTCAGACTGCACAAATGCATTTCTCATCAATGCAATCCATAAAAATAATGGAAATTCCTAAAATATAAGCCGTATTTGCCTTCATGTGTTACACCTTTACTCTCAGCCTAGTGGAGCTGGAGCCTGTTGAAAAGAGCAAATTGTATTTTGTGTGGAAAAAGTTTCTTGTCATAATTGAAACGTGTTACTGTTTTGTTTGCATTTGGAGAGAAATTGATTTTTTTTCTCTATTGCTTTCCTCAGCTCTTTTTTTCCTGTGTTTCTGCAGAAGCACAGGGAGGGGGAGAGGAGGTGGGGTGTGAGATGGAGGGGCTCAGAGCTTTGAGATTTTTATTTTGAACTGTGTTGGAATGTACTTTCCCCATGATCAAAACCTTTCATCCAGAGTTAATGACGTGATTGTTGTTATTAGCTTGTAATTTCAGCCTCAGCATGAGAATTTTAAATCTAAAAATTTCAATCTTTTGGAGAACATTCAGTTTCTAAGGGTGGGAGGGGAAACCTCATTAGTTCTTAGGCAGGTTCTTTAGTAGCCCTCTGAAGGGAGATACTTGCAGTGATTCTCCCAAGAAGCCTGAGGTTAACTTTGTGCAAGGTAGGGAACTTTTGGGATGTTTAAAGCACATATTTAAAAGCCCAAACCTGCCATAGGTGTGTCTTGGTGATTCCCAGTAGCACAGAGGGATGGGAGAGACGCAGACCAAGGACTTGCTGCTGTGTAAATCAGCAAAAGAAATCAAATTGTGACGTTGTCCCTGCCCGTGTTAAGCCAGCTGCTTCTCAGAAGGTGATTTCATCTTCTCTCAGCTTCCCCCGAGTAAACGTCATAGCAAGAACACCAAAGATTGTCCTGTTTCCCTAATAAATAAAACAACTTTGCCTATTTTAGAGTTCTGTGGACAGAGAAAGCTGTCAAAAGCTTTCACATTACCAGGTCTTTCTCTTAACCTCTTGGAAACTCCAGTCCTCTCTAAAAAGAGGTGTTTTCAGTCCAAAGCTGATAGCCAAATGATTTTTCAGTCTCTACCATAACTCCAAATCTTAGTGCAGCTTTATTATGGATTCCAGCTGACGGTAGGGTAGCGGGAAGTTAAAGATAGGGGAAGGGGAGGTGTAAAAAGAAAAATTAAATTTGCTTGAGGGTGAATGAGGCTGATCTTGTCCTCTGTCCTCTGACCACTGCCATGCGAGCTTTGCAGGCCGAGGAGAGAGCACCAGCAGCTGTAACAGTCTGTGGAGGTGTCCCATAGCCCTGAATCCACAGGTCTCTCTCTGCAAGCCTCTGCCTTGTCCTAAAGCAGCCCTGTGAGTACATGCTCCCGCCTTCCACCCTTCTTGCACTGGGAAACTTGTCTCTTGGCTCCTTGCCGCCTCTTTCTGTCCAGTAAGTGCCAGCAGAAGCAAACTGGATCATGTTCTGGTCTCATTCTTAGGTAAGAGCATAAGAGCAAGATGGTTTTAATTTGGGGAGGTAAACGGAGGCAGTCTACCTTGTTATAATTGTATTCCTGCTAAGAAAATACTGTCTCCCATTGGTCTCCTTGCTCCTCCTTTGCCTGGGGATTGATCGGGAGAATTAGATCGGATGCAGCACCCTCTGTGAAGAGGAATTAGATGCTCCTATAGGTATGGGAGCCTAGTCACAGCTCTGTGGAGTTGCAGCCCCGCAGCTTGTGGCCAGGTCATTTCAAGTATGGCACAATCATAACAGGAATTAGAAAGAGGAGCAGCTTCAGAAAATTTGGGCCAGAGGTACTGTGCTGTCGTGCTGGGGTCACTGGTGAAATCTGTGCAGCAACAATGGGATTGGAGGGGCCCGTGTGTGTATGGCTGGGCTTGCAACAGCGGGATGATCTTTCCTGAACTCCCCGGGATAGATGTGAGGAGTCCACATCCCATTGCTCACAGCCTCCCTGGAGCAGCAGCGGTCGGAATGAGCCCCTCGTTGCCCTCCCAGCAAGAGCCGAGCTGCTGGGAAGCAGCCGGCTTGCAAATGCAGTGGAAACTGGGAGCAGGGGGTGGGGGCTGGAGCCTCCCTGCTCCTGGGAGGAGGGAGAACCCGGCCCCTTCCCAGCCTCAGCGGGCAGCTCGGGGCAGAGCTGGGGGCTCATTCTTGCAGAGCTCTGTCCTTCCCCTCTGCTGCCTCTGTCCATCCCACGAATTTGCCGCAGATGCTTCTTCCCCATCATCCCTGGCATCACGCTGGGGATGTCCCAGGCGAGACACGGGGGCTGCAGCAGGTCCCACTTTGGGACTGCAGTAAATAGCACAGGAGCAACGATGGGCAGAAAAGCTGAACTGGTTCTTGGTGCGAACCAGCCAATGCAGGAAAATTTTATGGAAGAATGATATCATTTATGGGTTTCTTCTTATTATATCTGTTAGAAATGTTCAACATCCTACAAATGACAGTATTTTAATTCTACAGTGCTGCTCCTTTCTGTGTCAGACCAGCTCCTGACGGAGCGGAGTCTCCAGAGCTGTAGCTGATAGGCTACATGTGATACCTGGTTCTTTAACTCGCTCGAGACAGATCAGCTCTTTCTCTCTATCCAAGGTGATACATGGAATTCACTGCAATATTATGTCTGGTCCTTGAAGCCAGGACCTTGAGGAAAGCCATTATCTGATCCTTACAAATGTTTGGCTCCTGCTGTAAGAGCAGGGCTCGCCCTCCTTGGCCAAACTGTCCCTTCCCAGGGACCCACTGGTGCCAGCCACCCCGGAGTGCGTCTCTTCCACCCCGGAGGCACTTTGCACTTCAGTGGTGAAATGCCGTGTGGGTCACATTTTCTAAGAGAGCTCGGTTGTCACTTAAAGGCTAGTGAGTGCCGGAGAGCTTTAGCTACCAAGTTGTTTCAAAAAAAAGTGTCCGTAAAAGCATGCCTTGAGGAGCTGCTAGCGTCAGGCATTCAAAATCTATCCCTTTCTTTCGATTTCTGGATGAAAGGTGTTAGAGAAATGTAGATGTTATCATTCATTATGAGCGACTTCCAGCGCACAGCCATAAAGCTCTCCAAAGCGCAGATACACCCATCAAAACCTTTGGCCATAGCCGCAAGGTACATTCTTCTAGCAAATAGTTTTCCCACATGTTTGCTCTTACTGAGGGCACAGATTATCTTCCTCTAAATCAGGCAGCTTATTTTGCACATTCTTTCCAGGGAAGAAGTGCTAGAAGTTTTTAGACCCACTTGTGTAGTGGTAGATGCCACGTGCCGCAGCCATCCTTGCGAGAAAGGTGTAGGCATTGGCGTGTGGGGTTGTGAATCGACGGGCGAGGGCTGGTGCGCCCTTCCCCCTGGAGCACACGGCGCACCTCTTCCTTCTTTGCTTAGTTTTGTCAGCCTCCCCCTTCCCGCCCTGACTAGCTGCACATTCCCAAGCCGTACTGGCTGAATGTACTGAATGAATCAGAATTTTTAAAAAATAATTAAAAATCCACCGATAACTCCAGTTCTGCCTGAGCGTGGTGTAGAGATTGCCTCATCCATGTGGTTTCCAGTAGGAGATGTAGGTAGCAATATTGCGTGTTCCTGAGCGTAAGGAGTGAAAAGAACAAAACCCAACCCCCAAACTTTTCACTCCTTTGCTGTAGCTCCAGGGAAGCTCCAGTCACTCTATTTTCATGCCACCTTAAGGTAGCAAGTCCAGCAACATCCAAGCCTTGCCTCGGCCCTGTTAGGGTAGTTACTGCATGAAAGGAAACAGAACAAATGGCAGTTTAATCCTTCCCTGAAAGCTCTCAGGACACAGACGGCTAACTAGCCATAACAGGGACACTGTTCCTGGTCAAGTGAACAAAAAATAAATGCCTTACTGTATAATAAATAATCCCAGTCAGATGTTCTTGTTCCATTTTGTTGATAAATTGCTGCATAATCATGGGTGAAGGAAAAATAGCTCAATAATTTTAATTTGTCTTTCCTTTTCAGTGCTTAAATATCACGTAAAGAAATTTTAAAGGAATTACTGTTTTTCTTGGCAAAAAAGACTTTTAAAATGTCACCAAAGCAGCCTGAATCTTAGATCTATTATCTCACACTTTTTTCTTCTTTTTTTTTTTTCTTTTTGATAGACTTTTCCTTTTTCTCTTGAGGTAATGAACATTATTGAGTGGGGGTCCGGTAGAGGTTAAGAAATGAGGGAATTTCCCTCCAGGGAGGAGATGAGAGGGAAAATGAGCCTCGTGACAGATGTTAGTAACGTTGCTTAATGCACTACTGGAAGGCACTCAGATGCTCTGGAAATAACCTATTACAGACACCACAAGCTGCAGTGCATAGCATTAAGGTCATCCAAAACTTCCCCTTTATCTCTTTCACTGGCTTATAAGCTTGCCAAATTTAATCATTTAGGCTGAACTTCTTTCTGCCAGGTTTTTACCTCGGGCTAACTTTGCTGTCGTTGGTTGTTGAAAGTTTCATCTGAAGCTGTTCACCCATTCCAGTGAGTAAGATGGGAGCAAGGTCTGTCATTTTCCCCATAAATCCTCAAAGAGGAAGGCTCTGAAAATGTTGTTGTGCTGATGCCAACCCTACAGAGAGATGCAGTGTACTGCCGGCCTCCAGGAGGCCATTAGGTGCCACCTTCCCAGCCCCGGCAGGTGGCCGCTGGCTGTGGCTCCTGCTGGGGAGAGGCAGGGGCTGAGGCTGTGGCACAGCCCCAGCCCTGCAGGAGAAGGGGCTTCCTTCTCCTCTCCACCCAGCCTGCGGGGGTTTCGGAGCCTGCTCTCCCCTGCACCGGCGAGAGGTACCTGCTCAGGACGCTCTCCTCCTTGCTGTGGCCTCTTTGCTCTGCAGCTGGCCACTGCCACACAAAAGTTGGCTACGGAGACCATACAGTGCCTCGTCTTACGTCCACAACTGTAAAACTCTCAATGATTTTAAAAATGCACAAGGATCAGGGTGTGCAAGATCGGTAGGGAGGTGACAAGTAGCAATGATGAGCCTTTCACGGGGGAAAGTGATAGGGTATCAATGGAGGACCTGTGGGGTGATAGGCAGGGCTTGCACTTTCATCTCCTGTAGCACCAAACACAGGACGACCCAGACCCTGATTTGGGCCCCTGGACATGCCTGCAATGTAAATATTAATCCTAATGAGGCTGTTCTTCTCAGTTTGTGCACATGCTGTTTTCCAAGCCTGGCAGTGTGGGAAATGTCCCATCCCGCTTGCTGGGGCCATAGGAAGATGGGTTTCATTTCGTGTAATGGAAGGTGGTGTCAGCTGGAGTCAGAGGTATGATCGTCCATCTCGGCGAGTGTAAATGTTTGGAGATCCCCCTTGGGAGGTGAGCACTGGGACTAGCGCGTTAGTCAGAGAGCCCATTGCTCTCACTCTCAGAAAAACCAGACCCAGCTGAAAAGGTAAATTATTAAAGTTGCAGCTTGTGTCCATTTCTATGTGATGGGAATCGCAGAGCAAATGGAATTCTAGATAACTGTAAGGATTACAGGAGTATTTAGGAGACTTGCTATTAAATGCATACTCCAATCAGAGAACAGACAGACAGACATGGGTGTTTACTGATATGTTTAACGGAATGATGCAATCAAAGCTTGGAAAGGGATCTGCTGCAATATTCCTGATGTACAGAAGCGTAAGGAAGTCTGTGAGTGTTTTCAAGGTGCTGATGGCTCCAGGCTGGGATAGGAGGTGCTTTCAAGTTCCAGAGGCATTGTGAATGCCGAGCGTTGCCGTGCTCCCTAATACTATCGCTGAAAACAAAGGCAAACAGATCAGAGCGTGTTACTGTACTTGGCGCATGAGGGAGGGAAGTTCGTGTTGTTACTTGTGTGTGTCTTGCTCCAGCCCTTCCCTGCCAAAAAAGTTTAAACACTTTCCTTCCTTAGTTTTTCCTAAGTCTGTAGTATGCTAGTGGCCCTGGGTTTATTTTATAAATGAAATTGACAGTAATGATGATAATTGGGCTATTCTGAACTGAGGTGTTGTGTGAAACCTACAGATGGGCATAAAATTCAAATTTCAAAATATTTAGGGCTAGTCAAATATTGATTGACCTCTGCACTTTGGACTTGACCGTGAATCAGCATGAAGAGTGCGTAGAGCTGGCAGTTTGGGTTCCCCTCTCGTGGCAGCACAGTACTGTGGGGCTCTGTCCCCTATCAGGAGGTTACAAGCCCATTGAAGCTGGTGGCAGACGTCCCATTGACTTCAGGCGGGTCTGGATTTTCTCCCAGGAATTCATCCCAGAGGACAAATTTTTAGAACTGGGGCCCATATAACAATGTTGGCACCAAGGCTGAGAAACTAAGGGTGAATTCTGCAAACACTGCGTGGCGCGGCAAACGGCAGGGCTGCTAATTGAGGAAAATTGGTGTTTTGAAATAGGAAACTAACTGGAGTCCAGAAAAATCTCTCGAGTCTGTGAAAGAGCAATACACAGGCAGTACCTAGACCCAGGTGATAATGTCAATAAACATAATGTGGTGAGATGTCAATGTGTGAGTAAGGTCTGCATTCACTAAAAGGATGCTCGGCATTTCCTGAACTGGGTTATGGATTGTTAAACGAGTTGCAGAAACCACTCTCTCGGCCGTGACAAAATAGACAAGGAAAGGCAAAGATGGGTTTTTTTCTGAGATGTATCACTATGGACTGTACCTTTGCTAGTAGAATGTTTGGAGCGTGTTACAAAGTCCAGTTGGTTTCATGCCAGATAGTCATTCCCCTGTTTCCTCTTGAGATGGTGATCCAAAAAGTCACATTATCCCACTTTTCTTAGTGTTACATTGAAAAGTAAATTACAATAACTGAAGCACACTTAAAAGAACTGGAGCTTTTTCTAATTATGTGTAACTCCTGCCAAACACTTGTAAGCAGACAGCATTAATTTTTGTCTATGGGAGAGTTAGGAAAAAAACGTGTGAGAAAGTGGTGTGTTTCCACTTCTGTAGCAAACCTTGGTATTAGTTGCTGTTATGTTTTGAATTGAAATCTTTCAACAGCTGTTTTGAATAAAATCCAGATTATTTTTTTTCCCCGGGAAGGTGTGTTCTAATGTAGAGAGTTTCTTTCGCAGTGTACGTAATAGCCGGTAGCAGTGACCATCCGCGCCCCACAGCCAGAGTGTAGCGCTCTGCCGTATGAAGTGCTGTACAGCGGGAATCAAGTTAACAGATTTTGGGCTGTGTGATAGGATGCAGAGTTGTTGCGTCAGGCTTTTTTCTTGATCGCTGTCACTGCAAAGCTTCCACAGGAGTTGTTTAAGGAAGATCGAGGCAAGAAGATGGTTATTGGCTCTTTATTAATCAGACAGAAAGTAGCCTTGCTGAGTGCTCGCACATGGGGCTCTGTGGGTTCTCCAGGAGGCAAATGGCTACTCCCTTCTGGGAGGCTGTGAAGTGCCTGCTGAGGCAGAGTTAGCTGCCAGCTGAATTCCTGATTTCTGGCAGAGTTTTGTGCATGGCCAGGCCAACTGTAACCTCTGTGCAGAACGTGAAGTCCCTCCTTGCCCTACCCATGTCCTTCAAACAGAAGAAGTGGAAGCGCAGAAGCCAGATAAGCTGCTGTGGTAGCGTTTCCTCCCTGGCAGTGAGACAGGGTGAAGCAACAGGATATGTGAAAGGCTCTCAGCGAGATGAAGAGTAAAGTTCTGGACAATTTTCCTTTAGTTTAGTCTCTGCCACCTGCCACGAGGCTCCCGTATTTTTGAGCCTGAGAAGGCCCCGTTTTGTTCAGTTCAGCTTAATCGCTGCATTTAAATATGCATGTAAAAAAACAACAACAACAAAACCCCATCTGCATGAAACCAAATTTGATATTCTCTCCCTCTCCTAACGTGATCCCATGAATTTCTTGCATTGTTGTGTCTCATGTACTAAGGGTCCCATGCAGAGAGCAAACAATAAAGCAGCGAGAAGACAGATGCTCTGCTAATGGGAAACCAAGGAGAAGAGAGGCTGTGAGGGATTACAGGCAGCCTGGGGTTGGAATACATTATTAGCATAGCACCCAATTCAGAAATTAGTTTTCAGAATTAAATGCCTGAAGCATTTTGGCAAAAACTCCTGATCATCCCTCTCAAAAGCCCTTAAAGCATAAAAGAGTAGGAATCTCAAGTCTAGGCGGAGAAATCCCATGCGGTGACTTTGCAGTGCCGTAACAGTGAATTGTAGTTTTTATGGCTCCACACCATTACCGGGGCAGCGACTGCCACACCTACTGAAATTTAACCCACTCGATCTGCTCGCCCAGACCTTCAGCAGGTTTTGAACATCCTCATCAAAGAAGCAAATGGGCCTGAATGAGATTCCAGGGTCTGTTTCCAGGAGGAAGGTTTTGTTTTGTTGAGCGCATAACAGCAGGGAAGTGCATCAGCCTCTCCTTGGGCACGGTTAGGCATGCGGAGGAAAGGCAGCTTTTCAAAGATCTGACGTTGCCTAAGGTAGAAACTTCGTGTCCTGAAGCCTTTTTCAGGCATGCTACTTTCTGAATGTTTTTGCTTTTGAAAAATCATGATGAGAACATCAAACTTTGAAAGACCCTGGGTAGGCAACCAAGAGCAGCTACAGGACTGAGGGCAGACAGGAGAAACTGTTTCTCATAGTACTTGGTGGGATTATCCTCCATGCATAATTGTTCATTATATGCTCAAAATTCATTGTTAATTTCTTTTGGATATATTGCACATTAGACAGAAGAGTTATAAACCCCAAGATTATCACAGGAGGACACTAACAGGCCTAAATATTCAGGACAGAAGGGGACTTGTTTTCCTCTTACATTGAAACAAAGACTCTTGGACAGAATCATTAGAGATTTTTTTTGCCTGTTTGATAATCAAAGTATAGCGGACAGCAAACAAAAGAAAAGTTCAGCCAGCCGAGTCTTCTACTTTATTTTTACTCTTCTATTCTAGCATAATTAACATATTTCTCAAGGTTTATTTAGTTTCCCAGAGTCTTATTTTATATAAGTATCATTGGGGAGCTTGATTACAAAGTCTTGATTCATGCACATAAAGTGAGGTTTTATTATCCTGGGAGAGAAGTCAAGGACAAGGTAAGTATGGGAGAAAACAGTTGGGACCAAACTAAGAAGTCGGGAAATATAATATACCAGCTTTTCAACAAAGCACTTGTTTTCTTTACATTTTGGTAACTAGCGTCTCTCTTCTGGGTCTCAGAAGTGACAGTGAAGGGTAACACTTCATTTTCAGCTTTGAATTTCAGAGCTGTTCTTTTTAGAACAACGTCTTTCAATGTTTTTTTATATGCTTAATGAGCATCTATAAAGAATATTTGGGAAAGTTCAAAATTACACTTCTTACTTGTCCTGTCTGTAGACTTCTGAATGTTTCAATCTCAGTTTGAGATTGACCTGTATTTACATCATCTTACTGCTGTGCCAGCAAAATATTTTTTAAAAAGCCAAGCTGGCACATATGAAACCCTTATAGAGTAAGGCTAGAGCTGAGCCCGGTACCGCTTCCATCCCGAGTGACGCTGTATGTATAAAATCCCATGCGTACGGGAAGCCTAGCTGGGATTTGGCTTCTCCAGCGAGGTCTTGCCTCTCAGCCTCTACTACTTCACTGGGCACCAAAAGCTGTTCCTCATGTCTCCAGGTAGAGGGGGGGGGGCCTGGTGTGTGCAAAGGCTCCTTTTCCCCCCTCCAGCTATGTCAGTAATAAGAGAGGGTACAAGTCCGTGGAGCAGAACCGCCTCTCCTCTCCCAGTTACCTGCTCCGCAGGCTCTGGGGGGCCAGCGCTTCTTCCACCCAGCCACGCTGGGAGCCCCCGCTCGGGGGGTGCTCGCCTGGGCTGAGACATAGTGAAGAGGCCATTCTGCGTTGTCTGCCATCGGCAATAAATCACAACTTCTCTCACGTTGCACACACACAAGATTTGTGAAGGTTATTAATAATCAGGTGCTTCAAAGAGAGAGGTTGCCAATTTTAATTAGTATTTTAAGACTTGGTTTGTAAGCTCAGCTTCTAAACTTGAAAAATTATCACAACAGCCCTGTTTGAACTCTCCAAGTTAGGAACAAACACTGCAAAGCAGAAGTTGGCAAGTGAGCTACAAAAATGTAGAGAAAATCATTTATTGTTTACCTTTTTTACAGCAGTGTCCACAGCACTGCCATCATGCAGAAAACGTGCTGCTGGGATCCCAGGCTGTGACTCCCTTACACTTGTTGTAAATCAATGTAAAGCAGAAGCAGAGCTGACTCCGAAGCCCTGATCTCACTGAATCCGGTCTCCAGTTTGTGTGGGATCGATACTGCGGTCAGAAAAGAGCAGTGTGGTGGTAAAGAACAGCTCCCGGAGCCCATGGAATATTTTGTCACTGCTGTTGGACTTACTGCCATTTTGCAAAGTTTCTTAATTGGGTAATCCAGTTCTGGATGTGTTTGACAAATAACAATTCTCTTGTTAAAAACAAATCATGGTTTTAATTTAATAGGGTTAGTCATATAAAGAGTGATTTTGTGTCAGCAAAACCTTTCCTTCTGACAAACAGTGTAATTTACGACAATCTAGTTGGCAATAAATGACATTAATCTGACCATTATGCCATTCTGCTCCTGGGGAATAATGTTCCCTCTTAATCAATAGCTGGGTAAATGCTCCTTTGCATTCCTTATCAAATGACAGCCAGATGGTACCGGTAAATTCATTCCAGCAGGATTTTAGAATTAGCTGGGTTTGTGCTATTGTTAATCCTCCACTGTCTGGGCCACTAGGACCTACCCACCTGTTTCCAGTAACCCTCGAGTTCGCAACCTCAGGAAATAGTCTGGCCAGATGGTTACTCAGATACAGCGCAGCCAAGAAGCATCCCAAGCAGTGAGGCCTTTTTTCTGCGTCAGTAAGAAAGAAAAATCAAAAAACCAGTATCTGGCAGAAATAGCCAGCTAGGACTGCCTGCCTCTGGATCTGGTCCTCAGCACCCTGCTCTCTCTTCAGCAAGTTTCAAAGTTTCTTAAGATTGCATGAGCTGTGTTCCTTGGTGGGGGGTGAATTTGGAGCTGTGACAGCTGCCATACCATCGTGTACTGACTTTCTGGACCCATCAAAGTGTCTGCCAGACCTTTTCTTCATGATCACTTTGCTGCAGAGCAACAATAATTTTGTCTCTGACCTATTGATCTGAAATAACATGTAATCCCCTCACACCCGTAAAAAGGAAAATATATGGCAGCTCTAGACTGGGGACCACTGGCTTTAGAAGTGAGGGGACGGTTAATCCCCACCAAATCAAGGGGGGGGACAGAGGAAGCCATGAGGTCTATTGGGCTGAGGCTCTGAGGATGCATTAGGTGCTGGAGCCAGTTAACATGTGCTCTGGCAGAAGAGTCCACTTTACACTCATCCTCCCCATTCCCTTCTTCTATCATGTGCAACTAAAATACATTTCAGGTGAGCTTTGCTGAAATGAGCATCCCTGTGCAATACCGTGCCAGGGACGGGCACCCTTGTCCCTGGCTGGACGGAGAGCGCAGGCAGCACTTGGCTTCTGTGGGGCTGCGGTGGGCGAGGGGAAGGTCCAGCCACTGCAAACACCCGTTTCAAAATCGCACGGCTGGTGCCCTTGCCTGTAGGGAAGCTGTTTGGTAGGTCAGTCATCTGGCCTGATAACCTTGATATTTTTTGTATACTTCTAAACACAGGGCTAAAGACAGACTTTGGCCTGTCTTCACTTTCCTGGCCTGCATACAGCACTGGGTGAAGTGCAGGTCCAAAATCTGAGGTCAGTGAGCATCTGGTCACTAATTTAAGTGGGAATTGAGATGTAAGTCTGATGTTATTTACTTCCCCAGCAACAACCAAAAGAGTGAATTAAAGCGAATTCCAGCATGCCAAACTCAAACTTGCCAAGTAGCTTCAAAGATTAAAAATCAACCTTAAAATAACACTGTTACATTGGAAATCTCCCTGGAAATCTTGTGGTGGCTCAGGCTGAGCAGGGACTCAGCACGCTGCACCAGCAGGGCGAAGGCTTCCGCGGCACCGTCTCCCAAACCGATTGGCCCCTTTGCCGTCATACACACAGCACAGGCTGGAGAAGAGTGCAGCGATCACTTAGAAGGTATTTCTGCAGCTAGAGGAGTGGCTACTAATAATCCTTTCTTTTCTTGTCATTTGAACAGTATTCAGGTTTTCAGCAAACAGCGGACAAGTGCTTTGTTTGTGGACACCTCATAATGGAAATGGTAAGAGACCTACACTCCTAACCGCGGCGTGGCTTGTGTTTCACCTGCTTTGGGTGGTGCACTGTGGGACAGCGGGCTTTTTCCCCGTCAGACTGTCAGTGTGTCTGCGCTGCTGTCAAGGTAATTTTTGAAACTGAAGGCAGTAAATGACCAAAACCACCACTGTGCTCTGTTAAGGGCAGTCAGTTGGGCTGCTTTTCTACCCGGGATCGTGGGAGGCAGCCCCCTGGCTGCCACATGCCAGTTTTACCAAAAAAAATTAAAAAATTATATTTTTACTGCTAAAGGGGGAAAATGCAGCACAGCTGTGTATGAGAGCGTGGTAAAGGGAAACAGAGGCTGTGCTCTGTAAGACAGTAGAAAAGAGCTCTGTCAAGGGGATGGAATCTGGGCTAGAGCAGAGAGGGAGTTTATCAATAGTCCTGAGGTTTGTTGCCCACGCTGTAACTTGCTTATTTACCTTCTGCTGCTTGTTCCATGTCAGTTAAAATGCATTATTGCCAGTGGGATTTGAAGGGAGACATTAGGCAGAGTTACTTTTATAATAAAAAAAAATTAAAGGGCTATGGTCTGGGCCAGGTACTGCTGGCGTCATTTCAGAGGGTGAAAGTAGGAAGAGTTTAGTCTGGTCTTCCTAAGCAGAAATTCCCAAACAAAATGAAGTGGCTTGTGCATTGAAGAAGTGCAGCTCATGTACTATATCTGTTCTCCTCTTACTTTAAAACGTGCATGAACCTCAGTATGCCTAATAGAAGTAGCTACTGCATTGCAAACACGGACGTTCAGTAGCAGCTGGAACAGAGACCTCGCTAATGAGGGTTCTGGCTCCTATCCTGGCACCACTGGTTGGACAAGGATATTGTTCGTTTTAGCCCAAGAGCAAATTTCTAGAGTTGTGTCATGCTGGGAGGGGGAGGGGTATCCCGCGTGCGTGCTTTGAGCTGGCCCTTAATTGCAGAATCCCAGGCAGGAGTCCATAGTGTCTGGTTGGTGGAGCTCAGTAGCTAGAAGCTTGGCAGGTGCTTCTCCACCGCTCTCCCATCAGCAGGCGTGCTCTGACAGAAGGGACCGGCTCTGGGAGCTCCAGGAATGAATCCGTCTTGTCTGGCTGTTCCTGAGTGCTCCTCCTGGGGAGCGCAGCCGCAGCCGGCCTTGCTGCGCAGCCGTGGTGCTGTGTCCAGCCGAGGCGCAGAGACGAGTTGTTTCTGTCTAGGAGCAGCTGGCAAACCACATGGACTCTGATGCCACTCAGTGAATGGAGAGCTGTAGGGGGAAAAAAGGTTGAATTAAATTGACTTTGTGCATTTTTCCTATGTGGCATTTCTTATTTCTTGTTGATTTGATCTTTATTCATAGAATCATCTATAGGGCCGTGAGAGCTTGGCCTGTAGAGATTTTTCATCTCAAGCTTATGAGCAGCTCCAAGCTGAGCACTGCTGCTAGCAGATACTTTTTGAAATTACCTTCTGAAGGTATTTCTTACACCAGCAATGTGTGCAGTTGGTGCTCTGACCTGTGAGAGCTGCCTGAGGATGATGCCATGTCTCACTCGTCCCAGAGGCTTGTTCGTGGGCTTGGTGTATCCCCCGTGGTGTCCCAGCGCCACACCGAGCGTTACATACAAGGACGCCAGGAGGGAGGGCGTCTGTTCTGGAGTGGCGCAGCCGGGACAGCATCAGGCCGTCCCTTGAAACCTTTCGAATGCAGGAGGGAAGGTCAGCGTGGGAAAAGCATGGATAGAGATGGAATTTTAACAGAAACTGATAGGCCGCTATGACCGAATGATATCCAGTCAGTAACCGGTGGATTAGGATCCTTAATTTATAAAGAGACACCTATTTATTTGCTTGTTTTGTTATTTTACTTTTTAAGTTTGAGTAATGACTGTTTGGATTCTGTCTGTCACAGCCTGTTAAGTTTTGTGAATTAACTCTGTATCCCAGTAACTTGTATTTGGCTGCAGCACATTTTCCAAGAAGTGGTCTCTGAAGCCGTTTTTAATTTCTGTTGGCAGTACTGGCCCTGCAGAGCTAAGACTGATGGGCGTTAGCCTGATTTTCACAGTTCTCTCTCCTTATTGGGAGCCTACTGAAACCCACTGAAATAAGCAAGTTGATTGTTTTAAAAGGCCCCTTGCTGACAGAGCTGCAGAGTGGTAATTTCATCCTGAAGTGCTTTTCTCACTGTCATTATTAAGAACGAGATGCAGCAGTATATGGGGGGGAAACTCTTGTAATCATGCATCGCTTATTTTGCTGTGTGCCTCTTCAGATCTTACAGGCCCTTGGAAAGTCGTACCATCCCGGCTGCTTCCGCTGCGTGGTGTGTAACGAGTGTTTGGATGGAGTCCCCTTCACTGTAGATGTGGAGAACAATATTTACTGTGTCAAAGACTACCATACGTAAGTATGCAAATCCATTGCACGCTTACAAAAGTTATAGTAGTTAAATTATTGGTATAGTTATAAGCCTTGTAGTAGATAAAAAGGGTCGTTCCTATTCGCCTTGATGTCCCTCAAGTGCTGCTGTCACGTCTTGCATTTGTAAAGTATTTTAAAGTTCTATTAAAGGTCACTATGCGGGCCCGGCGTGGCATACAGTGGCCAGGTGAGGTTGAAATCAAGCTGTGTCAGAGGATGTACTTCTCTGGTGGCTGTTTCTCTACTTCTGTCAGGACTTCCCATACTGATTCCATCAGGCTAATTCTGCAAGCCATGGTGGGTTCTGCTGGCTCTTTCTAAGAGCCGAGGTTCTGGTAGTGCATGACACTGGTGAGTGTACGTTGGGTTAACCTGGACTGGATGATAGACGTATAATTAGCAGCTAGTGTTAGAATGATTTTAGCCTCAGCCGATGGAAGTTTTGTGGTTTAAGTGATTGCTTTTTGACTCCTTTCTGCTCGCGTTCAAAGGCAACGTGGATGCTCTTAGCTCTGGTCAACCAATAGTTCAGCTTATGCAGCAAGAGTAAATCCCTCTGAACTCAACTCTCTTGGTACCAAGTTGACCCTGTTATAAGGGTAGAGTGAATGTTGGCCCAGCGTTTGTTGTAAAATGCCCCTGTGGATAATAAGATCAGTTGATGTATTTGTTTTAAGCGGATCCCAGCCACGATCAGCCCCTCTCCTATTTAGCATGGCTATGTCTTCCTGACGTCAGAGGGTGACAGTCCCCCAGTCAGGAGCTGCTTTGCAGTCAAAGCAGCGAGTCTCTGGCAGAATTTGAATGGCTTTCTGCATAAAGGAAGGTAAGAGCAAGGGCATATGTGGGAAAAGGCTGTATGCACTATGCCTAGAGGTCAGGAAGACCGAAGCAATAAACCTGGAGTAGATCAGCCTCTTCCAAACCTCCTTTTCCCTGAATATCACCAAACAGAGATGTTTCAAATCTTGCGGATCTACATTTTGCTAAGAATAAGACATAGTTAGAATAATTCTCTTAGTTCTGCTTTTTGAAGAAGCTTTAAATGTGATTTGAACACTTTTCTTCTTGCACCCTAGGGTTTTTGCACCAAAATGCGCTTCCTGTAACCAGCCGATCCTACCAGCACAGGTACGTGTTAACATGCGCTGACTCTTTGGAGAAAACAGCTGTCGGCATATCGACACTTTCTGAAAACACGTCAGATGTTTTTCCTCCCTCTTCCAGATTCTATACTATGTCAGATACTAAATTAAATACAGTTCGGCAGTAATGTCCCTCCCAAACATTCCCAGTGGTTGTAATAGTCATACTACTTATGCAGCATAGCACTTTGTATCTTTAGGGTGCTTTCCAGGTCTTAATTATGCTGTTATAAATCACATTTAATTGAAAGCCCTGACTGGGGCTCTAAGAACAGCCCAAGAAGTAAAGCCCTGTTTATTTTTAGAATCTCCCATTAGCTCAAGTAGCAATTTTCCTTGTCTGCTATGTTTGCATTTCTGCTGCGTATCTGTTAAGACACCCAAACTCAAAAAGACATCTGAGGGTTACCCTGATGGTGTGAAAAGGCCACGCAGCCTGTCGTCCTGGGGTGGCAGTGTGATGGAAGTGCTTCAAGGGGTGGAGGGCAGCAGAAAGGCTGGCTAAAAGGGAAGCTCGTGGATCGCCTGCCTGCAGCCTCAGCCTGTGCTGACAGTACAGTTTGCACGAGAAGAGTTCTGCACGAAGACATCCCTTTTCTGCCTGCCCGCAGCCGTGCTCCCCCACACGCTGGTGGGTGCAGGGCCCTCCGAGGTCCCATTGCTGAGGTCACCGACAGGCTCATTTGTAAGCAAGGGCCTCAGCACCTCCCTCCTCTTCCTCTGCCGTGCTTATAGAGCCAGAGCCTGCATCCTCTAAGCTGCTGTGCCCTGGTAAAGCCTGTGGGCAGAGCCTCTCAGCATGCCCACCTCCATCACTCTGCATGTTAATTTGTCATCATTATTTCTGTTAAATGACCAGGTCTCACATAATTAAAAACCTTATAAAGGCTGAGCCAGAACTGCTTGTCCTGGTGACGAGATGTGAGGAGAAAACCCCTATGTAAATTTCACTGTATTTGTGTCTTACAAAATGATTAAAAAAAAAAAAAAACACAACAAAAAAAAAGCAGTCCTGCTGACTCATCTGATGGCTAGCAGGATAGACGCCACGTTCTTTCCCATGGAGGTTTCTTAGGTTAGTTCAAGTCTCGCAGTGCAGGCACTAACATGTCCGCAGCTGCTCTCAGACAAAGTCTACGTCATATCTGATGCTCTAACCACACCTGGAACTGGAAACAATGCAAGGCAGCGCATTTAATGAGCCCTGTCTTCAGAGCGGGTCAGGGAGAGTCGGTGAGGTTATAAGAAGGGTACAGGCTGCTCTGCAGGGCCTGGGGCTCAGCCAGGAATTACACAACCCCGCTGCATCCACCCTCACGCGGAGGTTTTGGCCTGGGCACATAATTACCTGCCGGACTGGTACGTAAATCCCAGTGGGGCACCTACAGTGACATGTGTGTGTGCAAAATAGCTGTGCAGCAGATGGCTTGAGGGGAATACAACTCCTGGAAAACTCAGGCCAGGATGTCTACAAGGAAAAGTTGCCCAATCAGCAGCTCATAGTTTTTGACTGGTAATTCATTCAGATCCTGGGTGCCCTTGGAAAATTATTTGATTTCAAGACTGTTTTTTTCCATTGAGGATGAAGATTTGGCCATAGTTCCCTAATGACCTCTACAGCTTAGAAATGTCAGACACCCCTGCTGCTGCTGAAGAGCAAAACCAGCGGTGCAATGCTGGGCACCAGGGGACAAGCCCCTCAGCGGCCCCAGGGAAACGGCTCTCCAGAGCGACCGGCTGAAAGAAGACTGAGGAAACAGCGCGTACAAGCCCACTCTTACCTTCTCTCTGCTTCTCCACCAGGGCTCCGAGGAGACGATTCGGGTGGTGTCAATGGACAAAGACTACCACGTGGAGTGCTATCACTGCGAGGTGAGCATCAGGCATCTCTGCCGGCCCATCCCATGGCAAGGCTTTGCCAATAACGAGCAGCCACTTGGTGGGCGCCCGAGGGTGCACTTGCTGGCTCTTGCACGCCCAGGCAGGCAGGGCTCGCTCTGCCCCGTGGCTCCTGGGGGGAGGCAAAGGGCTGAGTGCTGGCTGGGCTGCGAGTGGTGCTGCCACCTAACGTACCACATTAGGGGTTTTTTTTTTCCCCAGTATATCGACTTCCAAAGCTGGTTTTGGTTGTTTGTGTTGAATTTTCTCAATACTTCTAGATGGGGAGAGAAGAAAGAGCGTAGGTGCCAGTTCTCTCTTTCCTGATCTCTGGATGCAGCTTGTGTAGCTCTGAGCTGAGGAACCCTGAGTTCACATTTCCCGTGCAGGGAAGGGCCCTCCCTCCTACACTGGAAGGCTTTTCAAGGGGATCTGTGTTTTTTTCCATGCAGAATGAGTAGTGATTCTTTACTAGAAAAGAGACAGGGATACCACCAACTTTCTGACACTTTTTGGGGAGTAGTTTCTTTTTGTGCAGAACATTTAAACAATCAATGGGGCAGATCAAGTTGTGGGATTAGTGCTTTTGCTTCAGAGAGGAGAGCTGAGTTCAGTCCTAGCTCTGCATCGGGAGCATGAGGAGGGAAACAAGCTCTTTAATGTGGGATCAGCCCAAAACATCCCTTTTGCTGTAGGTTTGGCACTCTATTATAACTCGCAAATATCCTAACTGTGCTACCTAACGGTCAGCACCAGAAGCAAAAATGCAGCAGTACTATCTTCCATGCACTTTGGCACAAAAAGGTGGTGTTGTCCCTGTAGTTATGTGCTGGTCCTAGAGGTACTAATGTTTCCACTACAGATGGACCGTTGGCCTAGAAGTCTTTAATTTTTTTTAAATTCCAAATTAGAGAAAGTGTAGCCCTGCTTCAGGAGTAAAACATGTCTCATCTCCCCCTCCTCCCCACTCTTCTCATTCTCTACTAATGCTCCCCCATTTCTTGCTCGCTGCCTTGTTGCAGAATTAGCTCATTCTCTGTTCTAACCTCTTCCAGGTCTTGTGTGTCAGGGTCAGTCCTTGGCCTGGTTTTGTCTCATTTGCATCAAGATTTATTAGATGAGGGAGTTACCTGAACGGGAAACAATGGGGAAAAAAATGCTGGGTACTACTATAGACTGTCCCATTGGATTTCAGTGTTGTCATTTTGCTTAATATGGGATAGTCAGGGTCCACCTCCCCAAAACTCTTGAGGTTGCTGGCTTTGGAGGCAGAGGAGGGAGCTCTCGGGGTTAGGCAGGAGAGATCAGCGTTGTTAGAGGTGACCTACCCAAATCACTCACTAACCTGGGATGTATGTGTTTCTTCTAGGATTGTGGCTTGCAGCTCAATGACGAGGAAGGCCATCGTTGTTACCCATTAGAGGGCCACTTGCTCTGCCACGGCTGTCACATCAGGCGCCTTAATATTAAACTGCCGTCACATCCACCTCCGAGCTATCCAATGCATGTCACAGAACTCTGAAAGACATTTCCATTACCAATAAGCCGTTTGAAAGAGAAGACAAAAAAAATCTAAAAATTACTTTCCTGTTCCTTTAAAGATGAGATTCCAGTAATAACCATCTAAACCAGCTATTTATTTTTTAAATCAGAGGTGAGGGGTCCTTTTCTGATGTTGTACATATGTGTTCTTTTATCTAGACATTCTCACTGAGACACCGTCTACTTGAACAAATAATTCACCACTAAACTGTAACTGTAAATGGCAGCATTTCTAAAGGCAACGGTACAGAGGGCTGTTCTGCACTCCCTACTCACTGCCCTTCAGTGGAGGTTTCACCCAAGTAAGGAGCGTAGAATTAATTTCCAAAACTTAGCACCTTATGGTATTGCAGCAAGCATGATAAGATAAATGCTAGCATTTTAGCTAGTTTTGTTGAATTCTGGTCTTAGAGAATACAGTCACACATTTTTTAAAACCTAGATTCCCAGAAGTAGTGAATAGGAAGCAAACAAGTGCTTTTAGCAATGACGGTTTTCAGCATGGGTTAAATAATGGCATTCTGTGCAGAAGCGCTGGGCCAGCTTTCCAGCCTGCGAGGTTCCAGAGTCATCCAAAGACTATTTAGCTTGTTAAAGAAATAGGGCAAGCATCTCATTTAAAAGCCACATTACAGAGGAACAGACCTAAAAGATTGGCACGTGCAGGGTCATAACAGCTGAAGAAGGCTGCAGAGCTCCGTAATTGCTTGCCGTGTACAAGTGTAGTCGTGGTTTCGAAATGCATTCGTATCAACTTGATGATTTGGCACTTACTAAAGAATTCATCTTTTAAACCTGTTTTGCGTTTAATAGGGTTAGCAGCCCTTTTCTATGCAAAGGCACACTTGTCTTTATACTACTTGTTTTATACAAGACTTCATTTGTTACCGAGTGCTTTATGATTGTATGTTGATACATTATTAAAAAAAGAGGGGGATGGTGGTTTTCGCATTATCTTTTCAGCTTTGTGTTCTTTTCTAGATGTACTTTTCAACTGATTATGGTGATTGTCTTCATTGGAAAACAAAGTACAAAATAATTGAGAGTCAGACCATTGAAACATCGGTATTTTATAACAAGTATTAGATGTACATAGATTGTACACACACTCATATTTTGCATAAGCTTTTACAGTAACCTCAGAGCTCTGGGGAAATATATCTCTTCCATATAGGAAGTTAGATGAATCTTTTTTATGGTTTGTTTTCTACCATGTGTTGATGATTTACATGCAAATCACGCATCTGTATGTTTAAAAAATTCCTTGCATTCTCATGAGAATTGATCCAGCCTTCCTGAATTTATATTTTAATTAAATCCATCGTTGCTGTCTTTAACTGTATCCAAAATTACAATAAAATAAAATTCTTCTGCTCCAGAGGAAGTGGAAATACCAGACCAGATTCTCCGCATGTGTAAATTGAGACGTGTCCATGCAGTTCTCAACACGTCAAGAATCTGATGGATCCATTCGGAAATGATCCCGTGTTAAATTCAGCACCACAGACTGATGAAATGCCTTATTTGGCAACACCGTTACAGTTTACTTTCTTACGCTCCACTGATTTTTTCAAAGCCATTTGTGGTGCTCTTGAAAAGTACAAAGAGTGTGCAATGGACACTAATTTCTAAGTGGAATAATTAACTCCCTTAACAGAACTTCTTGATAGTCTGGAATTTCCTTATGAGGGAAGGGGGGGTGTGCAGGAAAAATTCCTGTGAACTGGTTTTTTTCTGTTAGGAAGGGACAAAAGGTACGTTTCCCAAAATTTTGCCAAACTTCCATTGGCCTAGATTAACCTGTCCTACCGAATGCTCCTTGGCAAGTCAGATGCTCCTTTAAAAAGTAGTTTTCTAATAAATATATACAAGTTTGTGATTAACATATTGAATGTGATAGCCATGGTTTGAAAGAATCACAGTGCAACTAGTGCCCTGCTTCTGCAGCGGGGCCGGCGAGGCCTGGCCTGCAGGAGCCACCACCGTGCGTGCACACGCGCTTGGTCTGCGTTTGCAAACGTTGCCTCTGTGTCCACACTCACCAGCGCGGCCTCAGAAGGAAGCAGAAATACAGCTGCCTCTCGCCCTAACAGCGAATGCTAGAAAAGGGAAAAAAAACTGTCTTAAAATGGATTGTGTGACTAGGTCAGTTCCCTAAGGTTAGTACAAACGAGGAACATAGCATAGAAGATAAACTTCTGGCATCAGCTGCAATGTTAATACTTCTGCCATTCAAGGAATCTGCTTTGGACCACATTTAGCTTTGAGGCATTTTTTACTTGCTTGTCTTTATGATATATATTAAGGAACCCAAATTAAGAAAACAATCATTAAAATACAGTTGCCTCTTTCAGTGGCAGGTTTAAGTTTCCACTCCAACATACTTTTCAAGGGACAGCACAATATCGAGCATGTACGTACCATACCTTTCCTTTTTGAAACCAATCATGCTGTAGCACAGAATAATATTTACGTTCATTTTACATGTTAATTTGTCAGTCTCTTGTAGTTCTACACAGTTCCAATATGTTAAGTATCATCATGGAAAAACTATTGAAAGCTAATGTTTCAATGTAGAATAAGCAATTTGTTTAAAACCAGAAAGCAGGAGTTGTTGTTCTGGTATTTGCTGTAGGCAGGTGCATTCCATTACTGTATAATGAAGCACAGCTTTGCTTTTCCAGCATTTAGTATAAAAACTGGACCTTGAGTGAAATTTGCCAGGGTTGGGTTTGGTTTCATTTTTTTTTCAATCAAAGAGAAAAATAAAAGCAAATCTCAAATAATGATGTGCTGTACTCTTCAGTGCTAGTGGCAGTTTCTGCACATTTTACCTCCTGTCTGGGGACTTACGTAAATGAGAAAGCGTCTTGTAAGAGTTTCTTAAGGACTATTCTTATGTTAAATCAGTTCAACACAGATGTAGACTTTCTAGAGCTCATTTTATGATGTGACTGTTCTTCAGAAGCCTTTGCTGTACTTCAGAATATTTCCATAAAGTTCAAACAGTATCAACTTGTTCTCATTTGCATCGGGCCTGCACCTCCCAGTTTGGTGAGGACTGGTGCGGAGTCCCTCCGGCACGAAGCTGGTGTAGGCGAGTCACCCTCCCTCCTGCGCTGGAGGAGGCCTTCCAAAGAGACGACCAAAATAATAATTAGAAAACAAAACAAAAGAATGCACTCAGATAATTGAGCTTTCAACGGGGGTTTGTTTGGGTTTCTTTCCTTTTCCTTTCACTTGTGTGCACATGTGTGTATATATATATATATATTTTGTAAGGTGGAGCTTCACAAGGAAAACATGGTTAGAGGAGCTCTTTAAGACCAGAAATTCCAGAGTAGTTAAGTAAACCAAAGCTCTAAAGGAGACAAAAGCTGCTTTCTTGTGTTTCAAGAAAAGTTTAAAAGTTTGTGATTCATCCTGTAACTAATGCCGTAACTAGAGTATATAATTTGACTTAAATTAAGTTTTCATTTGAGAAATATTTTCATTTTCTTTAAAAGAATATAGTTTTCTTCCAAGAACTTGGACCAACGTTGATTTTTATTTTGTAGGAAATATATAAATTCCCGGTTT
Source organism: Rhinoptilus africanus (assembly GCA_013400135.1). Taxonomy (NCBI): domain Eukaryota; kingdom Metazoa; phylum Chordata; class Aves; order Charadriiformes; family Glareolidae; genus Rhinoptilus; species Rhinoptilus africanus. The sequence goes on along the minus strand of VXBO01005455.1, from coordinate 366,348 downwards.
GTATATCATGTAACTAGTTTACATGCTGAAAATATACATTAGTTTAACTATTTTTGTATATATATCCTTGTAAAACCTTTCAATGTGCTTCTGTCTTTTAGTCTTTAGAACTACTTGTGGTTTTGTGTTTCAGTGTTTGATTCCCTTGATTGTTGAAGAAAAAATTGGGAAATGTAGATTTATTTATCTAAAGAAGAAGCTACTTGCTAACATCCTAAGTTATTTAATATTATTAAAGTCAGAAGTTTCATTTAACCTTAGATGCTATAATCTGCTTTTTTCAATAAAGACGTTTTGTAGTTATCTTTGATTTTGTAGTTTGTTGCATATAAGTATTTTATTTTTTTAATCTAGGTGGGCACTAACACGATTTTCAGGAGACCCTTGTATTGCCTACAGAAATGCCAAACTGATATTAATTGATTGCAGCTGCATTCACGAAAGATTTTGGTCCTCCAGTGCAAGTGTTACTAATTAAGGTCTAAAATATGCCCACAGCTAACGTTTTGCAGCTGCACTTAGAAAATAATTTAGCCACTCTGGCAATTTTTAATTAAGCTTTAACCAGTCTGGCTGGTTCCCCTGTAGGACAGTCAGTGTTGAGGATCTCTTCCTTTAAAGACTCCCATTATTTTTTTGAGTGTTCCAGAAGCCAAGTACTTGCCTGGGCTATGAACTTCCGTAGCTTTAAGCACACGAACCTCGGTTTGGGAATTTTCTCAAATTTTCTTGCTAAGTCACAGTAATTCAGAAACTATGGCCAGAGCTCTAATAAGATCAAAAGATGGTTTTTAGATATATTCTGCCTTTCTGAAGTTCTCTGACGCTTTGTCTCCAGCTTCCTGGCACAGGTGGGAGCTTGGTCACTTTTACCTTCTGCACGCAGTGGTCCCGCAAGAGCAGCTCTGTCTGTCAGGCAAAGGTTCATCAGCGCTGGCATCTTCTCTCCAGAGATGTCCAACAGTGGATGCCTGGGGAAAGAGTACAAGAAACAATTTCTTCCTGGTTTCCTCATACTCAGTGGGTTTCCTTTCCATTGCGCTGGTGGCTCTCCCATCCTTGCGGATGCTGTTTCCTCCAGTGACTCACAGACGCCAAATATTCACAAGCTGCTACTTCAGTGTGATGACGCCTTCTCCTCCACAGAGCCCTGCGCTCCACAGCTCTGCCACCCTGGCTTTGCAAAGGACAAATTACTTCCCATTTGGAAATGAAACTTACTGGTGGTTTTCACACAATGGCTATTTTGGCAAATTTTTCTTTTGCTCAGGCAGAATGGAAATAGTTAGAAATGCCACAATTGTTGTAGGGACACAGCCTGCACTCCTGTGCTTTGAAACAGATGTACCACGCTTCTGCAGGATTTTCACATACAAGCTATTTTTCTCACTCTTATTACTTAAAAAAAAAATAATTCAAAAATGAGCAATTCATGCCCTCCTTGAAGAAAAAAAAAAAAGGCACAAAGACTGGCCAACTCAAAGTGTTTCGACAGTGCCTCACCACGTGGGTGACACAAATGCAGTCAATAAAATCTAGGACATAGTCTTAATGCAGCAAGAATTTATACCAACCCATAACCAGCCTGGCTGACAAGAACAGCGTGCTTAAAAACATTAACTGTGCCTTGTGGGCCTCCTCGCAGGAAACACCTACTGAAACAGAAGGTACATTCACCGCAGGGAGGGGGTGAGTCCGGCCCCGGCTCCCAGAGGGGAGCACCACCGAAGTCTGCAGTGGCGCAGGGCTCCCTGGCATCAGAGCCACAGGGCAGCGTGTCACTGGGAGCGCTGGATAAATCTGGCGTGCAGATTATCCAGGAGGGCTTCGCTAGCGCTGCTCGTCACCTTATCACCTTACATCCCAGGTCTGCGTCCCTCACCTTGCACCTACTGAGTAGAAGGATTTTTTTTTATTTTTTTTTTTAAAGTCATTCCAGGGCTGAACCAGAGACACTTGGCGAGTGCTGGGAACCATCAGGAATGCGTGAACTCGGCTGGTGGGGCTGCCTGCGGCTCACATCCCCGTTATCCAGCTTTTGGGCCCCCAAATTCATAGACACAGAGTAAGTGAGGCTGAACAAGACTTCAAGAGGTCATCTGGTGTAACAGCTCACCACCACCACACTCCCTGGGGGTGTCTCTCTGCGTGTGTGTATCACCATATATATGTAATACCTTAAATATTCCCTTGGGTGTGTCACTGGGGAAGGTGGCACTGCACTCTCATTCCTACCACTACAGCGCTTTTTAATGGGTCCAGCCTGACAGGAGTAACAACGCTGCTCCGTGTTCACATGTGGTGGTGCAGGTTTCTCTCCAAGACAGCAGCGGGGTGGGTGACTGATGCCCAGGCCTTTAACGTCCCACCGGCTAAGAGGAGAAAAAGGTGGCAGAGGCTAGCAAAGGCAGATGGACAAAGAACAGGGCCCTGCTGAAAACAGGGCTCAAGTATGAGCCCTGCAATTCGCAAGCATTTTGGGCTGGCATGGTTTATCAGTGATTTATTTACATTAAACACTGGAATGTAGCAACAGACTCCTCTACTTGTGAAATCTATTTAAAAGTAAAGGACAGTAGTCTGCAATTACAGCCACTTTCCCAGCCTCATTAGCCTGAATGGAGTTCAGGGCAGCAGCAACCTGCCATCTTCTCCTTCCTTGCTGCCCCACTTGCAGGTCTATGATTTCACACAGTCTTAAAAAGCACTGAATTTAGCTGACTTTACCAACCTATGATCCCAGTTAGTGCTACAACCTCTTACTTGGGGGTTCACTTACAGATAAGAAACTTTGAAGAAGGAACCCTAAGCAAGGTCTAGAAATAGTGAGTGAGAGCTGGACATTGAGCAGGACACGTCAGCCTTCTCTGGATGCCTAAGCTGGAGACGAAAGTGTCACCCATTAAGCAGAGGGCATTGGTTTCTGGAATAAATTGCAGGTCATCCCTCAGTCACCACCGCTGGGCTCAGCAGCAGCTGAATTACGTATTTTAAAAGCTATGGAGTTAACCACAATTTTGGGTAAAACTCCAGAAGACTAAAAATATTTTCTTCCTGTTCAAAATTCATTTAAGATCCTACCTTTCTGCTCAGTGCAGTTCTCGCCATTTCTTCTCTCAACACTGAGACGGCAAAAATAAGTTGCCATATTGTTTATGAAGAGCATTTCTGCTGTACTTGCATTGCCCCTGCGCTGTCAGCTTCTGTCCCATCAGAATAAAACACCCTACATTAAACAGCATAAACCACTGTGCTCCCACACACAGCACAGGAGAATTACAGACTGAAAACTGTACAAAAAGTAAGAAACCATGCGGAGAACTGGTTTGCCAGAAGTGATAAAATAAGAATCTCTCCAGCAATACATTTAAGAACATATTCTCGAAGGCTTGTGTCACAGCTGGGAAAAAATAATCCACAAAGCCCCACATTTGTATGTACATGTCTGGGAAGTCACCGCCTCAAAGAACAAGTACTGCATTGGTTAGTTACAGTAATTCAAGTGGTTAAATGGACTATCAAAAAAACCCCTATTCATTAAAAATTTGGCACATTTAAACTATTGCAGGAATGTTAAAGCCAACTGATCGGTTAATTACCCGCTGCTCTGGTGAGGCAAATGAAAGCCAGAGGCACCCCTCCGTGCTTCCAGGCACAGTAAGGAACCAGTGACATGCGCAGTTCCCAACCGGTGTAAATGGGCCTTGTGTCTCTAAAACCAAGGAAGCTGTGCAGGTTCGTGCTAAATGGGCGTCTCATGCCCTCTGTGAGACAGGGCATTAGGATAGGGAAGCAAACTATTGTATCAAGCTGTGGGTTTTTACCACCTAAATCCCGCAGCTGAAAGCTTCATGAGTCAAATGCGACAAGCTTACTGGGGGGGGATGAAGCAGCAATAAATTCTACCCTCCGAAGGTCAGATATTGTGTGGCTCTGGTCTCACCTAAGTGCCTTCACCTGAAGTTTGCAAAGGTCACAGGCCATGTGCGAGGATGGACGCAGCGACAGAGGGGCAGGGCAGCATAACACCACCAGGGAGAGAGCAACCCGTGCTACCTGCAAGGCACATGTTTAACTGCACTTACCTCTGCCAGTGGACATGGCTCCTAGAATGTTTTTTCTACACAGCTTCTTTAAAGGGGTGAGGAAGGAAAGGGCCCCAGTGTCCTGCAGCAGGGACTGCTGGCTGTCTTCCAAAAGGACCGTGGTGGCTCTGTTCCCCACCTGGCTGTGCCTGGGCTCACCTGGGAGTTGGTCCTTTTTCCTTGCTCCTTCTCCTAGGTCAGAAAAAGAATAATAGAAAAGGAAAAAAAAAGAAGTGTCATAGCTATCTGCACCATTCACTTTTCCGTTCCTTACTAGGGCATTTCTCAGCAAGGGAGAAGAGGAGGAGGAGGAGGGCACCCTGCCGGGCACAGGGCTTGCCACCTCTGCCCAGGCTGCTCGCCTGTGGTCGCTCTATCACCTGTGGATCCCTTTTACCAAAATGGCAAGTCTTGGTCTCACAAACACTGTGGTAACTTTAAACACATCCCATTGCTTCTAGTAATGTCTTATCATTTGGAATAGAGCGTTTGCTACCTACATTCCCCACCCCTAGCTGTACCTACAGTTTATTTGGCTCATTTTTCTTTTATCACCCCAATGTATCACACAAGGGTAAAAGTGACAGATATCCAGCTGTAGTAAGACCTGCCTTTATCTGACTATAAATATTTCATTCTCTATTTTAAAATACTGATTGTAACTTTTGTTTTAAATAACTTACTTTCCCTGCAATCAGCTGCTAGCTTCTCTCTTACCCACAGCACATTTTCCAAGCTCTGGATCAAAACCATATAATTTGAAAAGCTAGAAAAAACTATTTTTAAAAGGAATAAATTTATGGCCAGTTAATATGTAATTGGCCAGTTATTTTCCAGAAGCCCCATCAGAATGGGAAAAAATTAATAAAAATGTCGAAATGGAAGAGCCCATGAATGCCTCTGAAATAAAGCAGAAATCCTTAAAGAATGTGCCATTGCATCTTCCAAACTGAATCAAAAAGAAGGAAGGTGGAGTAAAATAAAGTTTTCCTTAAACATTTCTTATTTTATTCTGCAACATAAAGCAGAAAATCTGCGAAATCAATGGCTCTGGCAGCCACCAGACAATGCTTTGGTAACACATGCTGGATTTCATGATATAATTTAACTTCAATTTGGGGTTTTTTGCATTAATTATAATATCTTCAAAGCTGAAATCTTGTCCTTTTCTGATGAGCCAAAACATAATACGAAGCCAAGCACCTACTGCACTCCAGTCAGTAATTTCCATTATCACCTTTCCCAAAAATATTATGGCTTGCACCCCAGATCTAAGGATCTCCTGCAGCAGGAATTCGCTTGCAGGCTTAGCAAGCACAGTCAGGGAGTGCAAAGCAGGAGGTACCAAAGACTACTGTCTTCTTGGAGCTGGATCTCTGATTCCACCCTCGTCTCTAAACAAGCAGCCCCAGATAAAGCGGCCGTGTAGAGAGGATGCTGCAGAGGCTCAGCAACGTGCCCATATTAAGCAGGAGCGGTGAGGTGAGCAGGACCGTATGTAACATGCCAGCCTCCACCCCTGTTTGCAAAGCACCGTTAGCTCTTGCTGTGGGGCAAGGGCAGTCTCTTGACACTCCATCCAAAATCTCTGCAGTACTATTACCACGGCACGTGGTCCTTTGTATCTGCCCATGGAAATGGCAAAGGTTTTGTTTGTCTTAATAGCACCTCCCACCTCAAAAAACCCCAAACCTGCATACCTGAATTTACTGTCTTTACCGTACACACTATATATAAATAATAAATCCACACATAGAGGTGTAAGTGGGCTGAAGGGTTGTTCTGTGCAAAGATCTCATTTTAGAGGGAACCAGCCCACATGAGATTCACTGGCGAAGGGTTAGAGTATTGTAAATTTTTCCCAATATTATTCTTTGGAGGCAGACAATAACAACTCTTGCATGTATATAAGCACATATCTGGTGGTGTGCTTATTCCTTATTCCCGCTCCAGCCAAAGTTTACTAAATATCCTGTGTTACCAGAGAGGAGATTCTCCCTGTCCGAGTTGCAGATAGGAGCTCAAGGGCAGGCAGCAGAGGCAGCAGGAGCGGGGCAGGGGCTCTGCCCGCCGCAGCCGGGGCCGGGCTATGGCGAAAGGCAGGGACCAAACTCTTGTGCTGCTTTGGGTGACTGTCTCTGGGTGCCACCCCACAGCCTGCCGCAACAAAGCACAGGCTTGTGAGCACAGCAACAGGCCCCCTCCTCGTTTTTGTCATGTTTGGCTCCCATATGGAAAAAAAAAAAAATAGTTGCAGCACGTTGAACTAAAATAAAGGTGGCCAAAATGTGAGACAGCCAGAGGTGACCTGGCCAGTGGCTCCGTTTGAGGAGCAGACAGTCACCACTCAGCCTCCCACACAGTACCAATTGCACCAGCTTTGAAAGACATGGGAATGCCACCAGAGGACCTTTTCCAGTGGAAATATTAAAGTTATTTCAAAACAGATACCCCTGAGGAGCATACTCCATCCTCCCTGGTGCCTCCCGGCGTGCACAGCAGAGCCAGCTACCAAGCAAGCACTAGAAAGGCAAGAGCAGCACCATGGGTCCCTCACCTCCTCTTCCAAAATGTCTGTTGGGAGCCAAGGGCTGGCACAAAGCCTCATCACACCCCCCCATGCTGTGTCAGTAACCCCAAGAGGCCTGACAGCACCTCTGCAGCATTTCTTGCCTGGAGGAGATCGGTAATTATTCTCTGGGAGGCCATGGAGGAGACCCTCCTCTTGGTCCTGCTTCTGTGAATTGCAGTGAATTCCACTAAGCTCCACCACAGCAAGTCCAGGTTTAGCCGTGCAGCTATCTCACATTTTTTTTTGTGTAGTAGAAGCTTCTGGAAGTTGCTAAAAATAAGTTTGTTTGGGTTTTCAAACATAATCCAAAAACATTTGTGTCATCCTTCAAGATGGCACTTCCCCCTTGTCCCTACTCGACAACAGATTTTTCAGTCATTAAGAATGCTCTGCATGCACAGAAATATCTCGGGTTATTTTTCCCATAATCAAAAGAAAACAAATCCCAGAGCAGCCCTGGCAGGCCACTTCCGGCCAGCGCCGCTGCCCCCCCAGAGACCCATCGTGCTCGGCTGCTGCCTTCAGAGGGCAAACAAGAAAGTTTGCTTTCAATATAAAATTAGATGCTGAAACAATCTGAGGTTGGGTTTTTTTCCCCCCAACACAAAAAACCCTAACTCTTGCCCAACTACTTTTCCACTAAGCTTATTCCAAGGCAGTAATTTAGATGTATATGAGTGGCTCGGACTGTGTAAGCCAGCATTTATGTTCTCTCCCTGCTCCCCTCCTGCTGTCAGTACCATTTTAAGTTTTCCTGGCCAGTGCTGGAAGCTCACATCATGCTGCAGCCACTCGAAAGCATTTGTGATCCGGCTCAAACCACGCTGTCATCTACCAGGTGCCCTCTGCTATTGCCTGCTTGGTCTCACATGCTTTCTCCTACAAGGCCCTTCCCGATTATAAAGGATTGGCATTTAGAAAGAACTGCCAAGTTATTTACCTCATTATCCTCCTTTAAATCCCTCCCTAATACCCTCATCTGCTGTGACATCTAAATGAATTTTGCCAATTAGAGCTGTTAGCACGCTATGGCTACCACCTGTACCCGTCCATTGCGTCTTAAATTTGGACAGTAAGTTTCTGAGGTCAAAAAGCAATTATTTTAATTACAAGGAAGACATTCTTGCAACTCTACAACTACAAGTTTACAAGTAAACACCAACAAATCATTCAGTATTGCCAAGATCTTCTTGATCTAATGTAATGGCAGTTCTGCTATAGGAAGTATTTCTATGTCTAGCACTTAAAGCTGTCCCTATTAAAAAATAAAATAAATTTTTAAAATCTATCACAGCCATCCATTCCTGCAGGGGGTTTACATTGCTAAGTATAAATTAAAGAGATTTCATAAGCAGTTCACAACAATTTACCCTATTAGTCTTTTCTTTCCCTGTCCATTATAGGTAAAACTGTTTAGAAAATTGCTGGCCACTGTCTAGAATTGTTGACGAAAGCTTCCGAAATGCTTCGCATTCTTGTGATGGGGACCTTAGCAAAAGACTACTGTCGGCACTCTAAGCCTTGGGTCTACAAGGTCAGATGAGTCACTGCAGCGTCTCCTTTTCACGTCTGATCAAGTGTGCGAAAACCTGGGGACAAATGCTCCCGCACATTACTCTTATGTCCTGGGGATCTTCATTCAAGAGCATTCAGAGAAAGCAAGCATGAAACAAGGCTGCAAAGCAACATCATTTAAAAATTTAAGTAGTTACAAAAAAACCATCTGGGAGCCTAAACCAACCTTTTGCTATCCACATACAGTACCCAGCACAATGGAGATCTAATGTATTATTGAGTCCCTAGATTTCATGGTTTAATAAACATTTTCATTTTAGCAGATCTGCTAATTCATGAGATGTCCCACCTTTTGCATTTACAGCAGCTTTGAGCACCCCAAGATCTTTAATCCTCAGCTAGGTCTCTTCCCTTAAAAATACATATTGTCATACTGGATGTGTTGCCACGAGAATGCAAAAAAAATGTTTTGTGTCATCGTGGTTTTCAGTGCAGAGTTGCATGAACTCCAGAGAGCTCTGGAAAAGAGGAAAATTACAGTAGCGCCGATCATGATAAAATATTCAGAAGGTGAAGCTCAAGCACATAAAGGATCTCGGTTGTGAGAGGTTCTTTCACTGCTATTCACTGCAAAGAAATAAGCAGAGGCACCACTGAGTATTGCCAAACCCCTGCTGCATCAGGCTTTGTATGCGTAGGATTGTACAAGCCACCACACTAGGATTTTATATTCCACTTTGAGCTGAAATATAGTTCTTGGTCTTGTTATTTGCTAATGAGAGGGCTGTCCTAGGCAGGAAAATGCACAGAGACTAGATCATGGCTGAGAGAAGAGCAAGGAGAGAAGACAGTACTGCAAGGGGGGAGGAAAACAATTGTCTTTTTTTTTTCATTTGGAAAAAAACTGCTTCTAAGGGCTGGGCTTCATGAAAGAAAATGAACAGCCGAGCATGGCTCCTGAGGTGGTTTGTCGGCCTTGGCAAAGCCACTCAGTCCTGGGGGAGGCACAGCCAGGTCTTACATCAATTTAATCCTCTCCAAGCTTGGTCCATCAGCAAGTCCTTCAGCAAAGCTTAGCGCAGCTCCACACCCCATCAAGGCACTTGAGCATCACCAGAAGTGAGCGACCTACCAACCACCCTGTGTGCCCTGGTGGTGTGGACACCCTCCACTAACTGCCCTCATGCCCCACATGGAGCACCAAATGGCCTCCAAGTGGCACAAGCATTTGGAAAGACCAGGACCAGATATTACACACCTAGACTCTCCCCGAAATGCTCAATCCAAGGCTCTGAGCCAAAAGCAGCAGCACCACCACCAGCAAACTGCAGCAATCACAGCCCAGTCACCAGAGTCACTTCTGTGGTGGGCTCCACACCCACCTGGGCTCCACACAGGTGAAGCCAGTGTCTGCAGCCAGAGATAAGCTTGTAAAAACAAAATACCTTTCTTCTTTGATTTTCTAACATTAAAAAAAATTAATCATACTGAAGAAGAGGTGTGAAAAGGCAGAAGCTTTTCCGTTTGAGAATGGTCCATTCCCCAGGTTTTTAAATATTTGTGCACAGGATACTGCAGAACTCCATACAGCCACCTAGTGCTGGAAAAAAAATCACTTCCCCACTTCTGGGACTGTTCTCTGCAGTCCCAGAAGTGTATTTGAGACTAAGGGTCTGTCAAGGAGCAACAAAAGCCAAGTCTCTGCAAAAGTCAAGACCACGCACTTCCAGTTTTGGGCAGCAGCAAGTCTGAGAACAAGTCTGATGAACTGTGCACACAGGAAACGTGCTTTTATCCCAATAAAGAAAAGAGAAAGAAGTCCCACAAAAGACATGGCTACTGCCTGTGGATTCTCCAGTGGTTGTTTTCTGTGGCATCTCTCCTCTGTGCTGCTGGGCTAAGCTGAGCAGCAAGAAGATCTGCTTATTTTCAAGGGTACCTGAGCTGCCCACCCCACTGCCAGCCCTCCAAACCTCTTGCTCTCCTCTTCCTAACAGGGAACTAACAAGATTTGCTTCAGTCAAACCCTTCTCATTTCTCAGCAACTCCTTGCCACTGCAGGACCAAGATTGCCTGTCCTCATATCTAATCATGGCTATGTAATAAAAGTGTAGCATACTCCTTCCAAGTCACCTGCGCCTACGCTCCCACCGCCTCCTGCCGTGTAGTGGCACGGGCAGTCATGCAGCGGTGCAGTGGAGCAGATCAAGGAACCAAACGACATTAAAACTAATCCTGCAAAGAAAGAGAAAAAAGGAAGAAAGAAAAAGAGGTTTGCCTTCAGCCAGATCAATTACCTCATTGCTGTTCACCACGTGGATGAACAGATGCTTGTGCCAGCAGGAGACAGGGCAGCACCAGTGCTGCAAGGTGGTGGCCTGATGTATCCGGCAAACTACAGCTCAAGCCATCATCTCTGCCCCCACCAGGGCCAGAAACAGCCAGCAGGAGTCTGGAATACGCCCTGCAATGCCTCCATTAGGGCACAACCTAATTAAAACCCGGTTAGTTACTTAATACTTTAAAGCCATTAATTGCCATAGCTTTTAGACTGGTTGCCTGAAAGACAGTAGAGCTAACCCCGCTCAGGAAGTGTGCCGTTTGGATGTCAGTTTGGAATATCCAACTTACTGGGTTTTTTTCCCTTCAGAATTTGAAAATATTTTGCCATGCAGCTAGCTAACCAGGTCTTAGAGGGATACGGCTTCTTGTTCTCTTGCTTTTAAGGGAAACTTGAAACAAATTAAAATTATTCTGGCCTCGTACTAAAGGTCAGTGTTGTGGGGAAAGATGACTTGTTCGGAATTCAGTCAGGAAGTTTAACACAAATAATCCAGCTTGAAGTTCTGTGAGAACAAGTCCCAGCCAAAAAAAAAAAAAAAAACCACCAACCATGTGCTGATAGAACTAATTTAAGTACTAAATCTGTCCTTTCCAAACATTTTTTCCACCAATAAAGCCAGAGGCTTTAAAAGCTGCCATGTGAACAACTATTTAGCTGAGGTGTGAAGGAGATGCTACTTGTACCTTCCCAGGTAAAACCAGGCTTTTTTTCAGGAGACTTAAGCAGGAACAAGCAGGGAAAGGAACAAAAGGTATTGTTGTAAATGGCTGTGAAGATGGACTGCACTGTACAGTGCCACGATTACTTGTTGGAAAGCTTTAGGCTGCCTCTAACTTTTTTAGCAAAATGTTCATGCCATAAAAAAAGAGAGAAGAGCTGATAAAATCCACCAGCTTATTTGCAAGTAACTAGCTAATTCTTTGTTAGCAAAGAAATGCCTTGCAGGTGTACAGATGCCTTCTGTGTCTGTAAAGCAACATTTGACTCTCTGAGGCTACATCATGAATTACATTTGGAAGCGTTCATGATCTAGCGGAAGCCCAGAAACACTTCAAGATATTCTATTCCCGCGAGAAACAGGTATTAAAAACCAGGTATTAGAGTTAGTAACAAAACAGTAGATGTCATATCACTGCCAGCCTTGAAAAGATAACTTCAAAAAGAATTAGAGAGAAAGCATTTATGTTTTAGAGAGTATGTATGTGTTTGTGAGTATGCAAATACCTATGTACATGTATTTTTTAATAGAGTCCATAGAGACATAATGGATCAAAGAGATCCCTCCCAAAACACTGGAAATGAGAAGAACATTGAGTTCCCGATTCCTCACAGGTTGGTCTGGCTGAAGCCAGCAGGGCTATAAAGCATCTGCATCCAAAGATTTAAATTCAGACTTGGTCAGTCTGGTTTTGGTTTTCTGTCTGACCAAAAGCTGTTACCAAGAAATGAGCCTTTGAATCCCCTCCCGTAGTTGCAGAGCGTTCATTTCCACCAGTGAGTGGCTGCTCACATCACACGAGTTGTACCTGGGCCTAGAGGAACATCAGAACCAAACATGCAATCTTCCCGTAACAGTCAAATAATACAGCAAGTGCAGAGTGCCACAGTCAGCGCTGAAACCTTCCTGCAGACAGAAAAAGCCATGAATCCACGAAGAGGCCTATGTAGTTCTTAAAGAATTTCAGTGCATTTCCAGAGCTGCTGAGATGCAATAATAAATTGACTTTGAAAATCCACTAGTAAGCTTTAAATTCAGTTTCTAGACCAGAATCTAACAGGTCAACCTGCCAAATACTAGTAATAAAAAAGCCTTAATGTTTTATGGACAAACATTTTGATAGTTTTGCTGGAGGAGTTGCTGTGGCCTACACTTCACCAGCAAACATGCGCTTTGTGCAGTGTTTTTAGCAGAATTCAGCACTCAAGTCTTTCCAAAAAGCTTTCTGCTGTCTTACCTGCACAGCCGGTTTCATCCCGTCCCATTTTGCACGATGGTGACTCGCTGCTGCCCTCCTTACTCCAGCATTGGCTGCGGTGCACCAGCGCCAGGAATCTCTCCCACTCGGTGACTCAGTCTCCATTACTTGAGTATTTGCCCTCTCTTCTCAGCAGAAATAACCTGGAGAAAGTTATGTTTCATTCAGAAAAAAAAAAAAATCTCTTTAGTCCGGGGGGAAAAAAACACAACAAACAGCACAACTGACTCACTGAGTGCTCCCTTCCAACCAGCAATGTGATGTTTTGCCACCCAAGGCGTTGTAATCGGACCATTAAGATGTGGCTGTTTCCTTTCAGCTCTAGTGAAGCACCAGCAAATGGATAACATACCTATAGCCTCTCGCTTTCTATCGGTCTCTTGGGGGCAGGTGCGGACTCAAATAAGGTTCACAAAATGGATTCAGATGTGACCGATTTGTAAATTCTCAGGCAGCAATCCGGAGAAAGCTTAGTGCTGCCAAAAATGTGCACTTTGGAACATCGCTGAATGTCTTCTGTGTTTACAGTAATGGTTTCGCTTCATTCAGTTCCTCAAGAGAAAGGATCAGAGGGACATCAGAGAAATATTAAATGTTTTGGTGTTTAAAAATGACGGCGCCAGTGCTCTTGCTACAGCTGGTTAGCAGGGAGAGACATCCGCAAGTGCTCTCCCAGGGCAGCTGGGGTGTTTTTCTACTGTATTTTGAACAGTTATTTTAGTGGGAAAACACTCGGATCTCAATTTCCTAGATAAGGTTACATAATAAAGTATAACTATGAGCAGCTCTGCCTTGAGTAGGAGAAACATTTTTAAAAAGGCTTTTGGAAGGTTAGTTCTCCTGTACCATGTAAAGCATCAGCTTTGTATTAGTGATACGGAAATATGAAGTTAATTTATAGTCAACTTATTTTTTGCCAGTTGACTTGCTTGGGATGTTTTTTTCAGTTTGTCTTGTTTCTCAAACCAGCAAAAATGAAAGGATTCACTGAAGTGTCATTTTTAATGCTGAACATGAAAGACAAATGTTCCTTTCGGCCAAACCCAAAAAGGTTCCTACAACTCTGCTCTTCACTTGTAATAGTCAGACAGTCAGGTATTCTGTTTCATGATTTAGTCTACACAATGTACTGAAAAATAAGAAACAGCAATGCTAACCCAAAGAGTAAAATTCATCCCAAATCTTCGTTTATACGTGTAATGCCAGCAAAGTCCTTTGGGATGACCATAGCAGAGCAGCAACCCCATTTTTATGCTCTGAAGGAAGAAAAGCTCTTCCAACTTCAGCCAAATTTACTAATAAGAATACCTGTATGTTTTCTTGTTCTTTGCTTGTTTATAATATCCATGAAACAGAGAAACGTGTTCCAAGAGATATCTTAAATGGCGCCTTATTACTGAAAGACAATGACAGTGAACCAGATTTTTTGGGTTTTCCCCAAAACCCTCTTTCTCCAAAAAAGGATATCAGGTGGACTCCTAAAGTATCAGCTTAACTGTAAGCCTATGAATCATGCCATAAGCAACCAGAACAACCACCATTTCTGAGCACCGAAGCCTGACAGTCATCCTCTGAACAGCAGAGAGGTTGGAAAGGCGAAGGTGCTCAGAAATAGCAGTCAGGAGGCTTGGAGTTTGCATTTATAACTCGTTACACCTAAAAGACTGTCCCACAGCAGAGTACCGCAATGCAAACCAAGCAGAGTCCTGAATTAACGCATAAATATTTTGATCACAATTCCCTTTGTATTTGTCAAACTCTCCTTATTCACCGAACAAGGGTGAAGCTCCCCGTACAACCGGCAGTGAGCAGCTCTGTGCAGCACCGTCTCCCTCCTGTTACTGCTGCCTCCAGTTAAACAACGTGACATCAGTGACACAGAACAGCTGCCCCCAGAAAGTTTACTTTCTTGGGCCTGTGGAGCCTACTATCCATGGGTCCCTGCACAATGTCACATCTACCTTTCATGCTGCTCAGGGCTTTTAAAAGTCTCCAGCAGTGGTGGCATGCAAGGGGGAAATAGTAAACCCCCTCCATCCAGACTACTTTTGCAGTTTTGAGGGTATTTTTTGCCATCTCAGAGGACTAAAATAGATCAGAAGGCCTGTTTTCCTGTGCCTCCCCCAATTAATGACAAAGTTTCTTCAAGGGTGTGAATGCTTCGTAGGGCTCTTGAGGAGTAGTAAATAAAAAAATAAACAAACAAAGTCTAAGAAACACTCCCCCCCTCCACATTCATTCTTTGCTGTAGCCTCAAGCTCTGAAATAATGCAAGAGAGGGAAAAGGAATTTGATGGTATACATAGAGGTCTATATAGCTACAGCGTAAATACTTGAAAATGTAACCCGTGAGAATACTGACTTCATGCTCAAGAAGCCAGTTGCATGTAACAAGACTTCAGTTGCTAAGTTAGACTCCAGACAAGGTTTTAAGAGCTTCAGGAATTTGTGCTCAGGTGCCTGCCTGCTTTATTTTCTAGGTGTTTTGTTCGTTACCACTTTGCCACAGACACTTCAGCCAAATCGAACAGCCTTGTGCTAACCATAGATACATTGCTGCAAGGCAGATAGACCAAGATGACCTGTGACGGATGCCTGATGTGAAGGAAGTTTGCTTGCACCTCTCCTAGCACATTTGAGCGTCCTCAGGAGGAGCTCAGCCCTGTAACCATGCCTGTGGCACTAACGTGCCACACTGGTGCCAAATACTGACAGCCGGACCAGCTGGCACCACTGCTGCCTGCACACCTGACTTTTCCTGAAGTTCCCTGCTGACAGTTGTCAGCATCTGCTTATTTACAGGGATCCCTCCCAATCTCAGTCCTTCTCTTCCCTTTGGATATTTGCATGTCGTCCCTCCTGTAGGTAACCAGGGAGCACCAGGGCTGCCCTCAGCAGCAAGGTCAGTAATGATGACCCTTGTTTCCACCCACGAGAGCCTCTCTATCCACACACAACCTTTGCTGACCTGAACTATGTATTTACTGTTTTCTTGCTAAACAACAAAAGCTTATATTCTCTACTGTGACTTCTTGGAAATGGGACATTTCTGGTGATCCAGCAGAATGGTCATCAAAACACACAAAAGAGTAAATGCTGGGGACTTCTCTGGGACCCCATGTTCATGACTCGTCTTGCCAGACTCTCCAGTTACCCGGAGTGAAAAACTCCACTTTGTCTCAGACACTGCAGGTACTTGTTTTCTCATGTCCCAAGTGCAAGCAATCTTTCTTCTCCCAGTGCATCCTCCCCTGTCTCACTTGTCCCAGAGATGTTCCAGTAAAGTGATACATTTCGATTACAGGCCAAAATAGTCTGACAATCTCTAATCTTAGCATTTATCTTCTTTCCTCACTCCCTGTGGTCACATCACTTTGAACTGTCCTGTGAGAAAAGTTATCGTCTTGGATACAAAAGCACAGAGCAAAATATTTATGATACTTAGGAGACTAGTAAATTCATGTGTTGTTAAACATGGAGAATCACTAGACAAAATCCACTTGCACAAGCAAAATTGGGGCAAAAATTTTAACTTCAGGAAGGGCCATTTACCGTGGATCTCAAAATGAACTAGTGGTAACATTTGGACCAGTGCATTGGGTGTATTCCTTGCACAAGAGACACTGCCAAACACAGACCCAACACGCGTTTAGTACAATTAATACTATCATTCATGAAAAAGGTATATTGTGTTTAAAAAAATGGTAAATACATCCCCCTCCATATTTTCCTAAAATATACTTCTTAAGATTGCATTATTATCTTACATCAAAACTAGGTGACATTTTAAAAGTAATTTATGCAAATTTCATGTTTATGTGGCCGTTTTTCTGGTGTTGATATGAATGAGCCAAAACACTGAAATCACCAAAATACAAATACTAGTAATGAAATACTGTTACATTTGGTAAACAGAGAAACATTAAAAATGGTTACATTTACTGCAGGAGTGTTTGAATACAAGCTTTCCAAACAGCAAAGCATGAAATCACCTTGCATTCAAAACGCAGCTCTTCTGCTATTAAGTAGGAAATAGACTTTTTAAACTAAAATCCTCTTTAACATGTAGGGAAAGTTTTGGCAAGACAGATTGTTTTCCATCATTAGATGAAATTTTGTAAGCTTTTCCTAGGAGAACATTTCATTGCAAATATTTTGGACATTTTCATGTGACTTTAAAGTCAACTAAGATCAGTGCTTGCATCTCTTATGATTAACAAGATAAACAGCAGACTTCTGAAGATATAAATAGTTCTCCTTTCCAAGGCAAAACCAGGTTTTCAAAGAGAAAAGTGCTAAAATAGTTCACAGGAGTAGATGCATCTTTTTCTTTTCTTTTAAAGAAGTAAAAGTCCTTCATAGAGTTACAGTTGCACAGCAGTTTAACTTAATATCCAAGACCTCATTTAAATCAAAACTATATCTCTAGAACATTAACAAATCCCACTGTCTGTGTGTAAGTGGCTAGTGGACAGGCAATATCCACTGCACAATTTAACGTCTATGAACCTACGGTTAGGACTTTATTATCCTTGAATGCCTGAAGCAGTGCAGGACATTCCCTTCCCTAAGGACGGATTGACACTTCACAAAAAGAAGAGGACACAACATGCTTATACTGCAGTATCAGATGCTGTCATACATCAGCGTGTTTCTTGCCCAGCGTTGCGTTATTTGGGACAATTGCACAGAGAACCCACTCTGTCCCTTAGAAGCTCAGACCTCTCAGAGGTGAGATTCACCTCCAAAGTAAGAGTAGGCTACCAGCCACAGGCTGCTTTGATAAATGGGAAAATAGGTGATGTTTCAGGTGCCTCCAGCCAGTGGCTGTACCGAGGTGAGCAGAGCAGGACACTTTGCCCAGAACTTGGATGAGATGAGGAAGGTGAAAAATAAAAGAACGTGGAGATGATGCTCTGTATGATACTGGGGGATAACATCACTGTGGGCATAGATAGCGTAGTGTCACAGCCTGTCCTATCTTGAAGGAAAGCACTTGGGCCACTTTTCAAACAAGACCAAGTAACTGGGACTTTCTTCAACAAAAGATCTTCTTCACCCAGAAAAAGAAACAGGGAAAGACTTTACAGTTTTCTCTGAAGATCAGACCAAGAAGCCCAAACCACACATCTTTGGAGAAGCACCACAAGTTTATTCCAATTTTTATAGACATTATGAGAGCCACGCGCTACCAAATCATTGGAGCAGAGGAGCCCTGTTCCTGGGCTACATGACTCAGGCTGCTGAGAAGGGCACACCACACCCTGCGCTCTGCTGGCTGTGAAATGCATCTACTCAGATGGGAAGAGATGTTTCTGCGACACCTCATTCTCCTGGCATGCTGCACATGGAATTAACAACAACAACAGGAGAGGGACATTTCTCTGTGGTTTACAAAACAAACAGAAAAAAAAAAACCCACCCAAAGAAATCTATGACTAATAAGATATAGTGAAAAAAGAAAATAACACAAACGTCTCTGTTTCCATCACAAGTTATATATAGCAAGATGGTAAACAAGAAGAGCTGCTGCGCTCAAAGTGGATTACACTGACTGTGAAAAGACAACTTTAGTTTTAAAGTATCCCGATATAACTGAAACCTGTTTCTAGCCGTATAGAGGCATTATTGACAATCTGCAGCTAACATTTATCTCTATCTATATTTGCACGCGGTTAGTTCAAACCAAAAATTTTATGGTATCTGATATTCACCTGTATAACCACTGAAGGCGATGAAGGGTCTTGAATTCTGACAGTTCCTAGGATAAAAGTCACTTGAAGGAGCTGGGAGGGAAACATCAGAGCACTCCCTGCCTCCTCCTCCATGTGTGCTTTTCCAGACACCAGAGCTAGTAACCACTGGAAAGCAGATTTTAGGGCAAGTCTAAGGGATCACCACACCAGATGTGTCCATGGAGGACCTACTGGAGCCTAACAGGAATTCAGTTTAATCTGATATTTTTGCTAATATTTGTGCTTATGATAAATTACAGCTCAAAGAGTAGAATTGCAGTCACAAGTTTGGGAGCTTCTTGGGAAGACAATGATGGCACCATTCCCATTTGGTACTAGATGTGACTTCAACATTCAGAATTGAAAATGTGTCCAGTGAAACAAACAAAGCTCTCACTCAAGCCCCACCACAAACATACAGACATTAGTCACTACATCCTGATGCGCTGAAAAAAAAAACCCCAAACATCAACCATAGCCATCTAAAAAAAATCCAACACAATAACCCCGAAAAGAGAAAGCACATTGATTAAAGTGTTTGCTTTTAATTATCCACAGTGGAACATGATATAAAAAGATTCATCTCAACCTACCAGGTAACATTACTCATGTCTGCATGACTGTAACAAAAAGAAAGATAATCTTATCTGCAAGCTATTTGTAGGTATCAAAGATTTACCAGGAAAGCAACATGATAGTTTCCATAATTTATAGTTATCTTGCTGGATTTGGGGGTGGGGGAGCTCGGAGAGTGAGAAGAAAAAGACAAAAGTGACCATGTTACTTTTCAGCTATAGTTGGATGGTAGCAGCCTACTTCAAACAGTGAAGAGAAGGAGACTTACATGCACCTTACAGTATTTATGAACAGCTGGGCCCAAATATGCTTCCTTATGCAAATGGATACTTGGGTATGTAAATCAGCACTTAAACAAACATATCCATGTGTACAAACATTTCTCCATGAAAACCGCTCATTTCTTAAGCCAAATCTGCTTCCGTTCAAACCTATGGCACAATTTCTTTTGACTTGAGAGGACGCAAGAATAGAAACCCAACCTCTGCAAAAACATTCTCAAGGTTGTTGGGGCTGTGTGACTTTTTTTTTTACATCAGACCTGCATATGAGACTGTCCATCAACTTGAAGATCATTCAGCAATTGGAACGGATTTATGGGAAGTTATTTCTACAATATTTTCTCCACACAAGGCCAGTAAAGCTTTCACAGGTGGTTATTTCCTGTAGACTGCACTCAGACTTACGTTGCTGCTGCACCCAAAGGCCCCAGAAGTTTGGTCTACAGATTCAGAAGAAGGAGAGTTCTTTGCATTTGGGATGCATTCACATTTTCATTTCAGAGGACAGACTGTTATATTTCTACCATAAGAAATACCAGATAATCTACTTCTAGGAGGAGTTTGACAGAATTATGGTCAAATTCTGATCAAACATACTAAAGCCCAAGAAGACAAAACCTGTTTATTAATCACAGTTAGCTTTGGTTAAGCTCTGGATGCTGACACCAGCTTGCTTTTTTTTTCTTTTATTTTCTTACAGTTTTTTCTTTACTTTTTGAGTCAATTTGGTCAATTGAGTTATTGGTGACTAAAAAGCATCGAGGAAAAGTGATCCATAAAACACCACAATGCAGTACGCTTCCCATGACTACTCAAGCTATTAAAAGGTTAGTTCAAGTCTGTAGGCAGTGAAATCATACCACCATTGTCATTGCCTTGTGGGAGCAATAATTCTGGGTGGTCTGTAACACTACAACTCCTGGCATCCTAGATAGTATGACGATGTTGTCAAGAAGAGCCTGTCTAGGAGTGTAACTAGGCTGAGGCTTTTTGACCTCATAGATAAATAGGTTTTGTTGAAAGACGTTCTATTATTTTTCAGATTAGCTTGGACTTGCATTTGGTTCATTCTTTGCCATGGGGGTGGGGAGAGAGAGAGAGGCCTTGAGATATCCAATAAATGTTTATCCAGCTGCGGTAGCTTGATTCTTAAAGTATAACTGTCAACATCTCCGCTCCCTCATGCAAATCTAAATTTGTAAACAATCCTAATAATTCCTCCTCACTGTTGTTCGTTTTAGTTTTACATTCCTGACTGAACAGCTACAGTACTTGAAGCAAGGAGAGTAACGCCAGTCAATCCAGTGCTGACTGCGGTGGAAAAAAAATGTTGTACTAATACCATAGGCTCCCAGAACAGAGTGTTCAATGCTAATTTTAAATCTTAAAAAACAGTGCCACTGACATCAGAGTGGGGTATTTTTTCATGTTTTTTAAATAATCAAGAGCAACTGTGTTGCTTTTTTTTTTTAACATTTGATTCGGCTCCCGTTCCCTTGTGTAAATAGCCTTAGAACATTTATCAAATTTTTTTAAAACTATTTAAACAGAAATGAACTTTGCAGGCATTTTCCTACCACCATAATTCATAAAATAAAATTTCTTTATCTAATTTGTCCAGAGTTTGTTTTTCCCAGCTATACCATGCTGGAGCAGAGGGCCAGTAAGTCTATTCGCAGCAGATATCCACTCAGTTCTCTGTATCATGAGCAAGCTGAATGTTACAATTTTTCCCTTTTCATTAAACAAAAACACACATTCTGGAGGACATGGTACACCATCACTGAAGGTATTTTATTCCAGCCACACCAAAGAGCTCTTTCCAACATTTATGTAGTTTCAGCAAAGGCCTGATCTTGCAAGTATTTATGCACAGGCTTAATGGGGAATAGCTTTGAAGAAATTAACGAGCCTAATGATCTGCCAAGACTAGTCTTGCACATAAACATTTGTAGCACAAGGGAATAACAGCCTCAGAATTATAGAGACAATTCTCTTTAAATGTAACTTTTTAAAGATCTTGTTAAGATGTTAAGACAAATAGTTCTTTGAGCAGCAAAATAAAGTATTATTTCTCATAGTTTTTATGTCTCAAGATTGAAGTCCGTGGAGAATTCTCTAATGACTACAGCTTTTCCCTCAGAAAAAGACAAAGTTCCTTTCCACTTTCTCCCCAACTATTTTCATATCACTTTAAGAACAACCAAATTTGGTTAGAAGTTGGCCCCAAATTCAGAATTTATAAAGGGACTGATAAAACGATGGCATAAACCCTGTTTATGGCATGATTTCTAGCAAAAGACTTGATAAAGACGTGGAAGTCTAAAAAACCCCAACAAACCGAGTATCTGTGCTAGATGTCGTCAAACCCGCAGTTGTAAAAGAGGTGTTTAGTTTGTATATATTGAATTGTCAGATTATATGCCAAAAAGAATGTGTAAGCACAGGGAGTCAGTCCAAACTTAATTCTGTGCTTCCTATCTACAGTTTTAGTTCTCAGCTTTGACAGAGTCTTTATATTACTTCCTAAACACAAAGGTTGAACTGTGCAGTTCTTCACCCTCGCTCAGCTTGCCAGCAACAGAAATGAATGCCATACACAACCCCACATCTTTGATATTAGTCCATAATTCACGTGGAACCTGCATTCAAACAGGCATTTGAATGAAGAGCTCTGTGGTGTGTCAGGCTACCTTCAGTTCCTAGGCTAGGGGGAAACCTGAAATATAGATCCCTATCCTTATTTTTCCCACCATTTCTTTCTCTATTCTGAGATGTGCTGATGAAGTAGTTTATCAATTTAACTCTTCCTCCTCTTCCCCCACTCTTATCATCATAGCCTAGAGTCTTCCACATTTTCTATGGAGAAAACACACAATTTGGTCGGTGGGGCTGCCAAGCAGATCCCATTGCTACTCTGGAGCCCTGGAAGGTGGGTTCTCATACCTCATCCCACCACAGACACAATGACATCTTATGGCAACAAGCTGTTCTACATACTAGTATTCTACAAATTTGCCATCTGACTAAAACTGCACAATCTTAACAGCAAATGCCATGTTCACAAAGATGCCAGGATTAGCATACATCACTACTGAGGGTGACATCTCCTCTTTCCCTTGCAGATGACTAAGGACCTACTGTGCACCACACTGAAACTCAGTCTGGATTCTCTAGATGCATGGAGATGAGGAATTAGAAATAAGTCTTCTGGGAAGCAGAGGAAGGGTATTACATCCTCCTCCTGCACTCAATGGGCTGTCCTTCAGCATTCAGTGATATTAATGGTGGAATATGATAAATGATCACCTCAACCTACCAGCTAACATTACTCATGTCTGTGTGACTCTAACAAGGAGAGCATACATGTCCGAGGGTCAGTTTTGGCACACAGATGTTGCCTTTGTGATCTGACCCCCTTTCCATTTGCAGAACATGAGGCCCCATGGAGCATCTACTGAAGAACTCCACAAGAGAAGAAGAGATGGTATTACAGAGGTTACAGGTTCTCCAATTCCAAATCTTTCAGAAAAGAACCTTTGTCTGGACCATCTCTTCTGCCAAGCAGTGTTTTAATCTCTCATTCTTGTCCCTGAATTTCTTTATTGTTAATACAAATATGAAAAGGAATTGAAATGAGTTCTACTGTGTGAAGCTTTCAAATGATTATGTTCTGTTGCATCATCATACCCTGTTGATCAGGCCTAATTTCCTGGCAGTACTTGTCAGTATTAATCTGTCAAAACTCATTCCTGGCACACCATTTAAGACATTTTTATAAGACCTCATCAATGATGCTTATACCACCAGCTTTGGCTGTAGTTTGTAAATGCGGCATAGCACATATAGCTTTATAAAAAGGCATTTTAAAAGGCAGTCTTGAAACACAGATTAAGCATATCATCATTTTCACACTCACTTTGGCAAGCATTAGGTGACATCTTTATGGCTTGTCCCTCCTATCTCCTGAGCAGTAATATCTTCAAAGAATTCCACCAAGGCAGCGAGCCGTGACCTTCACTCCCTGACACCACGTCAGTGCACCTTAATCAAGCTGGGCTTTTCTGGATAGTCTTCCATCTCTGAAAAAATTATTTCTGGGACTTTCCCACCAACAGATATCAAACTTGGTGGGCTGGCACGGGCGAGTGCTTCCCTGGACACTTAGGGAAAAGGCAGTGTGTTGGCACAGGCGAGGCTGCGGGCAGCTGCTCCAAACAACCACCCTGGCAAAATACTTCCAGAAGATGCCTCATTCCCATCCTGCTGCACCTTCATGCTCTTGGGCAGGGGTGGGTATTGCCCAAATACCAAAAAGGAGGAATGGCTCAGCCCCTGCCTCATGTGACTTGGGGCATGTGCCTGGCACTCAGCAGGATTAATGAAATGAGCAGGGAACAGCAGCAACCTAATAAATCTTCATAAGCTTCAATGTGTGCCCTGGTCTGCATCCTATTAGTGACTGCTTGTTTGAAAAAATAAATAAAAATAACATATCTCAGTGACACCTGGATACCCACAAGGTGATGCTCATTTTCTATCCCCAAAGGCTGATTCCTTCGTCAACCAAATATTCATATATGGAACACAAATCCAAAATAAAGGTTGTATCTTTTGGAAAACTCATCTCAGTTTCCAAAAATAATTCTTAGAACCATAATATGGTTTGGCTTGGAAGGGACATTTGAAGGTCATCTGGACAACCCACCTTCAATGAGCAGGGACATTAGGTTACTCAGAGCCCCGTCCAACCTGACCTTGAATGTCTCCAGGGATGGGACATCTACCACCTCCCTGGGCAACCTGGGCCAGTGTTTCACCAGCCACAGCATAAAACATTTCTTCCTAATACCTAGTCTCAATCTACCTTTAGTTTAAAACCGTTACCCCTTGTCCTATTGCTACAGACCCTCCTAAAAAGCCTGTCCCTATCTTATAAGCCCTCCTTAAGTACTGAAAGGCCTCAATAAGGTCTCCTCGGAGCATTCCCTAGGTCTTCTTACAAGGCAGATGTTTCTTTTAAAAATATCTTTATTGTGCTTATTAATGCAACTACATAAAATTTGAGTTTCTTTTTTTTAAAAAAAGACAATCTTTGTGGGTTTTTTTCAGTAGGAAATAAAATAAAACAACATTGTTTTCAAGGTTCTGGAAAGTTCTGGCTGAAAATTTGGGATTTCAGTGTTGCATTATCTTTTTCTTGTAACATAAACTGTCACTGGTACATCATAACACGTATTACATGACATTAGTTTAAGTAACTGTTAACCAAGATTAGGCATATTATTTTGTGAAATATTCCTGAGGTTTTAGAAATTTAATAATTTCTATGAAAAAAAAAAAGCTCTTGTTCAGATATACTTGAAGTCATTTTGATTTGTTTACATTTGTACTAATTTTTATTTAAAATAGTTGTGAAGTCTTTTGCATCGGGACAGAATCTGATATGACATATTGCTATGCATTCTTCCTAAGAAGTGGTATAAAAGTACATTCAATAACAAGAAAAAGACCTTTTAAACAATAATTGGTGTTTCTAAAGTTATATTCTTCTGAAGGAAAAGATTATTTATTTTCCTGGAAAGTTTTGCTAATGTATAAGCTCATTTGTGGGGAGAAAATTATATTTAAAAATTATTACAGAATTCAAGATTTCTTAAAATGTTTTTCTATTTAGGAACTGGTAAGTCAGATAAATTTCATCTTCAAAGCAAATTTGTAGTGTCAGAGGTGGACAAAGGTCCATTAACATCAGTGAGAATACTTAATCTGTGCCTAGATAAATTCCCTACCTTCAATTATTTTTCAAGTTCTGATTATTTTTCAAAGCTTTTAAGCCACCAAGCTGGCCTTCCCCATTCTGCACCATTAGGAGACCATGTTAGGGCCATACACCACTCTCATCCTTCGTAACAGCCATTTAACACAGAACAGATCACACTGTTCTACAGAGACAAAGATCCAGCCTTAGCCTACGTGACTGTGTGCAATGATGCAATTAAAACCACACCATTTTCTGCAGTAAATGAAGAACCAGTGGGCTAGTATCAGCTCCAGTTGCCTCTGACTTCTTAGGCAACCAGGCACCCTTCCACCAAACAAATCAAGGGATGTGGATTCAAGTTTCTCCAGTGCAAGGCTTGAACTGCTCTGATCCACAGCAAGGGCACCGACCCGCTCCTGCCTCCTGCTTCTGTCCTGGGAGGGTGCAATGCACGAGCCCCAGCGAACTTGAAAGCTTGCCAGGCGGTAGTTGTTCAGCCTGATCAAGGAACACGGTACATCACAGGGCAACAGGCAAACTGGAACATCTATTTATTGAATTAAGCCGCAAAACAGAGGAGATTTTGTTCACTTGCTTAATGGGAAATTTCAAACTGGCCTCAAGACTGAGCTATTTAAAAAACAGTTCTCTGGATTTCAAATAATAATTCAAACGAGTAGATTCATACAGAGGGATCAAAACTGTTTAGGTGCCGTTAGCTCTTTTCCCTCCATCACTCTGCCTGCAGAGAATTAAACAAGGGGAAGAGAGTAATGAAGAGGACAGGAAGAGTCAAGATACCGTACCATTATAGATCTTTTTTCCCCAAGTTCTTAACAACTCCACTGCAATACTCCTGTTATAATAAAAGTGCATACTTGCCAAGAAACAAAGAAAAGCTGCATGGCTGTGTTTGTCCCTGGAAAAAAAAAAAAAAAGGAATGCTTCTCTTGCCCTACAAAGTTTTGCCCATATACCTTCCCTTGCCTTTATTTTCATTATAATCTTTGTCTCCCTGCAATGTCTGAGATTTCTTTTTAATCTTTCAATTACTCTCCAATATCCATTGTCCCAACTCTCTACGCTTCTCCTGCTTTACATGCAACACATGTCCTGCAAGCATGTGAGGAGGCCAAATACCAGGCATCTTGGCACAAGCTAGTACTTTACACCTATTCACAAAGAGAAAACATTCCTCTTTTCATAAGGAAAAAGAAGAAATAAAAAGAAGAGGGAACAGAGCTCCACCGAGTACTCATAGCAAAGAGATGAAGTAATGTTTACACTCACCCTTTCTAAAACATGTCTGGTCCTTTAATAATGACCTGTCAAAACTGAAAATTAAGAGCAGCCTCCAATACAGTGAATCTATTATTATTAATTATTATGCATGGTGTAGTTATTTCCTTAGGTCCTGTAACTGCCTCCATCATGCTAGTTGCTTTACGGCCGCAGAACAAGAGGGTTTCTGGGGGCAAGGTACAGCTTGGTGCAGGAGACGGCTGCACCCAGGCTAGCCTGGTGTCCACAGCCACGACTGCAGCACAGCAGCACCTGAGAGGCTCTCAAAGTCCTCCTTTAGGAGGACTTTAGTTCCAGACCCAAACCCCCCGAGCTGCCAGGGAAAGAGCAGAAGAGTGAGCTGAGAGTGCCAAGGCAGCTGTGGAGAAAGGCTCTCCAACAGGGAAAGTCAGATGGGCAAGAGCGGCTCTGGGCCAGCCAGGAGGGGGTGACGAGGCACGGAGCAGGAGCAGCTTTGCTCC
Organism: Rhinoptilus africanus; assembly: GCA_013400135.1. NCBI lineage: Eukaryota > Metazoa > Chordata > Aves > Charadriiformes > Glareolidae > Rhinoptilus > Rhinoptilus africanus. The sequence continues at coordinate 339,737 of VXBO01005455.1, read as the reverse complement.
AAGTAGGGCTCAACTAATGAACAAAGCTGGGACCCTCCACCCTGGACTGTGGCTGTTGGGTCCAGACATCCTCCTGCAGACGCTGTCCCGAACACCATGCCCTGTGGAGAGCAGAACAGCGGGGGCCGTGCTCGCCAGCAGGCAGCCCTAGAGGGAGAGGAGGGGGCGAGCTCAGCCTGAGAAGCAGCTCTGCGCAGAGGAGCACGGAGCAGCTCTGCCAGGCTTTGGCTCGCCATGCAACGGGGAATTTTTTCTTCCTCTATCCTACTCTGCCAAAGAAGCGACCACAAACAACAAGCCAGAGTCATGGTAGAGGAAGATCTCTGACCCAAAGCATGAGGGGTTTTACGGTCAAAGCACCCTTTTATTTCAGAATTATTTCTTATGAAAGAGTTACCTGCTATCAAATCATGAGCTGTATTTAGGGGACAGCAAGCACTGTACTATTCCTCAAGATTTAGTAGATTATTTTTGAACTTACACCAAATTCTCATTACCATCTTAATATTTTATCATGATCTTTAAATTCAGATAACTTGCACACATGAACCTAGTTAAGGCCTCCTGTGGGCAGCATTAGCTCATTAACTTGCACAGCTGATGATGATGTGAGCTAGACGTGATGGCAAGCAACCTATTGAGTGCAAAATTTCTCAGTTAAGAAACCTACAGCAGAAATATTTAACAGTGCCTATTTGTACTTTTTCAGGTCTGAATTTTCAAGCCACCAAGTCAACAAAAATGATAAGATATAGTCTCCTTCTCTTAGATTATAAGACAGATCCAGCCTCGTCAGAAGAATTTACATAGTAATCATCAATTACATACCTTGTTTTTACTTTTTGGCATCACCAAAAGGCACAACAGTTACCATTTTGACATAAAGCAAAATACCTGAACACAGATCAGAACAATTTATTTTTTTATGAACAAATTAATACCCCATCAGAGCAATTCCTCTTCACATACTTACATAAGTCCATCCTCCCAAGCAAACTCATCCATTCTCACGGACACTCAGATCAACAGGACAGCAATTTATTCTTAACAGAAAAAAACCCCAAAGCATACCTGGGAGCAGCAAGACCTCTGCCCATGGGGGAGAGCCGGGAGCCAGGGGCAAAGCAAGGCAGGCAGGTACCTCACAAGGAAGCAGCACAGTCCTACAGTCTCTGAGCAAGCAGAGCAGGTCCAGTGGCAGTAACCAGGGTCAGCCACGGTCCTGCACTCACCAGACAAGTTTGCAGTGATGAGGTAGGTCCAAGGTCAAGCCAGGAAACCAAGGAAAGACAAGGCCAGGGTCAGCGATGCACATAGCCAGGTACAGGCACAAGCACAGCATAGCTTAGGCAGGGAACCAAGCTGAAACACGACTCCTGAACAAAGGCAGAAAGTGCCCAAGGAGCCTTCTCACAGATTTTTTTCACTCCACCCTGATACAGGTTGCACAGCTGCCCCGAATCAGAGCTGGCCTTGATCACGGCCGGGGGAAGGGGAAGAGGTGCAGACCCTGCTGCACACTCAATGCCCACCTCCGGGAGCAAAGGAAGTCCACAGCCATACAGCCTTCTTAACCTTCTCTCCTCCTCCCATCTTTGCTACAACTGTGCTTCTCAAACAACCTTTTCCTGTGTTGCATAGAATTTCAGTATGAAAATCTGTTAAGCAGGATAGCTTTTCTATTTGTATTGCATACCTACTGGATGATTTTTTGAAATCAGTGTGACTGGTGCAACAAATATGAAAGTGGGTTTATCAATCACACTGAAGGGATTGCATGGAAGGATTCTTTTCTATGTACTTTAAGTTAGGTATATGCTCACATTAATAGCAAATTTGTCAAAGCAAGAATTAGGCCAACTGATGTTCCTGGGTATTGTTAGCAAATATAAATAGCATTAGCTACTCATATTTTAAAAATAAAGACAGCATTACTATTTAAATATGAAAGGCATGTTCTTAATGTCAGCCTGATCTTAAAAAAACCCAACCAACTAACACCCTAGTTCAGATATGCAAAATTCAATTGCATTCTCCTGCATAATTGCTGTTTGCAATGGCCTATGCTCCACAAATACACTGCAGCATCTGAGAAAGCCTGTGGTTACATGTTTGAATCTTATGCAAAGCACAACCATGTTCTCAAACATCTAGTAGAAGAAAAGCACCACGGAGCACAAGCCAGGTTTTATCCTTGGGTCAGGCGAAAGGGGCAGAGGAAGGTATGTCCTGCAGCAGAGCCCCCGAGCTGGCGCTGGCTGAGCGCAGCCGGCAGAGAGGCAATGCCCAGGTGACACAAACCAGGCAAACCCAGGGCACAGGCACGGGCCTGAGGCTTCCATTCGCCCTTGGCAGCAAGATGAAATTTGAAACACGCCACTTGGAAGGGATTTCTGCCTACTCCTATTTTCTAACATTGAAGGAGGTTTTTTTGTTCAAAGAACATGGACTTTGTTCAAACCTGACATTTCTGCAAAGCTGTACATTGTTGTGGTCTTGAAAAGAAATAGTTTAAAAGGTGAAAAGAAGAGGTTTGTTGCCAACTGGGATTTATTATTATGTGTTTTTAAAAATATTGTCTGAAAGTCTGCTGATAGGCTTGTGGCTATGAAAACTGAGTAGTTACTATAAACGACACAAACGACTATATACAGAGTGCACTGCTCCAGGACAGATACCGGTTTTGCCTAGTCAGACAGATGTCTGTAGACGTATTTCAAATTATCTTCTCATTGAAGTTTTTGTACCACTGCTCCCTCCTTAACAGCTCTGTGTTATTAAACTGAAAATCAGTTGAGCATGATAAAGTGGTGAATTTAAAATATGTGGTGGATGTCATGTGTCACAGTCACAACAGCTTATTAGCTGACAGTCGAAAACCTCTCCTGCCTAAGCCTTTCCTCAGGATAAACTGGGGAGCCTAAAATTCCCCTATCGCTACACCTTGCAGGTAGAGCTTTCCTGCAAGCGGTGCAGAGGAGGAGAGATACACACATGAGGTTGTGCCAGCCCCTCTCCCCTGAACCCACCATTTGGATTCATGTTTCCTCCTCCTCCTGCCTGGATGAGCGTACCTGGGCCAGGGTTTGCTCTTTTCCAAGTTGTTCACATTGGCCTCGGTCATCGCCCCGCTTGAGATGCATATTTTATGTTGTTTGACCACAGCCTTTCCTTCAGTAAAAGTTTTGGGGTTTTTGATTGTGCATGTGAACTAAAGAGCCCACCAAGATTTTAAGGCCAAAATGTACTGAATTACATAAGACAATCTGGACAGACTTTAAGTAGTGGTGATACAAGTTTTCTCTCAAACTAAGCTTTTATAATTCTGTTTAGCCAGATAGGGATCACAGAGGAAGCCTTCCTGCTGTTTCCGCCCTGGGAGGTGTCAGGTTCAACACAGCTTGGAGCCGCCGCTGTGCAGGTACAGCACACTACTGAAGCTTCCAGGCAAGCACGCATGAAACACCTTGTCCCTAAACAAGACCCATTCCTGCAGTTTGCACGTACAAATACAACGGTCAAAATGTCTAAGAACACACACAGTTTATCCTGAGTTTAAAAATACTGTTTGTTTGTTTTTAAATCAACCTACCTTGTATTGGGTTTACAAGCAAAACAATCTCTAGGAGCAAGTGTTTTTGTTAGCACAGTTATGTCTGCAGCCTGACCTTTGCTTGCATAAAGCCTGACTTGAAGAGAACAATAAAAGCCTTCTATAATCACCATTGTGGGGGGAGAACTCACATTCAGCTGAATAGTATAGAAGTTTGCATTCTTTAATCATATGATTCAATATACAAAGCTGACCGTATTTTTAAATGCTGCAGAATTGTACAGGCCAAAAATAGAAAGCTAAAGCGGTCATATCTGAAATTCTTTATGTTGATGTATGGTCACCTTCCAGCTGTCAAACATTTACCATCATTGTCTGCTGTGTCAAGAGCTGGCATACTAAAAAAACCCAGAAAATAAGCATCATGCTCGCTCGAAGTTGAAGACTTACAAAAACAAAAATTTAGTATATAGTCCTTTTTTGCCATTTTACTTCTGAGAACGAGTTCTCATATAAACAAGCCAGCAGGTTTTACAGATTGCTGCACCATGTTACATTTTAAAGAGTACTTGTCAAGTGGGGAAGGAGCAGGGGGGGGTTAATTATTTTTTTTTTTTAATAAAAAGAGTTATTTCATTTTACTACAATAATCTCTGACAGATAATGAATGTGTCATTGCTAATAAAAAGTCTTGGTTCAAGGAATGCATCAAAGATGATCTTATGAAAACAAAGCTTCTAAAAGTTAACGCTTTAGCAAGGCTGGATGGCATTTGTCATTTTTCTAAAATCTATTTCATTGTGTGTTCAGGGAAAGAAAACCATTGGAAAAAGCATTAATAACATAGCCAAATGCATATTTGCACTGCAACAGTAAAACAACTATTTTAAGAAATGTTATGCTTTTACCCTCCCAAAAGTGTAAATCAAAATGATTTTTGGAAGAACTTGGTCTTGTGCTTCCAGGTACTGCATATACAAATACAGTTAAAAAAAAATAAATCCATTGGTCCCTGACAGATATTAAGTATATATATCATCAACAGATGGTTTTGATAAAACCAGTCTCATTCTCTACACACAGCACCTACATGCTCAATACTGGCCTGGCCCCTGATGCATTTTTACCTTTAGAGTATGAAAGCCCTCTGAGAACACAGGGAAGAGGACGGCTAAATAAGACATTCAGAGCCACAGGGGCAGTGATCCAACTGGCACTGTAACCACCCCACTGGTCTGCTTTTCCATATAGGAACATCTCAGTATTGTTGTCACCACAGTTTTTTATAATTAGTCCACTTGTCACTACCAAATTCACAGGCATGATTTCTAACCAGTCAGTGTGAACTAACCTTTCCATTAAAGTTGCAGGCCCAGCACTCACTCATATAAAAGTACGCATCTTGATATATAGGCTCTGCTGTAAATCTCCTTTAATGCAGACCACGTATGTCCCTGGTACCGCAATACCAGGAGCAGAGCCCCCAGGCATCCTCAGAGGAGAAGTACTGGAAAATGAGTTTTCCAGAGTGACTCCTACCAGGCAATGCAAAGGCACTGATTAGCCTTTACACAGCAATCAGTGAAAACTTGCTTATGGTAGAGAACTCAAGGCTGGCCTGACTTCACTTTGAAACACGAATGTGCACGCATATACTCCCCTACACATAGTAAGGGGCATGCAGGTTAAGGTTGCTGTTTCCTCAAGCACTTTTGAAGAGACAGTATGTTTACTCTTTCTATGGAAAGATACGTTTCTTTAGAGCTCCCTCTATTGTAAAACAGAAGAAAAAAATTAAATTTTAATTCTCAGAGCAATTTACCCAAGGACTGATCATTTTTATATAGCAGAGGAAAACAAATTATAAGAAATGCAAAAGTAAGAGTTAAATTAAATTATCTCAGGAGTTGGTAGACACAAGGGAATATGTAATTTTTGTGTTCAAAAAAAGAGAGACATTTGAAGGTCTGGGCATGTGTTTGTTTGGGTTTTAATTTTAAGTTTAGAAAATTGCAGTAGGGAAGTCAGAGGCACTTCAGTAGCTGTTTTGAACTATCGTCTTTACAGAGTTTCCCCAGAAAACTCTTTTAAGTGGCAGACCATACTGGGATAAGCTCAGCTTTGATATTCCATTCATTTTTTTGTGGGTCACAGTAGGCATGAATATGACCCCCTGTTTGACATATATGGCTAATTCAGACTAACAGCTTGAGTGAAATGTTATCAAAGTCCTGAGAACACTACAAGTATTAAAGTAGACTGAGTAAAAAACATGATGAAGCCTGAGTTGTGATAGTAACTGATGTGACATTTTAAAAGAACCTAAAAGTTACCTAATCTTACGACCTTTGGAAGAAGTGACAGGCAACTCAGGAGGAGTACAGAGTTCTCATTAGGTTATATAGAGAGAAAATTAGGAAGGCAAAAGCCCAGCTGAAGCTCAACTTGGCCACTAACATAAAGGACAACAAAAATTTTTTACAAATACATCAACAAAAAGTGAGTCAGGGAGAATCTCTTTCCCTCAGTGGATGCGGGGGGAAAAGTTGCAACCAAGGACAAGGAGAAGGCTGAGATGCTTAATGCCTTCTTTGCCTCCGTCTGCAATAGTCAGACCAGCTATCCCCAGGGTGTTCAGCCTCCTGAGCTGGAAGATAAGGATGGAGAGCAGAACAATGCACGCATAATCCAGGAGGAAGTAGTTAATGCTTCTGCACCTAGACCCCCATAAGTCTATGGGGCTGGATGGGATTCACCCAAGAGTACTCAGGGAGCTGGTGGGAGAGCTCATCAAGTCTCTCTCCATGATTTATCAATGATCCTGGTCAACAGAGGAGGTACCAGATGACTGGAAGGTGGCTAATGTGATGCCCATCTACAAGAAGGGTCAGAAGGAGGATCCAGGGAACTACAGGCCTGTCAGACCTTGGTACCAGGAAAGATCGTGGAGAGGATCATCTTTACATTAGATATTAGGAAGAATTACTTTACTGAAAGAGTGGTCAGGCACTGGAACAGCCTGCCCAGGGAGGTGGTTGAGTCACCATCCCTAGAGATATTTAAGAAACGTGTTCATTTGGTACTTCAGGGCATGCTCTATTGGCAGAGATTTTAGGGGTGGGGGGTTTTGGGGTGGGGATTGGGGTTTTTTTTTGTGTGTGTGTGTATGTATGACTGGACTCAATGATCTCAAAGGTCCTTTCCAACCATGAAGATTCTATGATTCTAATTCTGTACTAAAGGAAAAAGAACAGAGATGTCACCTTGAATGTGAAAGTAGCTAGAGCATATCTAGCAGTAGACCATAAAAAGTCAACTGTATTGGAAGAGATTTACTATGTAATATACATTGATACAGAACACTTTTAACCTTGAAGGTTAAAAAAAAAGTAATTTTATGTGGATTTATGCCATACACGGAGATTGGCCATTTTGCTCAATCAAGCCTACCTTCTGTGTCACGGTTTTTTAGCAAGCATGTAAGGAAACCCAGTTCAACTGTGCTCAGCTCTTGTTTCTCCCTCTGCTCACCAAGTAGGCTTCCCTACCAAGAAGAGAGTTGCACCTACTCCATCCCAAATAACCTTCTGCCCTTTTCTCTCCAGAAAAAGGAAGATCAAAAGTATCACTACCTTTCCTATGAGTGGGACAAGAGATAGGCATACTTTCAATTTATAGTTGCTGAATTAGAAGCTTCTACCTCATATCTCTTCCCAGGAGAAAAAAAGATTTGATTCATCCAAAAGACTTCTAGACAGCCAAGGTCTGGCAACAGCTCCTACTGCATTCCCCAGCCAGGCACAAGCACAGACTCAACACCACCATGTACCCATAGAAAACTTCAGGTTAGCTATTCCAGATGAATTTAATGTCTGGTGAGCAGTTACAACAGTTAGCACCCAGATTTATGAAGACAAAAGGGGGAACTGAGAGATACTATCACACACCACTAACTCATGGCCACAACAAAACCAAAATAAATGTGAAGGCATGACAGAAAACCTGTGTGACGCCATGGAGCGGTACTGTCACCTCAGCGCTGTACCACCCCTTTCCACAGCACACAGGGACACTGCACTCAGGATCTGAGTCCTGCAAGCACAGTCCTAAAGAGCTGCCTGGTATGGGCATACTCACGCACACTTCATTACATGGCAGATTCACCATTCACAGATTGCTTTTTCTTTCACCTTCCACCACAAGCTCAGGGTGTAAATGCTCTTTAGTCATTCACTCAAAGACTATACTTTTCGTTCTCTGATTAGAGATCATTAGCCCAGACCCACTGTCGCTCTGGGAAACACTGGGGGCAAAGCCCCAGGAGGTAGAGAAATGGGCTTCCGCGACCACACACGAACTGTTCAAAAGCAAAGGTGAAAATAGAAGTAGTCTCTATTTCTCCAAAAAGGATGACTCTGGAGATTACAGCGACTGTCCCAGCTCCCTGAGCTTCCTGGAGTGGCCTGACAGGCTGCCACTGCCCCTCTCTGCAGTGGTGCATTGCCACTACCACTCTGCAAGCCAGGGAGAGCAAAGAGAAACCCTCATTGTCTCCATGAGGCCAAATTTGACTGGAAAAGCAGCATTAGCATTTCTGCTATCCCCAGGGTAATGCAACAGGGAAATAATTAGCACATCAGAGCACACAGTCCAAGTTAACATTCAGGTGCAGTTTGGTTTTAAACAGGAATCCAACATTATATAGCAAGAGTCACATCTCTGAACCCCACCCCACAAGATTAAGTTATAGGGATATTTGCAAAGGTGTAAACAAACCAGCCAGATCTTTACTCTGAAAGCAGCCCATGCCTCAGGTTCCACCACTGCTGTGAAATTGTGCTGCTGCTGCGCCGCTGCGGCCGATGTATTCCAGTGCACCTCCGCAGACCTAGGTGAGAGACGGAAAATGAGGTGAATGCAAACATTGTGGAGAGGGTTGAGATTTTTTCTCTTTGCCTTGGAAGAGACACAAATAGCTGAAGGCTGGAGGTCACTGGAGCCCCCCAGCAAGTCTTTGTAATAATAGGCAGCAATCTCGAGGTCTGCAGGTGATAAGTTATCGTTTTTCAGAAATGTTCTGTATACCTCCTGCTGAGCTTTTCTGGCATTCAAGGGACAGATCAATATTTGGTATTTTCACTGTGCTTGAGGTGCTATTGTTCTTTGTATCTGAAAACAGAGTAACTGTTCAGACATTTATAAAGGTAGCCAGGGCAGCATCAGAAGGAATGTGAACCAGAAAAACACTAAAAAATATTAAAACAAGTAAAAACATCTTCAAACTCAGGTTAGTCCAAAGGGTTCTACCAAATCAAAGAAACAATATAATATTTCTTGGGCAACACACAGACCAACTGTCAAGTGGCCACAACTAGAAGCTACTGTTTCCCTTAGTGAAATTTTGTCTAAAAATTTGAATACTGAAGTGAAGCCAAAACAAAAACCATAAATAAGGGAGGCTTGTGTCTTCAGACAGCATTATTAGAATTGTATTTTTATAAATTAAAGAACAAGTGTATTAGAAAGGCTTACATATTTCTTACAATATAGCTAATGGGCTTCGGGAATATCTCTCACTTTTGAATGAATGAAGTCTAAGCCAGGTTACCTATTTGTGTGCACGAGGTGTGTTTAGGTGGAGTAGAGAGAAGGACCAACCAAGCTTGTCCATGAGATCAGAAAATGAAAATAATTGACAGTTCTACAGGAATTTTTTTTCTCTAAAACCATCCCCCAAACAGTCAATTGCTTAATTGTTACTTTCTAAAATGTCTGTGTTGCCTGAAGAAATTTCAATCTACAAAGGTTAATTTTGCCTATGTCTGTTTTAGCCTCTCTTTACCCACTCAGCACCAGGCTGCAGCACTCCAGAGTGAGAAGCCAAGAACAGAGATCAGGTATTTCTGTGGTGCAACTCCTCTTATTTAAAGAGAACAGACCCAAACCCCTCTCCTCTGATATACATACCTGGGGCTAATCACAACAAACAGCCGCTTACCTTACAAATCCCAAGCCCACCTTTTTAGTCAGGCCAGTGTCTCAGGAAATCCTGTCTCTCTGCTTCTGCCCAGAACCTCTTTCCTTCCCTCCCACCTTCTCTTCCCCACTGCGCATACCCACCCACGCAGCTGCAGCTCACCATCCCTGACCCCTGTACACTTTCCATCACTCACAGATTGACCTCAGCTCATCCCACTGCCTCCAGCTCCCTATGGCTTTCTGCTACAACTCTAGAAAAGGCTTTTCATTTATTTTTCTGCTTGCTATGAAAGAAAGCATTTACCCTACTCAACAGCATTAACAAGGCCTATGATTGCCCACATACTGAACAGCTGTGGTCGCTACAGTCCTAAGGATACAAGGACAGAATTAAACTAAATGGAAAAAAATGGGATTTACAAAGTGTCTGTAGGCTGACTGCCCCATCACTGTTCCCCACGTGCCCTCTGCAAGGACTCAGTATCAGGCTCCGGCCCTACACACACATGGTTTTGCTTGTGGCTGTTCTAGGGAAGAAAAACTCCTACCTGCCAGCCTGCTCCAGGCTCTTTGTTATCATACTCCACACTACATGGTGGTCACTCGCTATTGGCAAAAGCACCACATTTTCATGAAAGTCAAAAGTCGCATTGTTGGGGAAAAAAAAAGCCATCAAAAAGGCAAGCAAGGGGTTCTGCACATCCCAGGCTAGTCATCGAACTACACTGTACTGTCTGGGCTTTGCAGACAAAAACGCCACCAAAAATGTTTTTGTTTCTTTCCTAGTGTGCAGTTGCCACAGCAACAATGCCATCACCTTGTCAGTCAGCAGCCACCACTCAGCCTCACAGTTTCACATGGCATCGGTAACAATCTGGACTTGGCTCTAGTCAGCAGTAGCTTAAGTTGGTTTAGCGACGTGGCAGGACTACATATAAAATATAACCATATATAAAAAGGTTGCAGGCATTGGATCTGAGGACTATAGTGAGTATGTAGCTGTACAGGCCAGCCTTCAGTTCCAGGATCCACTCTAGCTCAGGCTCCTGTTTCCTAGGCATCCTGTTCATTGTGGTACAGCAGGAATGAGGCTAAAACCTCAGTTCTGACATGGACAGACTGCAATAGATGGTTAACAGATAAGGCAATATGTCCATTTTTAGATATTGCCCTCGTTGCTGTGGTATTGTGTCATCTCATCCCTTTTTCTATGTACTTTCAGCCTTTAAAACGCACAGCAATATTGCACCATCCCATCATTTTTTATGTCTCCTTTCAGCTCTATAGCATATGGAAACACAAGGGCAAAATGAGGTATAAAGGGACTAAATGGCTTCTTAGAGGTTGCAGCAGGAATCAACCTTAGGACCACATGAAACACTAAGGCCAAAAGGACTTACCCAATCCCCAGGTGACTAAGTGGGAACACAGGATAAAAGCAGAGATTAAACCTTAAACCTTCCTGCTGTATTTTCTGTTGCTGCAAACCCTGGAAAAAATAACATGATACTGATATCCTTAATTCAAAAAGGAAATTAAAAAAAGAGAGAAGATTTGGGAAAGAGTTATAAGGCAATGTCAAGTACCAATACAAGAGACCAAGTGAGAGGCTGAGGGAGGCTGGTCCATTTAATTTGTTCTTGTCTGATTTGAATGTCCTGTTTTAATCTTAAAGAGATTGTGCTTGTTGCACAATATTTGTGTTGTATTCCTGTTGTCCAAAATAGGCTAGGAAAGTGTATGTATTTATCCCTTTTAGATATAGCTTGACTTTTTAGGACTTGTGGTGGAAGAGGTAAAATTGATGCTGAAGTAGCAGACGTTGGGTATAGCCAGGGTATTCAAGTTCTTGATGGTATTAAACATCTTTGATTCACGGGGTTAGGCAAAATCAGGAAAGCTTTTAATTCAGATCAGATTGTTAAGGAACATGACAGTAATTATTTTGTCTTCTTGTGTACTGTAGTGCATAGTTTGCTTTCCAGATAATCTGAGAATGTCACTTAACAAGTTCTATGTTAATGTGAGGATCTAAGAGCAGAATGAAGCTCTTACTCACTCCAGATCTCTTCCAGTGGGACATGGCAGTTTGCAGCTTTTGATCTTTTACATAAGATTAATAGTTTTAAGTTTGTTATAGGGTGTGTTTTGCAACCTGCGGTTTGCAGAATCATGCGCAGTGGGTGTTGCGAAGAACATTCAAGACTTCCCAGACGTAACTACAACATGGTGGCAGCAGGCAGGCCTTGATGAAAAGGTGCCTCCTCTTAATCTTCTGGTCCTACCTATGCGAGCAGAACAGAACTGTGATGTTCTGTGACAGCAATTCCTCTGGAGGTTTTGACCCTATTTGTCTAATTTTGACCCTATTGTTTCTGCATCCAGTCAGGTCAGGAGAAAACAGAGCTCCTTTACTGCACAACAGAGAGTGGGATCAGCTGAAGTGAGTAAAGCTCCTGAAGATGGTGTATGTTGGGTAATGAAGATACAGACAAAGAATTTGATTCTCATAAAGGGAGTTCCCTTTGCAGCGCTGTGAGAAACACAAAGAAATCCTGTTTTGACTAGTTAATTGAGCAAACATTCCATCCTGCCCTAAAATATGCTTGCTATGCTTTTTCAGAATTTTTTTTTTTTGGAAGTGTATCACCCCTTAGCACGTTCATGTCTCCACCAGTCTGAAGAGCAACTGTCTGTTCCAGCCCCTGGGGCTCACCTGCTGCTCCCCCACTCCTGTCAGGTTGGATTTCTTTAAAGAGCACGTCGGTTGCAGCAAATTGTTTCATGCACTGGGAAAGGGAAGACTTTTCTATTTCCCACCAGATTGGTTGTGCTGTCTACTCCCCCACCAAGCTTCCTCCCTTGACTATACTCTGTAGTGCTATTTATCGCACACTGTCAGCCCTGCCTTTGCTCGTCCGCCTCTCCCAGAAATGCTGGCTGAGCACTTTTCCACCGGGTGCTGCTTCAGCTGTGCCAGACTGCCCTTCTGCCCTCCTCCATACAATATCTGAGTCTCTCCCATCAGTGGCAAAACTCATCTCTCTGGTGCTCTGGTTTCTCCCCCTCTCCTTGCTGTAGTTTTCCATCACACGCAAGCCCTCTTCACCGGCTCCCTGGCCTGTCCTCTCAGCCTGTGCCGTGGCACCTCATGCCTGCATTCCCGGCCCCTTCCCCGCAGGACTGTATCCCAACAGACATGCCAGGCCTGGACCGCGTTGCTGGGCTCTCTCTGTTTTCTATACTGTACTCTTGACGTGTTTTCAGCCTGATGCAAAGCTCTTTCAACCAACAAAAAGAGCTCCTTTTACTTTAATGGATTTCAAATGAAGACTTTAGACTACGTCTCTACAGCAGCACAGAAATAACGACACAGTGTTGTATAGAGATACCCAAGCCAGCTTTAAACTAATTAGGTTGGATCCCAATAACCACCTAATCACAGAAACAGGGAGCTCAGTACTGGGTAATTTACCCTAATGAGACCGCAAGCTTGTCAAAGGAGAAAGCCTGTGTTTGCTTTAGTCCAGTTCCAATTTAACATCATATGTCTATTGCCTTTTAAGAAGCACCTACTACTATTTAAAATCAAACCAGCACATGTCAAGATAATCTCTCCTTTTGTAGTAACACAGCTATACAGAGCAACTGTCTAAAACATTCAGTGTCTCATGGTTGGTTTTCTCCTCTCTTATCTGCCCTTCTGCACACAAAACAAACATTACATGTACCTACAAAAGCAATGTTTTACAAAAAGACAGAGTACAAGAGAATATGCGATTTATCTATCAACTTGTTAGCGGGGGAAAAAAAGCAACGAATCCTATGTTCCCCGGTGCACACAGAGATAGCTATACCTTTCCTTGTGAAAAATGTAAATGTTGATGAGTATTATTTTATCCTTTCAAAATGCACAAACAAGACACAGGGCTCTTCAGCCAGAAGCACAGGTTTCCCCTTGGAAACCAGAGGTAATCACACCTGCGGTCTTCAGACACAGAAAATCCTGCTAAATTCATGTAAGAAGAAAAGCATGTTGAGTGGACATACACAGGATGTTTCCTATGTTTCAGCGTGTACTCCAAATTCCAGTTATGCAAAACTTACACCTTTGGCTTCACTTCAAAATGTTGGTTTCTATCTTATACATGCATATAATTTTCTGATTTTTTTTCCCCCATTCTGATTTAAGGAAAGCTTTGATTGCGTTTTCAGTCCATACACAAGTGTTATTGTCACGTTCATTCTTACAAAATTGTCTGAAACAAGTGTTCACATTTCTGAAAGGAGACATCTGACTTCTTGTAGGTAATGGTAATGAGCTTAGCATTCATCAGTCATCACTGAAGCCAAAGGTATCTCCATACTCTTGAAAACCAGCCAACTTAAACAGCAGCCTAAACATGGATTTGGAAGTCTAGCTCTGTGTTTCCAGCTTTGAAAGGTGTGGTTTGACTTTGTTAATTACTCCTTAAACCATGTGGTCACTACAAATGCCTTAATTCCTGAAAGCAAAGCAGAAGAGGAAGGAGCAACATTAGAGGCATGTATATGAGCATCTTGTATATGACACTGTTATGGCTGAGAAGACTAGCAGCTACCCCTGCAAAAATACCTCCTCTGAAAGAGCAGGCTGTGAGCAAAGGCAGGCACAAGTGTCAGTGTGCTGGCAGAAGCTGGAGACCTCAGGGCTTGTGTTGCCCTGTTTGATTTTGTTACACAAAATTGTTTGGTGTCTTCCCAGTATTGCTTCCTTTCCTTCAATGTGAAGTCTGAGAGTATTTGTGAGTTTTCCATCAGCTTTAGGAAGAGAAAGTTAAGCCTCCAGCTAAACAAGTTCCTACTCGTTCCCCCCAAAACCAAACTGGAGCTTGTAGGCAACTACTAGTTAAGACACCGTCCTTTGGAATTGCTCCCTTTCCTCAAGGTGAGACCTGTCACAGGTTGCTGGTGGTTTTGGAGTTCCTGCTCCTTGTAAAGTACAGCCTCTCTGACCTGCGAGAGCCAAAACTTAGGAAAAGCAAAAAATGGGGTGTGCGCTGAAGAAATACCTGCTAAAATCCAAACGACCACAGCCAGCCTGGGCCAGCAGCTGTAGGACAGAGTCAGCAGGACCTTGCAGGCATTGCCATGTCCTCAGCATGCCCGGCTGGGTCAGGGCGGGGACGCTCTTCCAAATGGCAGAGGCCAAATTCAGAGCTGCTCAGCTTTATCCCCCTCGCATCTCCTCAGAGCGTTTGTTGTCTTGTTGATCCAAATGCATTTAGTTCTAATGCCAGGTGTACAATGAAAAATGTCCTACTCATTTGTAGGATATGCACTATTTACTCCAATATTTCTAGTCTCCCTGAGCAAATACCTTCAATACCTCCATTATAACTTTGGGTTTCTACTGTGTTTTGAATATTCTTCTATGTCTTTTCTGGTACAAGCAACAGGCAATAGATCCAAAGGCTTAAAAATATAGGTTATGTATGAATTGTCACACTGTTCCTTTTTTTTAAAAAAAAAAACCCAACAAACTATAAAACCTCCAATTTTCCCCCTCTTTTTTTTTCAAATTGAAAATAGTAAAGTTTTATTTGAAATTTTCTGGAGAAAACAGTTCAAATATTGCAGCAAGCATATCCTAAAGAGTGAAACCCTGTATTTTGTCAGAATTGCACACATCTTTACAAAGATAAGACTGTTGCATCTATTTTTCAAATCCCATCCACAAGACACTTACATATTTGTAAAATATAGAAATATATGCCAAAACAGAAAATAATTTTTTTTCTATAATCCTGAATCATTCTCAAGAGCTTTAATAAAGTTAATGATTATCTGTTTCCATAATTAACATATGAGGTGACATGCCTCATTTCACCTAATGTTAATGTTTTACTTTTGAGGAAGAAGTGTAAGAATGCTGAAATATAACTCTGATTTGCTAAGGGAATTGGGGTTTTTTCACCAGTCACACAAACATAAGGATTAGAGATCAGTTTAAATTGGCAAACAACAATTACACCACATACAGCTAATAAGAGACTTAAGTGCATACGGATGGGGGAAAAATTGTATTAAAAAACATTTTTTAAAAAAATCACTGTTAAGAACAAAAATATACCCGTGGAGAGAGATGAACTGTATTTTTCTTTGAGTCAAAATGCAGTTGGTTGGCTGGTGGGCAAGGCAAGGTATGTTATAGGTCTGATAGACTTATTTCCTACTCCAAGTGAATTTCCTTGACCATGGCACTGATTTGCCCAATCAAACCATTATGCACACAAAGAAATGCATTTAAATTATTGGGCTCTATGCCAACTCGAAATCCTATCTTTATGGGTGAGATTGCGGGATCAAGAACACGAAAACCAAATTTTAGTGTTGTTAATGTTGATGTTCTTGTTACAATGACAGGCTTAGTAAAATTAGATTAGGTTACATAGCACAGCTTGACAAGAAATGTAATTGGGAAGGACAGAAATTGCATGCATTTAATAATTTGCTTCTGTAGAAAAACAAAATCTGCTTCAAAACAGGGAATATGAGTCATCTCCATTGCCAGCATTAAAACAGTAATATCTGTTGTCCTTGTAAAGTCTTCATTTATACCAGTGACATTACTGCATTATTTTGAGTCTAGAGTTAATACTGGGGCTTAAATGTACTTTGAACTCTATCAACACTTGAAGGGAGATAAACACCTGATTGAGAGAGAGAAGGCAAGATGATGAAAGCAGCAATCTCACAGCATGCCTCCAGACTGAGTCCAAATTGCGGCGGGGGGTGGGGGGAATAAAATACAGCCAATCCCCCTGAAATGTATTGACACAGTGGGTCTCCTCCATCTCTGGCTTGCAGTTTTGCTCATTACCTGGAATTGTGTCAGCCTCTGTAGACTTACCATAACCTCAGGTTTGGTATGACATAAGGCTTTACGGCTGAACGATCACGGTGGCTGCAACACAAGGGCACGGCCTCCCCACCGCCTCTCTCGCAGTGGCCACTTGGCACCTGCAGACAGGACCTGCCACAGCTGCGCTCCCTTCTCCAGCAGCCCTGCACACTCCCAAAGCTCACAAAAACACCAGGGCTCCTGCCGGAAGGCAGGGCTACCCGGTGCTTGCCATGCCCATCACACTTCCCCAGCGCTGGGAGTGGAAGTTGCCTCCCCACTACCCCAGTAAAGGTTGCTGATGCTTGGAAGAAGAAACTCATGTCTTTCTGTTTCTCATCATTTGTCCATCTCAAACGAATAGTACAGATTAACATGAAGAACAATCCTGAACTACCTCAGCAAAATATGTACCAGATAACCCAGAATACAATACTGAAATTTCATATTTGTAAGTTGAAAGCTAAATTTTCTTTTGCATTTTTAACTATTCATACCAACTTCAAAATTAGACCTCTTTTTCAGGTTGATATTCCCAAACACATTTTTCAGAATTTTTTTAAGGTCTGTAAAAACAATAGCGTAATTTTTACTTTCTACCCCAACGTAAGTTGGGGTTGCAACCTCTTCAGAGACAGACCTTCGCAGTTTTGCCCTTCTCTATCTGTTATGCTACTACATACTGGCTTGTTTCATAGACTCGCCAATGAAAAGTAGGATGAAACTGCTCTGTATTTGAGCAGGAGTTTTCTAGTGGGAACCCCTAGATTTTGCAGGAAGGATTAATGGTACTCAGTTAATCTTTGAGTCCTGAAAGACCTGTTGTTTGATCTTGGTGTTACAAAACATTTTGCTTGTGGAAACACTATCTTCTTGAGAAGATACAGAAATCTCCCTGATTTCTAGAGTCAGGTGATTAAATTAAATTTTTCTTAAATCATTCTCTCCAAATTCTAGATCAGACAATCATGTTTTCTTCCCTAGATTTCCTTTTCAGTTTGAGTTAATTTATAGCCCAACACTGTTTCAGTCCTAGACACCATGCTATACTGTAAAACAAAGCCTTCATCATACATCTTGCCATACTCAGTTAATTTTAAATGCCCCTCAGCTTTTTTCACCACAAACAACCTTGGGTGACAAATTCACCTTCAAATTGAAGCCAATAACTACTCTTTATCATCCAGTCATTCCTTCAGTTTCGTGTGTCATTTGGGCCAAAGATTGCAATTTACTATGATGAAGATTTTTAAAATAACTGGAGGTAGTGGCGCCTGAATGTGGTTATTTTAGAATGGATGCTCAACAATTTCAGAAACCATTCCAAAACTCACATAAAGACATTACACGCACGTGCCACTGGATAAGGCACATCTATACAAGGCTTTGGTGCACTGCCAGAAGCTACGTGTTAAACCTTAAGGTTTACTAAGTTCTGCTTTCCTTGAAAACTCTGTAGATTCTCAGATCCAAAATTTCTCATTACTTAGCGTTCAAAATTTCCTTCCAGCAGAACGGAGCGAGGATTTAGCAACCAGCATTACCACCTAGTGGGCACAGGCTGCTGCTCCAGCTCCGCTCCAGCCCTCTCACCTCCATCTACATGGGGCAACCCAATGTTTCCCGTTGTTGATGTATTAATCAGCAGGTAAACTGCTGCATCTGTGTTTGGATCATAATTATTTGTTCTTAGTATGCTACCACTGAAGCCCCAAATCTAATGAACCACAAAGAGACCCATAAAAGCTCCAAGCACAGGATAAATCAATCCTCCCAAAGTTATTAAGTCTCAGCTTGACGCTCCCCATCATTTTTCAACTTTCCTTAATGCTTTCTACTTTATATAAAACCACTTAGCTTTGCAGAACTCTGAAAAACCCAAGCTATCCTTTAAGAGTCTTCATTTTATAAATATATTAAGGACACTTAACATGCTTTGGTTCGAAAGGAAACGAGTGCCCTGTTAAATTTAAAACCACATGAAACCGAAAAGGAAGAGAATAGTCCAAAGTAATGCATCTTGGACTAGACTGCAAAACTATTTAGGTACCGGACTCCTGCTGATTTAGGAACTAACATACCTTGTAGACTAAAGCTGATTTATGGTTCCCTTGGGGAATTCTGTGTTTCATCACTGAATTTTCTGTTACCGTAACACTTTGTCAGCATCCTCATTCCCTCCTTTGCACCTCTCCCTGAATTGTTAATTTTAATTCTGCAAAGTCCATTAAAGGACTCACTTTTTCTTCCATTTCCTTTCATAGTTTTGATTGCTTTGAGTACCTTGAATTTCTGCTGCGTTCCAGTCCTATCATACTCCTGCAATGCCTGTAGGTTTTTGGTCTTTTATTTATTAAGAGATTACACAAATTTAACTAAATCAGTTTACATCTCTAGATTTTCCTATTTTGGACGTGACCTGTTTTTTCGTGCACTTCTATAATCCAGGAACCTCTATCCAGCTGGACTTATTAGTATCCATCACAACTTTAGCAGGATTAAGACATGTATGTCCGCTACCAAGATCCCCAAGACCCCTATTTTCCCTATTTTTCTGCTACCCTCTCACTACTCATTTTTCCAGCAGCATCTGCCTTTCTCCAATGACTGTATTTTATTGCAGAAGAACAGCTCCATGCAATGTCTAAAATTGAGGTGAAAATCCAGTGTTTTAACTGGACAGGTAAATAACAAAAAGAATGCTCTGCCACTTCTAAATCTGAGAGCTTTGAGAAACATATCAGGGTGTATTTTCCAGCTAAAGCCAAGTCAAGCAAGGGAGGCAACAGGTACTATGTGATTACAGAGGTAGATGTCTCTAAATGTGCTGTTACAGGGGCCACACAGAAGCATTTTGAGTATTTGAGGAACCTTCAGTCTTTTTTCCATCTGAATGCTACGTATTTCTGACTTAGAAGTAATTTTAATTAGAGCCTACCGATCACGCAAAGTAACAGACTGACAGCCCAGGAGGCTCTTTGGAATGTGACCAAGTACAGAAAATGTGACTATGTTGAAAATCAAACCAGGTTGTTGTCTTCCCATATGCCATTCTCAGCTGTTGGCTTAATAATACTGCACCCCCCAGGATCACCTCTCCTGGAGCTGAATCCTGGCTGCATCGTGAAGTGATCCTGACTGCATCCAGGACAGCAGCCCTTCATACAGTCTGCCATGCAGCTTTTAATCAGGAATCCCAGACAAGGCATATGTACACCAGTAAACAGTGCAGGACAAGCAGCTCTGCTCAGGCACAGCACAGGCGGTGGGAAGGAAAACTTTTTCCCACTGGTGCACATTTGTCAAGCCCAGTGATCCTTCTAACATCCTGCTGAGGCTCCCAAACTTTCCCCATGTTCCTAAATGCAAACTAACCTTCTTTTACCATTTGTTTCACTTTTCCGCAGTAAAGGTAGGTAACTTAATATTTTAGCAAATACTTCCCTTTGGTTTTGTAGAGTCATTGCTCATTTATATAACAGACTGCAAGACAAAAATAGAAAAATGTAGTAAAGATACATTTCTCTAATGAAGTATGATGATTACCCCTATTGTAGTAACAAGCAAGAGGCAGAGTCCAGCTCTTTCTGTTAAGGCCAGACCAAAACCTGCTATTTTGATTTAACATGACTGGATAAAAAAAGCCAATTATTGCTTGCACCATGTCCAATAACATATCTAACCATCAGAGTGCCATTCTGCATTGGGGCAGCAGAAACCCCCAGTGCTGGAGCAAGAGCTGTGTGTGTACTTGTGCCGAGCAGAAAGCTAATGCTACTAACCCTTTTGTGTGTGGAACAAAAAAAGCATGGTTTCTTTGGGCCCAACCCTGCACCTTTGCTGGAAAGCATCCTTTCAGGCAGAGGAGGTTTCCTGCTAATGGAAGACACACAAACCTCTCGAGCGTTTGTGTGGTTTCTCCACCTGTGAAGATACATGGGGAGATGAAGCTGCATGCAACTACGCAATCACCTGTCATATAGTGAGGAAATTGGCTTGTTTTCCTGCCACCGCCCTTAAGTTAGCTTGTAGCTACACCACACAGAAGGGTCATTTCTTATTAGAAGAAAGGGGTATTTTGTAAAGCGCCTTACTTCTGATATAGGTACGCCAGGATGCCAGACTACCATGCATCCACCACAGCCTACGTGCTGAAGATCGCAGGGAGGCCAGTGATCCTGCTACACTTAGTGCTGTCACTCTAATCTCTCAGGGAAATAAACTCTATCCAATTAGCAGCTCTATACCAATAAAACCGCACCCAAACTGAAGGGGATATATTAATTTCATTGTACTGGTTTAATTACAGTGCTACAACCTGTGAGCACAGAAGGCTTCAGTATATATAAAGAAAACATATTTTCTCTTGAGACAGTGGGGTAAGATTTAATTCCCTTAAAGTAACAAAATGACTCTGGGGGTGACTGAGGCCCAGTGCCTCTGATAATGAATATTCCTGTAGCTGAATCCCCTTGCAGGCCAATTAATTACCTCCATACCCTGCTGGTGCGTTCCAAATTTTATTTTTATTTCAAAATG
This sequence comes from Rhinoptilus africanus, assembly GCA_013400135.1. Classification (NCBI taxonomy): domain Eukaryota; kingdom Metazoa; phylum Chordata; class Aves; order Charadriiformes; family Glareolidae; genus Rhinoptilus; species Rhinoptilus africanus. The sequence continues at coordinate 318,783 of VXBO01005455.1, read as the reverse complement.
AAAGCTAAATAACTAGAAAAATCATGTGGCTGAGCCAAACTGTGACTTTATGGGTTTTAATTTTTGAGATTAAAGCAAAGTACAAAGACACACCCAGTCAGCAAAGTCTGGAGACAATAAGATGTAAAGCAATCCTCCTCCTGACCTCACATTAACACAGAAATCACCCTACAGCATGCAAGTGTCAGCCAACAACGGCACCTACTTATTTCCTGTCAGCTTGTCCCTTTGATCTAACCTGATCCTTCTTCACTTTATTAAAAACGTTCTAATCTTTTGTCTTTGATCTCCCTGTAGGATTCTTCAAAGAGCTTCAAATTAGCAAACATGCAAACAACAAAAAAATGTACTCTCTATCTGTATCTGCAAGAAACAATGATGTGGGGAGCCATTTCCTTCCTCAACACACAAGTTTAACGAGGGGCAGCATTTTAAAGCCAAAAGATGCCATAGTTATCTGTTGTTTATTGGCATTAGGGTGGATGACAGAGCCCAAGCATTTTTACTGGGGGGTGGTTTGCTCTGAAGGTGTAACAAGGCAGCCCAGCAGGGGTAGCAAAAAAGCCATGTGCATACTTCATTCAGCATGCTAGATGAAAGGATTATGTCACATTCAAGAGCAACAAAGAGCTCTGTTTAAGTTTGTACCAGGCTGGAACTGTGGGGCAGCCGTTAAAGACCACCAAGGTTTTAAATAAAACCGGACACTTTTAAGTTTCCTCTAGCTTTCCTTGCGGTAAATCCACCCAATATGAAGGGAATGTCAGTATCTCCCAGGAGGAAGATCTCTGAGGCATTAAAGAGGAAAACAAGTTTAATGTATTTTTATATATGTAAACCCCATATCTGTATTTTAGATATGTATCTATATATGCATTCATTTCTTTTTAAAGGTACCATGAAATTTAAGGACATCTCCCTATTAATTTTGTTCCAGCTTAGACTTATTTAACAGCAAAATATTTTTTAGCAAGGAAGACCACTGCTCTAGGACCTCTCCTACCACCAGCAAATAGCCAGCATCATTCCTCTCCTATAGCTTTAATTTAGCCCCAAAGGTACACTTGTTCCAAATAAAACTGATGCTTTTTGTTGAATACTGCTCATCTCTGAAAAGAGTTATGAAGCCAGGTAGAAAGACTCTATGGGCTACACTGTAAGTTTCTTGCATGTGTGTCTGCCTCTCAGCGCAGAGACTTGTTTTTAACTCTCGCTTCGTGGAGAAGTAGATCTGTAGCCAGGCTGAAGCAGTCCAAAATATCTTTGCCAAATAATCCAGGTCCACCCGAACAATCCAAGGGCCAGACCAATATCTACTGAAGTCAATGAGACATTGTCACTGGTTCATGAAATCTTATTTAAGAATTGTGTCTTCTCAGTAAAATCTCAGTCCCGTGGAAATATAACTAAGCAGGATCTGACTCAAGCTGTACCTTGGCCAGTAGTCCTTATACCATGCTCCATACTTCTAAGATTAAAATGGATTAACTCCCTGTACCCATTCTTTTTTCCACTTTTTTATCATTCTAAAAACTACTATGATTACAGTTTGCAAGTACATATCCCACGAATTTAACATGACTTAGGCAATAGATTGTTATAACTCTCCCAACTCAAAATGATGTAACTTACATTAAAAGGCTATTGAAGATCAGCACCGATATAACTATTTATGGAGATCTCCAGTGAGGCTCCACATGATGCCCTGTTCTGTCTCTTGTAATACTGGTCTTCATAGCACTTCAGGAAACATTGCTGCTAGCTAAAGCAAACATTAAAAAGACCTATTAGATATATATAAAAAGACCTATCAAGAGAAAAAAAAAGCAAAACTGCAAAGAGATTTATCTGTATAATTAAAAAAATGGTATGGCTATAGATGTATTTCTTGAAAAGCCTGGAGAAACAGTTCGAAAACGAGCAGCTCTGCTAGCACAGCAAAGCAGTTAAACTAGGAGTCCTTGCATAAAATTTAAGAATTAGACCAACTGTAAATCAAAGTCTTTATGAAAAGTCGTATTCAAGTTAGAACTTGCCAAACTCATGAACTGCTGAGACATTGATTATCCCCTTTACTGACTTAAAAAGACAAAAGTGGTGATTCTAATTAGTCCAAACCTACACAGGAATATTCAGCAAAAAAATACTGGAATTGCTACTACTTTTTTTTTTTTACGGTTCACTAGCACACAAAATCTATCCAATAACAAACGATATGCTATGCTTTCATCCTGCGTAAGTGAGAGGGATCTTTCTACCAGATATTGTCCCTTGTGGCTGTTGTTAATGTTGAAAGGCAGAGCTCAGCCTTTCTAGGAATTACCGCATACTTGAGAGTACTCCAGATGCATGGTCCCAGGCCAACTTCTTAGCAGGCTTCTTGACAGCTAGCTCTTACCTCAGCCGAATCCCCCGTGCAGCCCGCTTCCAGCCCCTGCAAGGGTTATCCATTCCCCAGCTCCTCTGCTTTCTCACAGCCTGGGGCAGCCCCATTCACCAGGGACTGAACGAGCAGCCACACTCTGTGTCTTCTCCACATGGGACTCATTGATCCACAAGTCTGGGCTCAAAATATTACATAAATCTCAAAAAATACAGTTTAGAGAACTACTGAGAAACGTGTCTTCTTGTGAAATAATCAAGTAAAATCCAGATGCCATGACTCTGACAATCTGACTACAAATACTTTTTAGAGTATGCTTTTTGAAATTCCAAGTACATTCAGCAGATTTGGGAACTGTTGTTCCACGGTGTTTAATAAGAACCTCTGTTTTTTCCATTTTTCTTGTGTCAGAAAACTCAAACTGAGAAAGAACACAGGAAAAAATGAAAGCACAATAAAGCTATGTAGTCATTACCAGCCCTCTAGAAATGTTTAGCTCTGGAACTATTTTTTATCTGATCTATTTTGACAAACCTCACATGCCACAAAACTAACAAAAACTTGAAAAGCCTCTCTCAAAGAGGGTAGAGTAATATGATTACTAACATTCAAGTTATAGAGATAGCAGCTAAAAAGAGTGCTCTTCTCTGCTGAATTTTCATTAATAACCCAAGTTGCTTAACACTTAAGTCGCTTAACACAAAACTACTTGTTATTTGCCACACTCTGTAGTCCATACAATACTTATTAGTGTAGCCTGCAAACCAGTTCACTTTTATCTGCATAAGAGTTGACAAGATGCACGCACCCTGTCAATATCCTACTGAAACTTCACAGAACCAGACTTACACAAAACTTCAGTGCTCTGGACTTGAGTACTCTATTGTATTTACCTACCTAACTCTCCAAAATCCATTTCCTTTTAACAAAAAATAGCAGGAATTGCCAAAGCAGAATATTTTTTAAAAATACCTAAATATAAGCACTTTGCCTGGAAGAATGTAGAAATAAAAATGAATAAATAAGGTAAAACTATCTTCTTTTTACTTGACTGATCTATACAGACTCATGGCCTGGCTGCTTCAGCTCCAATGCTGCAGATCAGTAAGTGCTTTTTGCTCCTCTAGAACAGCAACAGGTTCAGCTGAGGCTTTTGGCATGGCTTGGGCAATTTTACTCATCTTGCCCTCCTTCAAGCAGTCTAAGCTCAAACCATTACCATCCTCGCGTCTGCAGGAACTCTGCACGCAGCGCTAGACAGTTAGGAAATTAGAACAACCCCAGCAGATCAGATCACTGCAAATCGGGCCACAGGAGATCATTTCCTGATTATTCCAACCAAATTCTCTTAAACAAAAGAACCACAAAATGTCTTCACTGCAATCGTAGCTCTTAGAGACAGTCTTTTTAGATGAATTACAGTGCAAACATATTCCTTTAACTTCATACCCACACAGTCTATATTAAGTGTGCGTCCAATGGGAATATAATATGAATTTCACACAATTTTATTTAAAAATATTAGAATTTTCCCTTGAATGTAGTAATTGCCTTCTCAAGAGCTCTTAAAATCTATTCAGAAATTAATTTTGACTTTGAAAAGTTATTATGATCAGTCAAATTAGCACTGCTGGTGTAGAGGCAGTGTTTTATAGACAGATATCATTGACTTTACTTACAGTGCCTGAAGCATCCCCACACGGTATTTCCTCAGAGGCCTTCAGGAAGAATGTCCATCTCGTGGCTAACACACTGGGCTGAGGACTGGGATCTAGCTCCTGCTCACGGGTCTGACAAGTGCCTGCTTATTACTTTGGGCACGTTACTACCTTTCATTCTCTCTTTAGTATGACAATACAGTTTCATGAGGGAGCTCAGCCATGACCATTACCCTTTCCCAATTAGAATGGACAGGGTTGGACCTTCTCATTACTGAAGAAATCAGTTACTACTCGCTGCTGAAGAAGTCTCTTTTGTTTTTGCAGGAATTGGCTGCCTTGATGTGACACTGAAGGGTTTAAACTGATTCACTGGAGGTCAAGGACCAGAAACTGAGTCAAAAGCTTGGTTTGTTTTTTATTCAACAGGACGTGCGTCACAGCCGAAGGCAAGACCAGCAGTGTCGGGCCCGGGCACCGCAGCCCCCGACAGGGCTGCAAGGAGCTGCCCGGGGGCGAGCGGGGCCGGAGCAGGCGCGCCATGAGCTCCTTGGCTCTTGGCCTCCAGCTCCTGCCACCCAGCGCCTCCCTGAGCCATTTGTGGTTTTTAATGCCATCTCATCTCCAAAACGTAGCCACAGGCCGCTCCCTTTGTGGTCACTTTGTGACCTCTCCAACCCTACCCTCTTCAACCGCCACAGCCAAAGTCTCTCCCTTCAAAGCCTTGTTACCCCTTTTATCCTGTGTGTGACTACGGCCACAAGCCGTTTGGCCGCAGAGCGGGCATCTTCACCCTCCGTACGCCTTAGTGTAGCACCCCTGGCACCCATGTTGACGGGAAGGGCGAGCTGCTGTTCGGCGGCGCCTCGCTTACCCGAAATCCCACCATCAGTTAATACACACCGCGCCCCTGCCCTGAGGGGAGCGCTCGCGCCGGCGGAGGGCGCCCCGCGCGCCGCCAGGGGGCGCCGGGCCCCAGCGTTTGGGGAGGGCTGGAGCTGTGACCAGACAGGTTACAGCGCACATCGGCAAACCCTCCGCGGGGGAAAAAAAAATAAAGTAGTTTTTGGAAACAATTGCGAGGTTAGAGNCTCCGCAGGGGGAAAAAAAAAAAGTCGTTTTTGGAAACAATTGTGAGGTTAGAAAAAAAGCAAGGGGTTAGAGAACACCCCTGGCTGGGTTTCTCCCGGCCGAGGAGCAGCCAAGCGGGGCACGGGCAACAGGGGAAGCGGGAGGGTGGTGTGAGCTGCCAGCCCCCGCAGGAGAGAGGAGAGCGCTGTGCTTGAGGTTTCAAAGCGCCTGTGAAAACATGATGCCTCCCTCGAGGGGGTTCTCTTTTTGTGACCACGTTTTACATGGAGAAATGGCTCCACAAAGCTGATTAGAAAAAGCATCTTTGCGCTCCAATCCATGCAGACAGACAAGCGCTACGGAGCTGTTTGCGCCAGATCAGTGACATCAAGCTTTTGATCCCGCCCGTGACTCGGTGGGGCAAACATGCCCTGAGAACTACAGCCTCAGACTCTGTAGTCACAGTAGCCTTTGTCATGAAGAGTTCAGGGTGAGAACCAGAGTTAACGTCTTATTTTTCCTTTCAATGCTTGTGTCTTACCTTTATTAAAGGTGTTACAGAACAATAGCAACAGCATGCTAGTCTGCTAGCAGAGAGGGGTAACAGTGGTAGAGAATGAAAGCAGGTAAGCAACTCGTTTACAAACAGTTAAGTTGTTCTCAATTCATTTTTTTCTGTTGGAACAGTGACACTCATTTAAGAAGTGTGAGAGAAACTGCCTCTGGAGGAGACCGAAAATACATTTCTTCTGCAAGTGATCCCAAGCTTACGCTTCACACACTCTTGAAAACTGTTTGGAAAATTAAGATATCCCTGTCATTCCAGCAACTTCCTTCCTTTTTGAATAGCTGTCCACATAGGGCTTCCATAGCTTATGGACAAATCAGAGAGATCTTTAACCAAACATTAGTAAACTTTCCCTTTCACAGTAGCATTGGAAAAATCTGTATCTTGCTCAAATGCATCAAACCGTGCAGTCTGAACAATCTACAGCTGTAGGTTTGATTCTCTGAACACGTTCTAGTTTCCAGTTACAGCAGAACCAGTTCAAAGAGGCAGAAGTTCATTTGGCTTCTGAGGGCCTTACAGAGTCAGCGAGGCAATGTTAGTAGGTCTGCACTTTGAAGACAGAGTGAGGAAGTTCTACTCATCCATCATACCTTTTATTTTCTAATATCAGTATGTGATCATCTTTAAGGAAGTCGAGGGATAAGAACTGAGGGACGTACCAGCTGCACTTTACAGATTAACAGCCACAAAAATAGAAAGCAACTATACGATCTCTGGGTTTCACAAAACTAGTTTTCATTTGTAACACTTGACGCAACAAGATTAAATGCAACAAGTGAAGAAGCTACCTCTGTAAAGTGCTACTTTTGTTAGAAGTGGCTAAAAAAGCACAACTATAACAGATTTGGGTATCCGGTGGTTAGATTGTCGATGTCCTCCAAATCTTTCATTTCAGGCTCTGTGTTTTTTGATGAAGTTGATGAGCCCATTTGTTGAGCTGTCATGAGATGTCACTGGAGCATCTGACTCCAGTTCAGGCTCAATTTTCTTGGCAAGTTGTTTTCCAAGCTCAACTCTGCATTTATATAAACAGGAGAAGAAAGAAGAAAAACACTATTAGTGCTAACAACTTACAATATTTACTATAAGCCATTGATGTTAAAAATAAGTGCCAGTAAAAAGTAAATTGACAGTGAACACTATGATGAATGTTTTTCCCTTCACAAATCATTAACAAACTTAACATTATTCAACTCAGTTCCAGCCATGAACAACTGGAGTCCTCACAGCTGCTTAGCTGAACAGACAGCTCTCAAATTACAGGATGTCTGAAGAGAGAAAGTTTTGTTTTAAGAATTAAGTAGAGCCTTTTCCCCTTCGGTACTTATTTGTGTTACACGGCCTGTCCCAGTGCAGAAGGCATTCAGCCTGCTCCTCATTGCTGTTGACCATGACATCACTCAGAACACTTAACTGTAGCACCAAGACAATAAACAAGAGTTTGAGCTGCAGGCCTGGAAGCCCTCCCCAACACCACAGCGTGCTATCCAGGAGCTACAGCTGCAGACAGGGCAAGAACCTAGGATATTCCAACAGCTGCAAGGAACTAGCCTGGTTCAGCATCCCCATACCGCACAGTTGAGTTTTGGATGCCATTTTAGATTTTGATGTGTTGCAGTAAAAGCTGTACTTACTCCTATCTCACTCCTGATTTCAGAGTTGATAGCAGACATCAGCTTTTGTTAGACAGTCTTCCATTTTCAGTTTCTACTACAATATTTTAGTTTAAGAATTTGCTGTGGTAGCACAGTTCTAAGAACATATACAAAGAAAGACCTGCCTTCCAGCCTTTAAGAAGGGAGCTTAGCGTAAACTGCTATTCAAAACCTGTAGAACAAACTTTCTCTTCCAAGTAATCCCTCACAGCATAGGCAGGTTTCACCTGAAAAATCTTACTAATTCCCCAGTCCCCCTTTCTCCTGCATAAATCTTCATACAGTATGTTGAACAGTTAATATTACTACAGATTAAAAAGAATCTGATTAGCTTCTGATTAAGTCTTCAGTTTTTGAAAGTGACAAAGTGACAAACTCCTCATAAAGCTGCTGTTCTCCACATGAATCTTGGTCACAGGTGCAGCTTTGCATGAGACCTTGGGCTCCTATATATGAAGACATCTACCAAGAATGTTCTTGTATCTCCAGTACAGGAAAATTAAGAGACGGTGTCAGTCTTTTGCTTAATAGATGCCATTCAAACTACCTACTAAATGTTTCTACAGGTAAAATAATGCTTCTTTCCCTTCTATAAGGGAAATTACTTTCCTAAGTCTCAGAGCATGTGTTCAGCCTGCTTGACTATTTTACTCATTATTACTGGCTCTTTTCTGCATTCATAGTATTTTTTTTTTAATCAAACTAAACAAAGGTCCTTAGCTAAAGTTGCACCTACAAAGTCATCACACATAACTGACCAAGGATACGTGCTGACTTATCCCCAGAAAATCTGTTTCCATTTAAAACTACCCTGTAATCATTTGCTCTAAGGATAACACCTTTTTTTTCCCTAATGTCTTTTCTCTAAATCATGACAGATTAAGGAATACCACAGTCAATAAGTACACAAGGAACAGACCATGAAGACTTACCCCCACTGGTCATAACTGTTAATATCCCAGACAATTCCTTGAACAAATATCTTGTGCTCATACATGGCTATAAGCAAAAAGAGAGATTTATCAATAAACTTTATCAGAAAGTATTAATGAGCACTCAAAGACCAGACATCTATTTACTTACCAATGATGGCTCCCAGCATGAATGGGTTGAGTTTTGTAAACATGATGGAATTGGTTGGTCGATTTCCCTCAAAGACCTTTTAAGACAAGAGTTACATTGTTCCTTAGTATGTTGCAAAACACACTTTGGAAACTTGCAGTTTATATTTTCCTTATAGCCCATATTGGATTATTTGTATTAGCAGCAAACACTAAATCCTGGAAGCTTTAAAGGCTAACAACTTCAACCACCACATTGTATCACTGTGACATTTTATTACAAACACAGTGGTAAAACGTTACCTCCAAAGCACTATTACTGGCCACTGTGGGCTACAGGAAGAAATAAGATACAAGCCTATATCCCAGGGGCTCATCCCTTCCGAGATGCCTCAGAAGGCTTCCAGATGCACACGCTTTCACAAGAGGGCTACTCATGGGCTGCTCCACCTGACCCGGCACGGCAGAACCCAGAACCCAGCCCCCACGGTGGCCAAGACAGCAGCACCCGGCAGCCAGCGGAGGGCTACTGCCCCATTAGCCAACTCCACCGAGCAGCGCCTGCGCTGTGCCCTCACCACTGGGCACAGCAGCTAACCAGGAGTGCCAGCGCCCCGTTACCTTATGGGGAAGGAGCTTCTCCAGAGCCTCTCCGCTCAGGCCTGCCGCTTGAAGTTCCTTGCGAGCTTCATCAGCAGTCTTTCCCTTCATCAAGGCCTCAGTCTGAGCAAGGAAGTTGGCCAAAAGGATCTAGCGGGTAGAAGTAAAGGCATCAACTCAAGCTACTGTTTCTTTAGCGGAATAGCGATACCTAGGTTTTGAACCTAGATGGAGACACCTAGGCTCGAGTTACAACTCTTGCTTTTAGCACTGTGGCAGTAAAGTGTGCGGCAGGTTCACCTGCATGCCGGCTATTGCTTTTTACCTCAGAGTGCCAAAGACTTGATTACTATTTTAATAGTGCATGCATCCAAAGACAACTAGGATCGTTCTGCAGAATCCTGCCCCGGCTGAAGCTGACAGCAAGCCTCCCAGGGAAAGCAGAGGAGCCAGGACTTCCCACCCCGCTTTTCACCCAGTACAGTCTGTACTTACATCCCATACTACACCACATGCATGGAAAGCCAGGTGCAAAGATTAGTCAGAGGTAAACAACTAAGATGTACTTACTCTATATGAAGGAAATCCCCACAGCAAACCATATACCAACCCCTACTGATACAGTAGAAGTTTTTCGTTTCCTATTCCCTGCTAATGTTAGCTTGCAAATTCATGTGTGGTTTCATCCTACTCATTACATTGAAGATAAACTGTGACTATACCTACAGTCAAATGAAACCTTCCCCCCCCCTTCCTTTGCAAAGTCATGGTCTAGAACTTTCACCTGTACTTGGTGTAACTTGACAAAAAAATAAAAGACTATTACACAATTTAAACAGCACTTGTAAACTGAAATCATGACAAGGTTGAAATTTATTGAGGAAACATGCTTTTTTCTGAAGTATGCATTAAGACGCAGACTTGGACATGTTTCTATCTACGGAACTTAAAAAATCGTTCAGCACTGTTCACTGGAAATCTGTAGTTGGATGATACATTAAACTAAAAAAACTGGACTGGTTGAAAAATATCTATATGCAGTAGGCTATCACCATGGCTGTGCTAGGACAATCACTAAATTTTGTAAGAGTTTAAGACTTGCAACAGCATCTCTGAGGAAGTTTTATTCAGCTCTGAGAATCTGCTTTTTCCTACTCTGCAAGAATTACACTCCTTGCAATTCCCACAAGGACTTTTGTCTCCAAATACTCAGTTGCTCAACTCCTTCTAGCCTCAGCAGCCCAACAGGCAACACCACTGCTCCGCCTCAAGAACCGTGGCTGCAGTTTTTTCAAGAAGAAAAACACCACTGTATTACATATAGTATGTAATTCTAAATTTAGGTATTTTCAAACCTATTGTGAACGTTCACAGAGCCTATATGTATAGTTTCAAAGGGACATCTAGAAATCTCACCCACTGCAATACTGAATAAGCTTCAGCACCTTCAGACACAAGAAAATATAGGTGCTCTGCCAAAGAAATTATTACCTTGTGATGTAAGCCATTTCTGATTGGATGCTGGGTCTGGACTGGGATCAGAAAGTCACAGGGAATCATGCGAGTTCCTATAAGAAAAGCCATATTAATAACTCTGCAACCAAAAAAGTCTTAGAAAAATCTTCAATTCTCACTCCATTTTCAGAGTTACTGGAAGACTCAGCCACTTTAAAAAGCTGCTTTTTTTTTTTTTAACAGCAGGGGGAGTGACAATACAGCTCAGTCGTTTCAGCTTTAGTTGACCCTGCTTATTATAGAGTTAAAACCTGCAGTGTTATGCTAGGTTAGAGAGGAGCCCCACCTCTAAAGCAGTGTCAGTTCTGTAGACTCTTGCAGCTTTGTAGCCACACAGAATTTAGTTCCAAAACCAGGTACTGAATAGTTTCAGTTTACCTTGATGAATGAGCTGGTAAAAAGCATGCTGCCCGTTGGTGCCAGGCTCTCCCCACACAATAGGGCCGGTACTGTAGTCCACACGAGAGCCTTTCTTAGTAATGTATTTGCCATTAGATTCCATATCACCCTAAAAGAAGGGAAAAATCACCTTTCTTGCAGAACCACACAGTTTCCATGCTATAATCAGTGCTGCTTGTTTATAGAAATTTCTTAAAGTGTCAGGGATATAGCTGCTTAATTTATGGACACCAAGATAACAAAGGCCTGAGGAAAAGAAAGTACCTCCAAATTAGCTGAGCAAATAAGCTAATATCAATTTTGGCACCAGTCTCTTTAGGCCCTTGATTACATGAATTTAAGTGATTGTTAATTTTAACCTAGAAACATGGATTCCAATTCTAGAACTAGGACAGATGCATATATACATATTTGCCTCTGGGAATCTTTACTCTGTCTGAGCCTTACCTGCTGGAAGTAGGCAGCAAAGCGGTGCATGTACTGGTCATAGGGCAGAAGGGCATGGGTTTCACATCCATAGCAGTTTATATACCAGACCCCGAGCATGGCCAACAGAACAGGCATGTTCTTCTCCAGCGGGGCAGTGTGGAAGTGATTATCCTATGTGACACAAAGGAAAAGAATTACACTTCTGATAAAGCAATGGTCAACCCTCCCAACTCTTAATTGCTGCTTTGATCCAGGGAGAGCTTCCCAAGCACAGTCATTTTAGAAGCAGAGAGGACATGGGGAAACCAACCTGCCTTCAGTTATCTTTTAACAACTGGTAAGAGGAGCAAATCTGAAATAGGCATCACATACTCACCATCCAGTGGGCTCCTGCAAGCAGGCTCTCAAAGTTGTCAAAACCTAACAACGGAAAAAGTCAGTTCGTATTTACTATTGGAGCTCAAACTTTATTTTTCTTGTAAAGACAATTGTAAAACACTTGAGATTCCTTTTATGCAGCAAGGCGCCCAACTACTAATGAGTTTAAAGCTGCACTTTGATTTCTGAAATTTGCATCCCATAAGACAGATATATTTAGTTATAATTAAAGCCTGAACTTCAGAGCAAGTACAACTTCATGAAACATACTTCAAAAACCTTTGCCTAAAATCCCCATTCAGGCAGAATGAGCAACTGGAAGGAAAACAGAGACATTAAAACCAGGCTCTGTATTAAAGGCTACATAGTTCTCAGCAAGTTTGAACACTTAGTCACTTCACAGCCACAGTGGGAGAGATATTCCAAAAAAACAGGGCAAGGCTACCACAGCAGGGATTTCTGTGCTGGTCCGAGGAAAAACTGTAATAAGATCTTTTCAAATAAGCAGATTCCCCCCCCCACTTCCCTGTTCTCTTAACAATTCACCTGATTATTTTTCCTCTATAATTAGGGTATTCAAATCACCATTCATTTTCACTAATGAGCAGCTTAACTAATACCATCATTTACTGCAAAGCCAGAAATCCTGATTCCTATACGGAAAAGTGGAGGTGAAGCATTCGGCAATCAAAGCAGCAGCTCTACCTATGGTCAGAAGCCAACTTTGGGAGATGAAAGTCGCAAGAGCAAGAAGTGCAGACAGACTGGCACATCAGCAGTCAGCACCACATCTGTCTGACAGCAGAGATGAACAGTTTATTGCAGACAAAACAGTAAGTGCCTGACTGAAGTTTATTTTGCTGTTCACATAGGTTTTTCTACACATGACAACCCCTATTCATATCATTCCAAAAACACCAAAACCAATGTTTTTCTAACCTCAGTCCAAAGGAATTCTAGCTTTTATTTAGAAAAATAAATGACATTATGGTTTCAGACTTTAAATATGTGAAAGAAGTGATGAGGGAACAAATGCAAGTCTGATGAGCAGCCTGCTCACCAGGAAACAGCAGTTCTTAGAGCTCTTTCACATTCACTGTGTATTTGAGATCTGCATCAGGAATGCCAATGCTACCCCGTAACAATACTACAAGCTGGTGGGGACCAATTTAGATGGTCTATATTTGCTCCCCGGTCAACTGCAGATAGAAACAGCATTCCTGTATCATTGGGCCCTATAGCCTAGAAAAACAAGTACCGGGGGCAAAAGGAAGTAATGGGAGAAGGAAATAGTTAACAATGCTAAATAGGGCTCAGATGCAGAACTGGAGACACAGCATGTTGATGTTTAGTGTGCATGTACTCACAGAAACCAAATACCCTACTCTTAAATGGTTTAAGAGCATCAGCTGTAAGGTCTAATTTTCAAGACTGACATGGCTTTACATAAATCAGGCACTTTTGGCCACACAAGTGACTAAATAGAGGCAATGAGACTATTAGTACCTAAGTATGGGTAAATTCCAAACCTGCATTTACAGTACTAAAATCTCAACACTTCCATTGCATTAAAGATTGGTTTTTAGCACAAACATCCAACTACTCAGAGCAGGTTGGGTAAAATAACATTTGCCCCAAAACTGATCCACAATCCACTATTGTTAATGCATTCCACAGATTAATTCTTGGCATTGTTGTATCATAGTAATACCTACCAATGTGCAGGGCAATGGAGAGACCAATGGCAGACCACAGAGAGTAGCGGCCACCAACCCACTGAAAATAAGAGATTGCTTTAGACAGGAGAAGTGAAAGGCTTTTAAATTCAAACTTGTTCAAATTATTAGAAAATATCAGCATGCGTTTACACTATTTTCAGAAAAATCAGTATTTTTTCTGGTGATAATTCACTACACATTATATGGCACACTCAAGGGAAGCACCTTACAGTAGCCCCCTAATAAATCCTTAAGTATGCATTTTTTGGATAAAGTTCTCCCACTTGACTTGATTACAACACTATCTAGGGGAAGGTAATGCTTTAGGTAATTTCCAAACAGCAGCTTTAAAATCTAGTTTGTCAGGCCCATAGTGAGACATAAATCAACCTGTTTCTGATTAAGTATAATGGCCAAGTCTAAGGGCAGTATACTTAAAATATGCATCTGCTACAAAATATCAATTTAGGCTCCCATTTCTGATGTTTGACCTTTACAGGCCTAGATTATATACAGTTAGACCCCAACAGTCAAATGTCACAGCTTATAATAACTACTTACACAGAGGAATAAGCTAAGGCTTGTATCTCCTGTTACCCAACAGCTGATTAGACAGCCAAGAATACAGAAGGCTCCCATTCAGACCTTTGACTGCAGGATTTTAACGGAATGGCCAAGAGACAGACTGTTTTGCTTGCCTGACATGTTCTCAATTTGCCTTTCATTACAAGTTTTTAGATGTCTCACTCCAGAGAATACAACTACTATAATTTAAGTGTTTTGGCAGCTCCCTGACATCTAGTCAGCATTTTCTGAAGCAAGTTAGATTATTCCAACAGTTAACATCTACCACACAACATTTACTTACATCCCAAAACTCAAACATGTTCTCTGGGTCAATTCCAAAGTCCTTAACTTTAGGCTAGAATAAAAAAAAGCATGTAAGAACACTGTAAGTAAAACCAACATCCTCAAAAAGCTTTGTGTCTAGCAAATACAAGTTGTGTACCTATTAAATACCTAATTCCCCAACTACATGCACTATTTTAAAAATACATAGCATCCATCAGAAAAAAGTATACCTTCATTTCCAGAGATCACTATCACTACTCAGTAGTCTCAAATAAAATCAGTGACATACACTCATTTTCTGATCAATCTAAGTGGCAATATAGTTAGGAGTTGGACTGACATTCAGTTTACACTTAACAGAACTGGAAAGGATGAAAGGAACTTTACACCACAGTACCCAACAGCCTCTCAATTATTGCAGAGACTTTTTCTAATTGCTATTGTCTTTCTACTTCATACTTTTGCATGCAACACCACATCAGGGTACATTACGCTCATCATATGCTACAGATTATTCACACAAACTACCTGCATCACTTAGCACTTACTGCAGTCTCGGAGAGCAACATTTGTTTACGTAACTGCAGCAACACACACTTAAGCAAGAGAACTTGATTTCCGATTTGAAGCTCTAGCAGAAAAAGCACAAATCGATAATGAAGGTCCAGTCTTGCTACAGTGCATTACTCTAGAAGTGATTCAGTAGAAAAAAAAAAAAGCTTCCTTTCAAGATGAAAGCTATTGGTACTCAAGTAATGGTGCCTTAAAAGATAGGCTTCCTTACTGGATTTTAAAATGAGGACATCTTAAAGGTACATAGGAAAACAATAAAATAGATGTGTTATACTTACACCATTGGTAGACAACGCAACAAAATGCTTGGCCACAGCTGAAGGCTTAATAAAAATAAACAGATTGTTAGATCTAGAATGCTAATTATTTTTATTTCTGGTAATAAAGCTGATCTGCTACCATTTACATTTAAACAAAATACTGTTGACTATCACCAGTGATTTCTGTGTTATCAACTGGAAATTATCTTATGCACATTTGGTGTGGGATCTGGTAGCATGCCTGTCTGAAGATAACGTTCTGATAATATTCTCATGAAACCCTCTGAAAGCAGTCACTGCTTGGAGCAGCACACAATTTCTGTAAGAGTATGTTATCAGTTTGGAACATCACTACCACCACTTTGAAGCAGATGGAGTTTGCTGTACACATGCTACCCTTCTGGCTAGGGTCAAAAGATAAGGGCAATGGGTAGTACAGATAAATCTCAAGCGCCAGATTTAGACTTTGGTCTTTCAGTAAATGTTCTGGTGAACAAAGATGAGTCATCTGCAACAGTAGTGTAACAAGGAATTTCAAAGCCCTGCTTTCAAACTAAGTACAACTACCCTGACTGGAACAGGTTAAAGACCATCTTAATTACCTGAGCAGGCAGTATCTGCTTTTTTGTTTTAAAGGTTAGAAATAGGAGAGAATGAGCCAAATACAAGGTTTCTATTCATAGCAGAGCCATCTGCCATAGAAATGTCAGTGTATCACTACAACCATAGATTCACTTAATTTGCCAAGAATTGGAAGGTAATGCCACATAGGCACCATATTCTTGGATTTCCCTATCAGTTGTTCCACCAAATTATTAGCCAGCTCTAATGCAAACACTACACTATTACTTAGCATGCAGGATTTGGGGGAACAATGCACGACAACCATTTATAATGAAAAACTGGTGGTTTCACTACTTTGATCAGACATAACAGCCTGTCACTAAGCATAAGGCACTGAAATGTCGCACGTACAGCATTTGCTGAGCTCTACATCTTACATTTGGGCAGCTACTGGCTCTGCTCCAAAGCACACAGGCTGACCACAGAGAAACTGCACAACGAAAAGCTGCTGCGTTCTCATACGTAGCCTAAACATATTAGACTTACATCATTAGCAGCACGCAAGAACCACTCCTTGGCCGTTTCTGCATTGGTGATAGTTTCTTGGGTGGTGAAAGTCTGCACATCGGAAAACAAGAAAGTATGTAAGACACTGTACTTAAACTTGAAACAAGTTCAGACTGCTAAAACACGTTACAAATAATCAGCAGAGTGATTCTAGATGTTCATAATACAGCTGCTGCCAGATTCCAGCAAAAAAGCAAGCTTATCAACCCAGTAAGGACTAGAGTTGCTAGATTTACCTATCTAATTTTAAGCTAGCATATATCTGGAATTTGAATAATTATTCCCCATTTCCTACCTTCACTCCCCCAAACTGTTATGCAAAACCTTGAGATTAACATTTTCTACTTCACTCTTTCACTAAATATGAAGTTTTACCATTCAACTAAAACGGAACTAATTGAGCATCAGAACAGGACAACCTAGCTGGATTGTCCTCTTGTTCTTTAATTCCTACTTTTCATGTAGGAACACGCATTTCTGCTAAGACTCTTGCCATAATTCTGTTTTGCTGATTAGAGGAAAGCATTTTCTTGCTTCATGAACTGTGCACAGAAGTTCAGTCATGCAGTTTTGCAAGTATCTACAACCATTCTGACTTACTCAACCATCAAAATTTAGCTTTAAGGGTGAACACTAGATTCAACCTATTCTCATCCATCTCCCAAAATATTTCATTATGAAACACAAGCCTGTTATGGAAAACAAAAAAATGCCATTCATCCTCTTCCAAATATATCCAATTATTTAACTACAGTCTGGCAAACAAACTGAGGTCTTACTCTTTCAATTTGGCAGTCTTTTAAGCCTTTGAACCGTGATCCTTGAACTCAATTATCAAAGTGACCATTAGTATTACTTTGTGAAGTTTCCTTATTATTCCATAAGCTGTTGCTCGGCTGCAGTATTGCCAAGATAAGATAATGAGCAGCACCGCAGAGCATGGCCAGCATTACACACATGTTCATTTGTTGAAGATTCTGTCTTCAACAGCAGAAAGGTTCTAATGTGCTTTATAAATGAAGGCGACACAAATTATATAACTACGAAGCTTGTCTTCATCAGTTTCCTCAGCTAAGACAGAAGCATTCCTCCAAGGCAGATGGCAGCTAGCAATTACGTTTACAGGATAAGCTATTAGCGAGGCAAGCCTTAAAAAGGCAGATACTAGGTCTGTATTCAGAAATAAGTGTCATCTTATAAACTAGCAGCACTATCTTTACCTCTTTGTAAGTAAAGAAGCTTAGCATTTACAGTGCTCAAGGAACCCAGCTTTGAAGTTATTTAGGTGAAGACATTTTGATACTACCCTAAAACAGAATGAAGATCCCAAACTACATGCAATTCATTTATGCAAAACAAATGCAAAAAAATCCCACTGTTAGCAAGTAACACTGTACCTAAGATAGAGGACCAAAAATAACCTTAAATATAAGTAAGGAATGAGACAACAAGATCTTTAAATTTCAAAGAAATAACCACATAGGATCCTATACTCCACAGAGAAGTGCAGTAAAATAAACTTTCACAAAGAAAGCTTAAACTTGTGTTGACTGAAAAATACATCCAAAACAATAAGAATTTGCTCAGGTGTCTTCCTTGCTTAGGTCAAGTAATTTTCAGCACTTGACTGCTAGATCCCCAAGTATTTCAGGAGCAACACAAGCTTATACTGTAAGTTCAGGATGAATCACAACAGGCCTGTTTAGCAATAGTCCCCACTAGAAGTCCCTGATCTAGATCCTCCTGTGGACAGACCTCTATTCTGACTGAATCCTTTACAGCTAGAGACAGTCACACTCCAGTGCTTGTATTAGACATACCTTTGATGCAATGATGAAGAGCGTAGTGTCTGGTTTAAGCTCAGCCAGGGTTTTGGCTATGTGAGTACCATCAATGTTGGATACAAACCAAACACGAGGTCCTCCCTTGGAATATGGTTTCAGGGCTTCAGTTACCATCAGAGGGCCCTAGACAGAAGGAAAAATTAGATTTTATATTCACTGCAAGCATGCACACACACACACAAAGATGTGGAAGATATACATATGTCAGAACTTACCAAGTCAGAGCCGCCAATCCCAATATTGACCACATCAGTGATTGCCTTTCCAGTGTAGCCTTTCCATTCACCACTACGGACTCTCTGTGGCAAAAAAATACGCTGCAATTACTATTTTATACTTATACTAAAGTGAGTAATACTAACACTGGGAATGGGCTCATTTTTCAGGATTGTTGTAGGAAGTCCCTGAAGAAAGACAACTTTCAAGCTTCTAGGCTTTAAAGCCTACGTTCACCTTCTTAGCTAGACATTCAGTTATGTCTAAGATGACATTTCATTAAGTGTTAAAAGTCTAATGCACATATTTAAAAACACACTGCAAGATCAAACTCTCCTCCTCTGTGGACTGCTATACCATTTACAAGAGAGCGTTGACAAAGGCAAGAGAAATCAAGCTAAAAGTTAAAGTCTTGGGCATTAAACTAGTTGCAACAGAGATTTGAACCTGAAGGTGTTCTTTAAGTGTCTTTAATTAGAGGCAACTTCACTAACTAAACTGTAAGACATTAAAATATGAATAAAGCCACAGAGATAAAGATTTATTGGCAAACCAAATATTCAAAAAGCTTTTCTATTGCATGTGTGTTTTGCATTAAGATTTACTTCTGGGTGTCACCTTAACAGCACATAGTACAGGTTTCTGCTCTATAATTGCTGTTTTAACAGTTACTGAGAGTTCTGACAAAGACAGTTACAATCATTGAGTAATAGCAAAACACTGCATTGAATTTTGTCCATCATGTGCCACCTATGCATTAGATTTGTTCCAATCACAAAAGTAGTATGAGGCACACTTCTACATACCTCCCCCAATTCTAAAGCAATTTTTCCAGAAATCATCTGGTTTCCCTGCAGCTGTTTAAGTTAATTTTTTGTTTGGAAAAACGAAAAGCTTTCATTTTTAGTATACACTATTCTTGTGGCCTCTAGAGGATGTTGCCATAGTTTTAAAATCACATCTGCTTAAGTGAGTCAAGTGAAGCAAGCATCTTTGTTAATCTTTCCAAAGGAACTGCTTAACGTGATTTTTACTTTGCAGAAAAGATACACCTGCATGGAAAGTGATGTTCACAGTCTCTGGTGATTGAAATCATCTAGCAATAAAGAGGGTGGCACCACTGAAAATTCTTGTTTTGCACTACCAAAATCTCAATCAGTGGATTGAGACTCAAAAACTCTACAGTGGAAAACAGGCCATTGAATTTCTGCAGCCACTCAATTCTTACACTATCTGAAGAAACTACCACATTCAGACCAGTTAGTGTCAGTTATTGTGGTTTTGGCATTCATCCACTGGGAACTGGACATAATCCAGGCTCATTTTGCATAGGTTAACAATGAGTTGGCAGTGACACTGGCCACTACCACCTGGTTAAGACAATAGTAACCAAGCAGGTCCAGTTCCCTGCAGCCATGTTTAAAATGCACTGAAACTATTAATTGAGCTTTTATTGATCAGTTTTATCAAACAAATTTGACTTTGTTAGAATGCTCCATAAAGTTCTTCAGAGCATTTCCTCAACCAATGTGACAGATGCCTACGTTTTAAAGATGTACAGAATAAAACAACAATTAACTATATTTGAAGATAAAAGTTAGCTGCTCTATTAACTAGGGAACAAAAAAAAAACCCAAAAAACTTTAGTGCTGCTAAAGCTGCAAACAGAATAGAATCAAAGGAATCTGACCTAAAACCGAGAAAACTTTAAATAACTATTTAAGTAGAGCATAATCAAATTGCGAGTGAGCTGGGAGGTTTTACCTCTCTCCTGATTTTACACAAATTTTAAGAAGCAGTTTCTACTTGATAGTCAAGCACTTAAGAAATTAGCAAGAAGAAATAAGGCAATATTTGAATGATACTTAGTGATCTATGAGTCTTCTGAAGTAAATGCAAGATTACTGCTAGAAGAACAAGATCTAGAGAGCCCATTAAAGAAAAACACAATTGGAAGCAGAGAGAAAAGTGAATCATACTAAAACCAGCTCCATCTCCATGCTTGAGCCAGCAATACCATAAACCTCAAACCAGGGCACAATAGTTCATGTGAACCAGCCTACAATCAATGCTTCACAATACACACGTAGGAACCTAGCCGGGTATAAAACAAACATATGAAAAGTAAGCTAAGGTGGTACTCTATACCTGGCAGAAGTGTTTCATTTTGTCCAACACTTTGTTCACTTCTGGAACAACATCCTTCCCATCTACAAGTATTGGCGCATTGGAACGATTTCTCAGAGCAATATGAAGCACAGCTCGGTTCTGAAACAAGAAGGAAAAAAATGATTAAGTTATTTCCAAACTATACCAAGGGACCACAGGTGCCTCACCCAGAAGGTAGTACAATCTTCAAGACTTTAAAATCCTTTACAGTCTTTACACTCACCACCAGCTATCTAAATCACCCTCTCACTTCACAGAATCAGTGCAGAGGGCTTACAAAAGCATATAATATGCTAAATAAACCAATAGCTTATTTGTTTACTTTGAAAAGAAAGCTCAAAATCTTTTGAAAACCATTTAATGATTGAGGTTTGGAACTCAGCAATATTCTGTAGTCAGTGATCTTAGTCATTTTGGCATGCTTCAGGCATACAAGGATGTTGTTTCCTATTAATGATGATACTGAAAAAAATCAATTATAACAAGCAGCCAAAGTTATTTTCTCAGTTACCTTGAGTAGTCCATTTCATATAGGAAGAGACAAATGCGTATTGAAACATTTGACAAAAAGGAATACAATAGCCGCATTATTCTATCCACTGCCCACAATTAAACATTCCCTGAATACCCGCACACCAGACACTTAGGTAGTAGGTGTGTTATGAGAAAAAAAATCTGTTAGCATGCACCATATTATACTAATTCTACAGTTACACACAAGTCAAAGCACTGAAACCTGGCCTCTGATTTGCCTGTTCAGGAGCTTACAGCTTTAATCTAGAATGAAGGAGTTAGCCAATACTAATGAACAAATTAAAAAATTAGTCTGCTCTACCTCATTGTTCCTTGCTACAATGAGAGGCATTGTGAGACAAAGACAACACAGACAATATGAACTGCCAAGCTATGATTTAAATACCAAGTGCTAATTCAAAAATCATTTGAGTTTGCGGTTACTGACTTGGAATGCGAAAACGGTCTTTCAGTTGCTAGTTATCAAAGTGTACCCACTTAAATTTGGGATGAACGGGGCAATTTTTTTTTCAACACTAAGCCATGGAATGGTATTATTTGGTAAATACTGCTCACTATCAAACTTGAAAAAAGCTTTGTCTCGATCAAGAGAAGCAGTCATGTTTGACCTGATGCCCACTGTTAAATAGAAGTAATTCCTAAATATTGGGTGGGCTATGAAGACCATCCCCATAACAAGTGGTCAGGGATGAGTTACCTCATAATGCACTGTCTTTGTGCCCTGTCAAGCTGCAAGTTTTAACTTATCTGGGACAAACACCTGGCAATGACATGCTTCGGTGCACTGTAAAGAACTTCCACATAAGCATACACCATGCAGCCAATGCCTGCAGCACCAAATACAGACAAGTCTTAAATGCTTTAGACAAATAGCTTAAAAGTGTTCTAAATCAGAACAAGAGTAGCAGACAAGTCAGTTCTTGCTATTAAGCAGCTCCCTTCTGTCTTATTGCTTTAGGTTTATTCAGTCATGCTGTTTGACAGCATCCTGTTTTTAAGGTCTCATGACAATTTCACGTTGTCCACATGCTCATATTCCAGAGTCAAATCGACATGATTTGATATTCTGCACAAACAGAACAAATTATACAAACCAAATCTAATGCCAAGTTAACTTCTGATTGTAAATGAGAATACCCGATAACGAGAAAGATGTTTCTAGACTCATCATGCAGATAACTGCTACATAAAGTTACCATATCAAGACAGTAGCAAAATGGGGAGCCAGCAGCAGCAGCCTGTATTTAAGTGCTTCCTGTGAAAATTGTATCCTTCTGAGAAGGCTTCAGCTGCTATGTTTGCTCTCATGTAGACAATGAAGAGCAATACGGTCCATAATAATACCGTCAGACGTGGGCTAACCCCATAACAATTTGTGTTACATGAGGCTAGTGAGAGGCAAGATCTGAGAAACCAGCCCTCCAGGCAGATTTAAGTCTTATCACTCTCTTTTCTTGCTTCTTTTTTCACTAGCTAGAATTATATCTGTGAATTGAAGGCATTAATACAGATGGAAGAGGAACCATTTCTCCAGTGAAGCTTTATCTCTTTCTGTCTCTGGATTTTTACTAACATGTAGTACTCAAACAATACAATGTCCAACTGCTGAGTTACTTCAAGCAAAGAGCTTGTGCAACAGCTAAATCAGTCAATAACCAAGTCAAAGGAAACAGTGATTTCTGTGAATTTACCTCAAACATACTAAATAGCCTTTAATATTTAAGGCAGACTAATAAATCATGCTATACTGTTGAGTTTCCAGTTCTCATCCTATTTTTAATTTCAGAAAAAAAGTGCCATTGGTTTGATGTATGTTTTAGTGAAGACTTAACCACTATTACAATCTTCAGATCTACAAAAAGAGGAAGATACTCATCCTCTTACTGAAAGGGGTGGCTAATTGCCCAAGACTGTTTATAGTCTCTACTGGTAAATGTACCCAGAGAAAAGTAACACCAACAATCCAAAGCACAGTCTTACATGATCCTCATTAAAACCTTGTGGGCAGTTTACTAAGATTTACTAACACTGACATTAGGCAAAAGCATGTAAGGGATACCTGGAATGCAATACTCTGCTCCATGCCCTTTCCAAGATCTAACTCATCTTCCTCTCTACAAAAGAGGGAAGAGAAGACAAGAAAAAAAAAGCAGCACCAAATCTCTAAAAAAGAAAATTAAGATGTGTGCTGAAGGGAGCACTGAATAGCTTTATTCACACATATTTTGTTCCATCCTTTTGTCAGAGCTGTAAAAATTTCTCATGTAAATAGTGAAGCAAACATTACAACCACTCCATATTTCAGAGTAGCAATTAGAGTAAGTTTTGTCAAGACTTTTCTTATGCTGTTGCATGAAC
The DNA here is from genome assembly GCA_013400135.1 of Rhinoptilus africanus. NCBI lineage: Eukaryota > Metazoa > Chordata > Aves > Charadriiformes > Glareolidae > Rhinoptilus > Rhinoptilus africanus. The sequence goes on along the minus strand of VXBO01005455.1, from coordinate 295,408 downwards.
AACTGAGGGGAAGAACCTAACTGAGGGGAAGAACCATGGACAGAAATAGCCTTACCTCAGTGAAGTTGATCTTCTCTCCACTGAACATGCGCTCTCTGGCACTTTCCACACCCCTTGACTTCGCCTGAGAAATGTAAAAATAGGTTCCTCTTAAAAATAGTAAGAAGTCAACATGCACTACAAAGGTCCAGCTATAGTAAAGAGCGTAGCTTTACTGTACCATGTAAGACAGCGAAGCAAAAATTATATTAGATGAAAGACCCACTAGATTCTACCTTGAAAATTGATCCTTTTATTTTAAAGCAAGTAATGTTATGCATGCTGTTTATTTCCTTAAAAGTTTACACAGTAACATCTGCTGAATGACCAAGATGCAATGAATCCATCTTAATTGCTCAGTTTCATCTTGTCACACTGCTACAGGATTCATTAGTGATTCTTTGTACCAGCTTAGAAATTCTTTTTTAAAAGGAAGAATAGCAAAATTACTTTTGTTATGGCTATTTTTGCTACTTCTTCCCATTCCGAAAGTCTGTGTCCTATCTGCTCTAAGCCTCTGGATGAACCAATAGTTAAGGAAGGGTTGTAAATATGGGCACCATGCTAAATTGAAGTTAACGACACAAACTTCTTTCTTGAATTACATCCAATTGCAAATGAATCTCAACACTGAGACTGTACGACATATGAAGTAGCATTTCAGTTGCACATATAGAAGACATCACCTTCTCTTACAACTTCATATGAATCTCTTACTTCTTTATATGAATCTCTTACTTTACTGTAGACGTCAGTTACAGTGCCATATGCCAGCTGGTCTGGTACAGACAAAAATCTTTCCAGTGAGCACAAGAAACAGATCTGTGCATTGAAAACTGGCCGTGTACCTTGGGGCTAAAGGACAGTGCAAGACTTCAAACAGTGCCAAGATTTGTAAACAGATGCCTTTTAACTTTGACCACTTCTCAAATTCAGAGCTAAATTTATATAGGCAATGCTAGAATAATCAGTTCCAGGTTAAAGTTAACTTTTTAAAAAAATCTATTGACTTTATTAATTCAACATTTTAAAGAATTACCAGTTCCATCAGCATTTTCATCACTTCTTCCGTAACAAGGTTCTTTGAATAATCCAGTAAAATATCCCCATGATCAGTATTCAGAGTCAAGCTGTCAAAACAAACGAGTTGTTTAATCACCCATTCCTGAAGACAATGTTTTAAGCAAGACAATGATAACTCCTCTACAGATTACAAAACAACTGTAAACCCAATTATACCAAGTTAGTAACGATTACCTGAGGGACCCATGTGCCCCACAAGTTTCCTAAAATGACTTACTAGTGTGTTTTAATTGAAGAGCATGGTTTTCAACAAGCTAAACTATAGTTTCCACTTTCTGCTTGTGAAAGTCCAAATACAATGAAGTATATTTAATGCACAGTTGGACAATCATTCTGTTTGCACTGAGACACTAGCATTCTCTAGCAATTATTAGCTTTTTCCTAATGTACCACAAGTAAAAACCTTACCACGTTCTTTTGCTGCTAAAAAATTAAACTGTCTACCCACACCTCCTTTCATCAAATATACTCATCCTTTTATATGAAGCTTTAACAAGTCCAATTTAAAATCTGTAGAGCTTCGTGTACAGAAACATTCTGTCAACTACTACGCAGAATTAAACCCCATTTGTGCATGATATAGTCTCACCGTCCTCACTGACTCAGTGGAAGTCTCCAAATTATTTAACTAATCCTACTCTGAAAGGTATAGCCCACCACTTCAGAATACAAGCACTTTTAGGTTTACATCTGAGATGGAACACAGAAATCACAGTCCAATAGAAATCAAGTGAGTCCCTTTGTATTTACCAGCCTTGTATCTGTGTGAGAAGTTCTACAGTCCCTCTAGTCCTTTACAGCACAGTTTTCTACCCATTTCTTCATTGCACTAATTTACAGCCAAATATACACATTTACTCTAAATTGAAGAATCAAAGTTCTGTAAGTAATTCAGTAGGCCTTCTATAAAAGCACAGACAGCTGTTTATATCTTACTCCCATGCGCAAGCCATAGGAAATGGCATGCATGTAAATTCTCCATGTTTCCGCGTTGCTCACATCTCCCCTCCTTTTTCTTTCCCAATATTTGAGCACAGAAACATGCACTGTTATCTTAGTGACCACGTAATGCCAGAGACTTTGCAGGAACAAATGATGGCATAATTGCTAATCCAAACAGACATGACATGACAGAGCAGGGAAGATTCTGCAATGCAAGAACGGAGCTGAACTTGCAATAACAGTAATAATCAGCAAGGCCTAGACACTTTGGTGGTCTCATTAACTTGAGGAAACACACTGTAACATGTATTTTTTCTGGTCTTAAAATACGAGAGACACTAAATAAGGAAAGGAAGGTGTCTTCAAGCACAATCTCAGAAAAGTGCTTCTTTTATAGGTGAGAACACAAGGCAAGTAAGGAAACCCATTATCAACACTGTTAATCACCCTGCTCTTCAGTGGGCTGCAAAGAGTAACCCTGAAACCTTGACCACCCAGCTCCAGGATACCTGAAACTTGGCTGGCTAAGGGAGGGGCTGTCAGCTCTCGCCTGCCAAATGTGCTATTTGTCCATACAGTGCCGAAGAAAAAGAACAAATCCTGCAAGTCCTTCTATTTGAGATTTGATGCAATTTATTTAAAGATTTGAACACATTTTACCAATGATACAGCAAGGCCATTAGTATACTAATACTTCAACCTTTTAGAGCAGTAGAACTCTTAATTCTCATACTACAGTTTAATACACAAAGATAGTCTTTCCCAGTGTTCTACTCCATGAACAGGAAATCCTTAGAGTCTTTTCTTTATGTTGACCTGACATACGGCTTACTTGTACATTTCATTGTTATTTCACTTGCCTGAATAAATATCCATCTCACTAGACCTAGAAGACAAAGTAAGCCATGAAATTCTGGCTAGATTCAAATTACTGCTCATTTGAAGGAACTGCAGGAAGATGGCATCCCGAGACATGTCACGCAAAAAAGCAAGCAACAGCTAACAGATCCAACATCCCCCACACAAGGCAGAACATGCAGCATGCAACGGAATCTCATCCTAACCCCTCACACCAAGGGATCCACCCTTTGTTTAAACAGAACCCCAAAGCCCTGCAGCACAGTTGCACTCTGCTACACTGCCCACTCTGCAATGCAGCAGCTAGTGGTAGTGCTACCCAGGTGGAACAAGAGACTCGTCACGTAAGCCACATCCGCATTTCAGTGATGCGGCCCTTGATCGGCAGGTCACCTGCAGCATCTCAGAGTGATTTCATCTCCCATTAAACACAAACTAAGCAGCTGTATGCAACCCCTAAATGCATTAGACATGAATTCCCTGGTGGTATGTTTTCCATTTAGATTGGAGGCTCTTTCTGATCCTTCACAATGGACGAGCTAGCTGGCAGAAGGGTAATACCTGGGCTTTATGTCTTGCACCAGCTATTTGCATCAAGAGTACCTTAATCAGCATCCAGGTATCCATTATCTGCTGAGTTTTACCATGGCTGCATTGTATCAGTTCTAAGCCCTTCAAAACTAGTAAAGTGTTTCTAGTGAACAAGCCATGTTGTTAAGACCCGCTGTTCCTACCAGACCTTACATGTTGGTGGCAAAGAAAGCCAAAGTATACCCCACAGGTCTGACTACACTCCCCATCAGGAAAAAGGATATACAAGTTCCAACAAAAAAAGGACAAAATGAAAAAAGGATCTTCTATCTATATTCTGTAGGACACAGTGAGTGCAAGGTTCTTCTAACAACATTAATAAGATACTTGTGCTCAGAGATAAAAATGTTCAGACTAAAAATTGTTCACACCAGCCTGAAATTTCTCCAGAACCAGTACTGGGAAGCACTCTGACGTAGGTATAGGTTTCTCTTTTCCTTCTGAAGGAAGGGAGACACTCAATGATTCTACAATAATACCTAGCAGAACTTAGTGAAAGGTATTCATAAAGATTAATTTCACATGAGGAGAGAGAGGCACAAGCTACAGAGGACCTTATAGCCAAGCCTCCAGACTGGTCAGGCTTCCAACACACATTAACTACCATCATCCCGCTGATCTGGCTGACCAAGTGGCAATCAGCAAGACGTACACAAGCAGATCTGTCAAACTAGCCCAGGCTGCCAGTTCTGCAGTTGTACTTTGCTATGAGAAAGTTCTCCTGGTGGTCCAGAATGTGCAAGTTTTTCAGGAAACGGGACTGAAATTATGAAAAGAAAGGAATAAGATAGATTAAGTCAATTTAAAACACTGACTCTTTCCTATCCTTATGGGCAGCACAAAAGGACATGAAGTTGGGCAGCTACTTGAAATAGATAACCTTGGTAAAAAATGTTTCACAAAAAAAGTCAGATAAGCACATTTGAGGAGACACACTGATTACTTTCAGCATGGAGAAAACGTGTTAGAGATGAGGGACTGTTGTCAAATATCTTCTCCTTGGTTAACTGTACACCGTGACAGTGTAACACTCAAAATGAGTCTAAGTACATGACACATTCACAAGAGCAATTAAATACAAACTATTTGAGACTGAGAGTATAATTTATGGCTAAAGTAGCTTAGTTAATATGAAAGTGACAGCCAACGAGATTAAGATGCAGTGCTATCCTCGACAGGAATACTTGCTTAAGCCACTGAGGAAGGAACCTTGAAAGAAACTTCTTGATTATACCTTTTGATTTATTTAGCTAGCTTGCTTCAGCTTTCTTTTGTTCTGAGGATGTTACCAAATTCAGCCTCTTGGGATAAACTGCAGATAAGGGTTAAAGTTAACTTTTTATAGCTCTATGAGAGAAGAGCTAGTAGATTTGTATAAGGTAATATTAATAAAGATCTTTAACAGTATAAGGAGTTAGAAAAGCCAGATAAAGTCCATACTCTAAAAATTTAGCATACCTTTTCAGTCATTTCAAATGGCTTTTTACCTCTTGCATACTGGTATGCAGGACTTCATATGTGATGTTTAATTACAATTTAGGAAGGTAGCTAATGAGCTTGAGAGGAAAGAAAGGTCGCTTTACCTAGGATGCTAGTGGAAAGCTTCACACACGCAACAAGTCACCTCAACCCTGGAGAGCAGCAGCCCGCTGGATCTGTACTTCCCAGTCTCGCTCTAAAACTCGCATCAGGGATGCATTAAATAGCCTTAGGCTGATCAAATCGCTGGTGCGGCCCAGCACCGCAACCGCACGCGCTTCTCAGCACGGTCCCCGGTGCGCAGAAACCACCGGCCCCGCTCCACAGGCCGGGACACCAGCACTGCTCCGCTGCGCCCGCGCCTCGCTTCCCCCTCCGGCAGCGCCGCTGGGAGCACGGCCCGAGGCACAGACCTGCCGGACGCCGCCGGCCCGGCCCGGCCC
>VXBO01005455.1:269710-289401 GCA_013400135.1 Rhinoptilus africanus | reverse complement strand
CCCGGCGCGCAGGGAGCTAAAGCCAGCGTCGCCTCCCCGGGGTCCATCCCTGACCGTGTCGGCCGCAGTCCCGGCCCCGCGAGGCGCAGCCCGGGAGCGCGGTGGGGGAAGCGCCGCTGCGCTGTGGCGCCGGCACCAGGCCGCAGGGACGGGACGTGGCGCCGAACGCCCGCCCGGCATCAGCGCCACCCGAAACCTGCCCTGCACCCCGCGAAGGGGCGCCCGCCCTTTCTGCCGGCATCATCCGCCCGCTGCTTGAGGCGCTCCCTGCACGGCGTGGCTGCGCCCGCAGCCCCGGCTCCCCCCGGCCCTTGCGTAAGGAGGTGACGGGCCGAGCCGGGGCTGGGCGCAGCGCAGGCCAGGGCAGGCCGCGCGCCCGGCCTCGGGGGGGAGACAGGCAGAATGTTGTTTCAACACGGGCGTGTACGCGAGCATGTCAAATTCCAGAGATTGCGCTCTGCGGCTTAGGTGAATAAATCCCGGTGAAGTTGTATTTTAAGCACCTAAGCCCCTTTATGGATCTGGGCCTAAATCGGAGTCACAGAGTGTGAACTTGGCTCAGATGACTAAAATCACAGCCCCAGTCTTAGGCAGCAGAATCAGCATTTTTTCCTTGCTGCTGAACAAAAAACATTCTTAATTGATCCTTAGTTATATTAACAAGCGTGTACCTCTGGTATACTGATAACAGACTGTCTAAAAAAAAGTCCTTCCTTACCTCACTCTCATTTGTTTCAAAGATTTACTTTTTCAGACTTAACTGTTTAATAGGCCAAAGCCTTTTTCTTCAGCAAAATAAATTTTAATCACCTTGTACGTTTCCATTTTTTTTACATTTTTGGAGGCCACTCTCATCCCGGCCAGTCATAGGTGCAAAGCTGCTTCTTTCATGGTGCCTGAATCCACCTGACCACCCATGAGTGCGTGTGGTTTCCCGCATACTTTTGTGTAAGGAAGGACAGTGAAACGACAAGTAGCAGCTGGGCTATGGACTTGATCCCACAAAGAAGCACACAAGTGCCCAGAAAGTCTTTAAGAGGACACTTAGGTCATCATACACGTTGCCATGTAAACTTTGCACATTTTCCTTCCTTTCCAAGGCCTTCAGGATACACCCCTCAATAATCCTAGACTCCTGTTCATAGTCACACGGTAACCCAGCACGTAAAGTTCTTTGGCCTAATAAATATCTCTTATTAGTCATAGGGAGAGAACAAATACCCTTTTAAAAATGTAAGCCTTACTGACAGCATCTCATAGCCAGTCCTGACTTACCTGTCTGATTTTTCTCCGATCAGGGCAAATGGGGTTTCATTAAACTGGTCTCACCAGAGATCCCTTACATACATTTTTCCTGAGTTTCTCTCCTGCTATCAGCAGTAGCCGTTGTTCTCAGAGCACCTTCCCCGCTTTCTACTGACTAGCCTCAAGCTGAAGGTCTGCCACGGATACAAATTTACATTCACTTGCAGGTCCTTCCCGCTATCCTGTTGTTTTCTTAAATGGTGATGATGTCTTTTCTGCTTTTATTGTTTCAAAATTGTCAATTCCCCTGTCCTGCCTTTCACTATGAAACTTAGGCGGTATCTCAGGTGTTACTTTTTGCATTCAGGATTTCACTGCCTCTTGTACTTGACCTGCTAAAATGTCTTTCGATGATTCCTTTCTTAAATCCTCATTCATTACTATAGTTCTCTTTTTTTCATCTCACTTTTCCACTTACCTTCCAAACTGCAAAACCACGGTATAGCTCTGTAGCTTCTTACTGCTCTGATCACATAGCAATCGTCAATCTTGTAATTGTTCTTTTCCTTGTCACATGAAATTTGAATCCCACATCCTTACGCAGCACAACTGTACCTCAGTCCAAGTTTCAACACAGCTTTCTTCAATTTTGTTTCCCCTTCTCTGTCTTTTTTTGTCACGGTGCTTGCACTACTTGAATTGTCTCCAAATCCTCCAGATCTTAAACCTTGAAGATCTTCAAGTTTATCTGAGCCAAACCCATAGTCAGCAGGATTTTGTTGGCTTCACATCCCAAATCTACAAGCATTCTTCTCATACTTCGTTGTATCTGCACAAGAAGGTACAGGCTCAGGTAATCAATAGTGTAATCAATAATGTATTAATTCTGTTTCACAGTAGGGACAAACTGTGATTGAACATCAATGTCTTGCTACCATTTCTGCTTTCGGAAATGCTTATTTTGTTACTCATAACTGATGCGCTTGCTGCTCACATTATGTAAATACCATTTACTTTCTTTTGTAATACTTTATTCTAGGATTTTGAGATATTCTCTCTCATTTCATTAGCCTTAAAGTTTATAAACTATCTGCTATTCTTTTTTTTTTTCTTAGACCTCCTCCTTTCTTACTTCCTCTCTTCTTTCCCTAGGATATAGGGTATCACGCCTCAGACAGTTCTAGAGTTCAAACTACTCCTGCAGCAGACCATGCAAATTTTACGACATATGAGAAAGATATCCAGGCCAAGGTCCTAATTCTAATATTTAAAGACCACAGGATAAGGTTTGTAGCTGTTCCAGGAGCTGCTTGTCTCTCCATAAGCTGTGCAACAGCTGACCGTGACAGGGACAGTAAGGCCTTGTCTACGTTGAAGAGACCAATTGATTTCATTGTGGACGGAGAAGGAGGATTTGGACCTGGGAGTTCAGCGGTTGGGACAGCTGTTTCTTTGACAGCTGATAGCTGTCATACCAGTGTCCCTCAAGATTAATTTTCAGGCAGCTCTAATGTAGGTGGAAGCGCTAATGTGGAGTCAAGGCATAAACCTTAACCTAATGGAAGACAGATAGTGTGAACATAGCGGTGCTTCAGCTCTTGTAAAATAACCGGCTGAAACGCATTCCCATTCCAAAAAGGCCAAAGGCTATCACAGCAAGGGATGATAGGCTTTGGGGCTGAGAAAGGGCATTTTAATAAAGGATATTCTGTAATTGATGGAGATCAATTTTGTGACCTATAGGGTACAATGGTGGATTTACCATTTTACAAATGCCAGCCTCTATTAACAACAGCTGCACAATGGCCTACTTATAAAAAAAGACAAGTGAAAATTCCATTTTGGAAGACAGCTGCATAGAAATTAATATTTCCAAATGAATGTGTAGAGCCTAAATACTACTGCCTCAGGCACTTATGGCAGAAAGGTTAAGTGGCACGTTTAATAGATAATCTCTATGATTAATTTATCAGAAAGAACCAAGTGGCTAATTTCCCCTAATTGAAATTTTCTGTCATGATAAAAATTTTTCATATATAATTCCACTTCCATTTAAATCCATTGTACTAACTTATTTTATTACATGAAAGCAAACAAAACCACAGTCTTGAATCCCCTTTTCACTTTCCGCTAATTAAACAAAATACCTGAGTGGCTGCAGAGAAAGTAGTAGAATGGATTCTTCTGAGGACTGACAATAAGAAATAGGACCAGACTTTCAAATCCAGCCCCAGGTTTCAAATACAAAAAAAGGAGCCAGATCTGCAGAGTGCTTCGCAGCCACCAGCTTTTGGTTTTAGCAGTGGGAGAAACGCAATCGCGCACTCACTCCAGTGATCGGGTGGAATAAGGCTCACTCAGATCAGCAAAGAAACTCATACTTTTTATGAGATTGGAGCAGGCTTCAGGAAAAAAAGCACATAGCAATCTGAGGCCAGGACTGACTGTGTCAATGTACTAATTCTGAAATATATGAGCTGATCATCTCTACCTACATTTTAAACTATTTCTAATAAATTTAAGTGCCCTAATTTTTTAAGAAATGGATGTCTTGGTTCATTAGATAAAACAAAATTTTTGAATGGGCATGTTTAGGAACCATGAATATTGATGGATCTTGTGCAGAGGTATCAGATCTCAAATCCACTGTACAGATGCTTGGCACTCCTGAAACTTGCTGCAGAGCAATTTTGGCTGTGCTGAAAGAGTGAACCGCTACGTGGTTCTCTAAGGGTTTCCTAATAAGTCACTGGAACTGGAACTCCACACTCCTGATTCCAGGTCTTGCACCGTATCTTTTGTACTAACAAGTATTGTCGTTTAAGATTAGATTCATGATATGCAAACACTTCCTGGCTAGAAAGTAGAACTGTGTTTTTAATATGCTTTTTGTCTGCTGCAGGTTTTAAAACTCCATCAGAGAAATTTTGCAGATTCCACTCCCTTCTCTTTCCCCCTCAGAGTTGGGGGGGGGGATTCTTAAATATTTCTGCCTGCTCTTTGCAGACTTTGCCCTGGGTAGTAGCCTCAGATGTGGAAGAGGGTCTGAACAACCTGGGCCAGATCTGGAAGTCAGAGGGCCCCTGTCCTGGCCAACCAGTTCCCCAGCAACGCAGCAGTACAGGGCAAGTGCCCTGCCAAGGAAACACAGCCTCTCAGAAGCAGGAAACAGTTATAATCTACAGCAAGTCAGCGTGGCGGTCCATTGTCCAAGGCTTTGGAGCAGTCCCGCAGCTCTGCTCAGCAGTTACCAACAGATGGCAATACTGCACCGAGTATTCCCATCGGCCTGCGGCCCCACGGACCTCCCGTCCTTACCAGGGACCTGCAAAATGGTTACTACCTTGTCTTAAACTTCCTGATGATGTCACACAAACATCATCGTTCTAAATAACCATTATGAACATCATTTGTTCTGATGACTATAGACAGGGGCGGTGTTTTTGAATGCCATCAGTGGTGGCCCACCTCCCACTGAAGGTAATGGGAAATTCAGTGGTTTCACTGGGGGAGTCTGTCAATAATCAGCATTTTTGAAAGATGTCACCCTTAAAATACTAGAGATTTGTCCAAAGGACCAAATTCTTTTTTTTTTATATGCATAAAACTCAAGTTTCAAAAGTTTGAAATTACATTTTTTTAATAAGGCATCTTTCTCCTTTCAAGAAATAATTACATGGGCCAAAACCTCCGTAACACAGGCATCCCAAGAACCTAAATTGTACTATGGTGGGAAAAAATTTATAATTATGCCAGACACGTGGTCCATAATAGAAATATTTTTATGTTTCTTATTATTACAGATAGCTTTTCATCTATGAAAAAGGGAGCCAGAGTATAAACGAGGATTAAGCCACCGTATTTTAATTAGTTGGCGTTCTAAAATGAGTAATGGCAGTAAGAGTTTAAAAAACAGATAGGAAATGGGCTAACTTTCTCAGAGACACAAAAACTGTCAAACTTGAGCTTTTTTAGAGTTATGATCACAATTTTACTAAGGAAGATAATAGTTCGATCTGAAAAGGGGGCAGCAAAATCTGTAGATGACAGGTTATTTATATCAAGGTTAGAGAGGACTAGAAAGAACTTCAAAAGACCCAATTAGACAGCATCGCATGGGCAGGCTGATGGCGAGCAAAACTCGATATTGATAACTACAAAGTATTGTGCCATAGGAGGGAAGAAAAGAAGTTATTGAGATGATTCACAGCATTTTAAAAAGTGTATCAGCTCAGCAAGCTGACTGAGGTCATATTTAGCAGTGTTCAAAACAAATAAAATGTTGGGATGCATAAGAAAAGTGATAATGAGTAAGTTGAAGAATGTTAGAGAAATCAATATTGATATCTTCATCTGGAAGAAAGTGTTACGATACGGGCTGCAAAGATCTCAATAAAGGATACTACAAAGCTAGATGAAATTAAGAGAAGGATGAGAAGAATGACGTGGCCCAGGGAAAAGGCAAACTGAAAGAAGTTTGGTTTTTACCCTTGAAATTTATCAGGTCTGAAAGGACTGTGATTAAAAAAAAAAAACAAACATAAAAAATACAGAATATTACAGAAAAGGTAGATTTTGAACTTCAGTCCTTGCTATCCTGTAACAGGAAATTTGTTGTGAGATGCCAAAATAACAATAATAAAATAATATAAGCATGTAATTATGTTACACAACTTATTGTTAAGGGAAATCACTGAGGCCAACAATTTCACAAGATTCAAAAAGAGATTCACTGGTTAAATTGTTACCAGTAATACTCGAAAATAGTGATTTTTTGAGTAAGAAATTGTGGGAAGTATATGAAAATGCCATGCTTCATGTTTTTAACATTCAAAATAGATTTAAGATTAGGTTGAGATCTAATATGTACAGCATTTTTTTCAGTACCTATGGGTCTTCTACACCTTCCTCCAAATCATCTGCTGATGGCTTCTACTGCAAACAAGACATTAAGCTAAATGTATATTATCTGAACAATTCCTATACCCATGCTGCCTGGAATTTCTATTTCATATTCTTTAATTACACTGAAATCACAACCAGATTTCAGCAAGCCTGTGCAGAGATGCATTTTGATAGACCTAACAGTGGCTTCCTAATTTGCACAGTATTTACACTAGTTCTAGCAGGCAACTTTCTAGGGAAAAAAAACCCCCAACATATATTTAAGTGATGCAAACCTTTACCTTCTTGCAGAACAGCCAACAGCGTCTCTCTTCTTTCCTTGAATATGCAACTGCTTCAAATCCTTAAGAACACTGCCTGGCATCTTTGCCATCATATTTGGGCTCCCAAGTATCCAACAGAAAGCTTCAGGCTGCATTAGCATTAACATCCTGCTTTGGGTACGACTGAAGTTGTTCACTGTCTCTCACAAAACTGTTCCTGCTCCTTTCGGGCTAACTTGATGGAAGATCCGTGGAGACCAGTACTGCACAAGCGGTGAACATCTCTGTAAATACCTGTCAGGGAGTACACATGGAAGAGAACCCCAATCTCACCCTTTCTGAAGAACCCAGTATTTCCATGCTTCAGTTATCAGCCCACAAAATGTCTGTAATGCTAACACTTTACATGAATGGTAACTAGTTAATTAACATTTCTTAAAGTCCTGAAACCTCAGATTAATAGTGCTCTGGAGTATAAAGGCATAATATTATTTCACTGAGCATTTGTCATTTAAAAAGCTCTACGCCTAAAGCTTTAATCAAACTCTGTAAGATGAGAGCAATTTCCTTTTTGTCACATTTGGGTCTCTTGTCTCCGCTAAGATGCGTGTGTGGTTAACTATGTATTTCTTTTGAGAGGAGCACAGGTACTACTCATAATAGAAACCAAACCCAACAGTAGAATCCTACACTTCAGAGAGGTGTATAGTTCTTTTAAGAGTTATTTTTAGAACATCTGTTTCCTGAATTTACAAATTGTGACACTGTATCACTTCCATTAGCACCTAAAAAAAAATATCCTTTTCAGTTAACTAATGTTTTGTGAAAGCTACCAAGTCACACTGTCTCTAAAATGTCTTGGGTCTAACAAAGACTGCTATTTTTTGTTATACGAAACAATCACTGGCTACCAGATTAAAATCTGTTCTGGTAGCATAGGAATACATTCATCTTAGGTACAATTCCTCTATACGCCATGGATTTTAATAAGGCAGGAAATTAATTTATAATTTACCCTTACGTTATATCAAATACTACAAAAAGCAAGGGTATTCTTTTGAATAATGAGCAAAGAACTATGAATTTTCAGTCATGTCCACTGCTACAGAAATCAGAGCTTTTAATGGTGGTCAAGAACACTTACTCGAATTGTATAGAATCACTTCAGATATTTATGTGTGACTTGAGGCTAAAACTTCACGGTTGACTGGCAATTGTGCCATAAGCATTAATACAGGAACAGAACTGAAAATGTTGAGACGCGAATGACTTCAATGGTAATAAAATCAGGCCCCATGCAATAGTCATTTTCAATCTGCAGATGACACCATGGAGCATCAGACTGCTTACTTGGACTCCAGTTCGGCATCCACGCAAAAATCTTTCTCTTTTCCAGAAGACATCTGGCAAATAAAAGATAATACACAGCAGAGACTGTTATTCAAGCCTCATCATCTGGCTTAGCACACAGCTTCGAGGACACCACTGCATGTGCAGCACGAGCGGCAGCACAGGCTGAGGGCACGGTGGGACTGCCCCGTTCAAAAGCCCAGATTTCTGCTGGGTCTGAAAGATGCATCACGATGGCCTGCAATCATCCAGGCTTCAGTGGCCACACAGCAGCAGCTCTGAGCACATGTATACTTTTTTCAATATTCTGGGAAGCCAACTGTATCCAGGAAGCTTTTTCTGCTTTTTTTTGTGTAATCAATACTGACAGGTAAATTCCTTCTGAAGTATTTTTAGACATTACATATAAACCTCACCCAGTCTCTTGCAATCCAGTATCTCTTTCCCTTTATAAGCAGAGAAGCTGAAACAAGGGTTTTGCTCTGAAAGGTGATAGGAAGAACAGCAATTGTGCCTCCTCTGATTTTTATATTACGTTCAGTTTACAATTTCAGTAGAGATCTATGTATTTACTAGTTGTCATCCTGGTCCATTACATTAAAAGTTACTATTGCTGACTTAAATATGTAAATGAATAGAAATTCAGGAAGCACAATTAATAATTCTGCTAATGATGCAATGGCCAGGAAACTTGCTGTTTCGTAACAGCGGTGTCACGCTAATAAAACTAAACAACAGGAAAAATACTCATATAAGAACAAGGCAGGCAGATATTTTTTTTCATGTAGAAGGATAGCAAAGTTGTTAAATTATGTAGACTTTTTGACAATATTCACAGTAAAAGCACTTGCCAAGTTCAGAGAGGAAATCATTGCACAAGCCTGGTTTGCAGGTCTGTGATCCAGCCATCCTTGTCTCTTGTTTTCTTAAGGTGAGCCAATCAGTTAGGTTAAATGTGGTTCCGCTGAAAACAATGGGAAATTCATTTTGACGTTAGTGGAATTATGTCAGTTCCCACAACTATTACTTTTTCAGGTAATTGTTATATTTATTATACATTATATTAGCATTAATTAAATATTAATTATTCTAATTGTGGGTAATTATGATTATATAAATATTACACATCATACATATTTCGTACATATACTATACAATAGAGAGAAAAGGTCGTAAAACATACTATATAGAGAAAGTGCTACATATTTCCAGAGTAAAAGTACTTTTCTCAATGGACATGGCTTAATATGGACATTTAGGTTACTTTTGTTTCTAGAAAAAAATCTTTTTTGCAGTCATAGGGTCTAACCTACTCCCACTGAGTTTAACACAAAGATTGCTGCTTTTAAAAGCAGCAGAACCAAGCTCTCTGAATATATTCTTTAAAATATGCTCATTACTTTGGATGTTCATCATTGCTGCAGTGACCAGCATACACGCCTGAGGATTAGGAACTGGCAGTATCAAATAGGAGGTGACTTTGACTGGTTCAGTCAGGTGCATATTAATTAAAAGTTATGATTTTTTGATTGCCAGTGGAGTCCGCGGTGGGAAGCAAAGACAGGTTTCAAGTACCACTCCCATGCAGTAATTCCGGGCAGCTGACCCCCTAAAGCGGAGCTGTGAGACTTGTGCTTTGCACCGCTATCGCTTCTGCCACAGGTTTCCTCCCTCCCCTCTCAGTGGGGCTCCTGCTGGGAACGCAATGCTCCGCGCTGGAGTGAGCAGTGATGTGCCAGTCTGCATCTGCTACAAAGCAGCCTAAAAATAAACCCCAGTTGGACAATGCCATTTGGTGTGCAGCAGCGCAGCGTCTCGTAACGTAACTCAGGCTGTCAGCAAAGAGAAATGAGTGTTCAGCTACATGCCAAACAAATCTCGTGGTCCTCAAAAAACCCAGAAACAATAATTTCATATTCATTTATAAGCCTAATCTCTCAAGGTTTATCATCATTGCAATTTAATGAATTTGCATCAGTGAAAGCATAATAAGTATGTCTCATCAAAATTTACTATTAATATTTTAAGAAATCGGCCCATCTTGCAGCTTGTTTCAGTTCAAGGAAGTCCTCTGGCATTGCAGAATTTGGTTGAGAAGATGGCTACCCTTCAGGTTGGCATTTTTTCCTCTGTGTATCAGATGAGACCAATTCTTTTGCCAGTGTCTCTCTTTAAAATCCCAGTTCTGTAGGCTGAATCTTTTCAAAAAAGATCTACATGTTAATGTTGTTCTTTCTACAGATTCGTTTTGAAATACTTGCCTGTATTTTTTTGCTTGTGTGTATTATCAGACTTCATGAATTTAAAAGGGTATGGTCTTACAGAGGGCACAAATGACTATGCAAATAATTGCAGGCTCTTAAATTACAGAGGCAACTTTATAACTCATCCTTCATGCTAGCATGCGATTTTGCAGGGAGAAAACTCTACGGATCTTTGCATTTTTGAGGTTTAAAAATTCCTATTGAATTGGATTTTGAGGATATTTACAAATAATTATTCTTAATTCATAAATTGCTGACCTTGAAACAAATGCCCCCATTTATTTTATGTAAAATGGGAGTGCAATTAGAGACAGAATGGAAGATTACTAACTGCAGGTCCTAGGTCTTCAATGAGACTGTTTGTAAATGGATCTCACGACAAGATCAGCACCATGATTTTAAAAAGCATTAAGTGAAAACATGACCAAAGCTAACAGGCTTTAAAAGTCTTTTGTTACTGCTACTATAGTTATGGCTGGAAATCCCCAAATTACACGTATACCATTGTACAGATGGATAAATGAGCTTTACAAAGATTTCTGTTTATATATTTTCAGAAAAATGATTACACACTCTGAAAAACATAGGGTATAAAACCACTATGGATTGAACTTCATTCTTAGTATGTTCTGTGCTGGTTTGCCAATCCTACATGCACAAAACCCATGAGAGAGAGCTTGATTTTCTCAGGAAACCACCATTCCTAGAATTGTGAAACAAAGCAAAACATGAATCTGCACGGAACTAGTGATCAGGACGCCAAAATTAGCAACTCTGAAGACTTCAACATGTTATTTAATCCACATGAAAAGAAAAACACAACTCCTATCAGGGACAAAAATGTCCAATCCCCAAATCCTGCTTTTCTGAAACCATCGTTGGGGTCACCCTGCGTACACAACCAAGAGTTTCTTAGTTGGCACAGGGATCAAGATCACGTTTGTGAGCAATTATTCCAGAAACTAGCAAATCATGTTACCTCAACAGCTTTACAGACTATTCGTCTCTGGATTGGGGGATAGATGTGCATGCTGTACATTTTCATTTAAGAGCACAATAATAGTTTTTCACTGCTTTAATGATTATTATCTGATACAGTCTCTATGGCAAGACAGAATTGTCTCCAAATTTGTATAGAAGAGCAAATATTTACATCTCCATTCAGTCCCCAACTCAGAATGCTGTTTATTAGTGTCCCCAACTCAGAACGCTATTCATAATCCCCAATTATAAATTGCTACGGTAGTTTATTTACCACCTTCTATTTGTAACCTTCGGTATGGTGAAAAACAAAGATAAATATGACAAATCAACTCTGTGTATTTTTACCATATCAATCTTTGTAAAACAGATGTTGTTATTACTCACATCTGTGGTAACAATTAAAGGTAAGACAAATATGTGTGTGTACGTGTGCATGTACATATGCATTTCTTGGTATGTTTTAAGGTTTTCTTTCAGCTGGATAAAAACTGATTACAGCTAGCATCAGTGACCTATCAAAAATGATGGGGTTATCATTCTATATTACCTTTATTTCATATTGAGGCAACAGGTATTTAGCTTACTTTGAGGAAGCTAAGCATAAGCTACTTTATTTTGATAAATTCACAATAGGTTCCCTCACTAATTAGTTCCCTTACTCATTAGGGTTTTTTTTTATTTCCTACACGACTATGCATTTCAATCTCTTGTCTTCTCCTTTTTCTTTTATGCAAAACCAAACATCTGTCAGCTACATCACTGTGTCTGAAATAATCTCCCATTGAATAGGAAAAGGTATACTCTGTATCCCATTATTTATTGCCTTCTCATCTTCCCACTCTTGGAATTACAAAGATCCTTGAGATGTATACACGCTGTGTTGACACCCAGTATCACTATCAAAGCTTAACTTTGAAAGATCTGTATCATATCATTTCCTCACTCTGTCTCTTGGAATTCCAAAAGCAAACTAACATATGCAAAGTCCAACAACAGAAAACAACTGACGTATAGAATTTGCACAGCCTACAGATTGTTTTACTACTCTCTTCTCTTTTAGTAACTGTTGGCTTGATGCTGCGTGCCTAAAAGGATCTGAAGTATATATATTTGGGTTATACTATCTTGATTCATCAGTGTGAAATTAAAAAAAGAAATACACCTGTAGGTACTGTTTATCTGCTGCTTTGAATTATTTAGCAGTGCACACACAAAGCTGAAATTCTTTCATCCCTCAAACCCCAGTTGTCAGTTGCTACCACAGGGCTGTTGTCTCACAGTCCCTCATGCTGACAGATACGACAGCTCACACAAGAGCTGCACACTGCATATGTGCAGTTCTTGGGAGACTGATGTTTTGTTTCCTGCCCCTCCCAGCCGTGAGAAGTGTGATCCGATAGTCCGATACAGACTTGCTAGCTTTTTATACCTCCTTTTACAATACTGCAATTGATTAGATATCATGCAAAAGAGCTGGGAACCACAACTATCAATTTCAACAAAGCTACACACAATTTACATTAATGACAGATGTATCTGGACCTTTGGAGCCAAATGACAGTAGAGAGGTTTGCATGTGCTTCTTGAAGCAAGGAAGACATAGAAATTGAGTCAGGGGATGCAGAGAGCACCTTTAGCTAGCCCACTCAGACATAAAGGGCATCTATCTGCCTTACCTACTGTTGTGTGAAAAGGGGCAAAGCTACACATGCCATTGGGCGCAGTGAAGCATGGTGAAGGATCTAAAGTTATTGTGGGATGCCACAGAAATAACTTCTTGTAGCCCTTAGACTTCAGGCAAATGAATACCCAACTGAGGAGTTTCTGGGCTGTGAAGAAGACAACAGTAGGGTGAACCATAAACACTGTGAGACCTGCTCCTGCATCCTTGGTGTATGTCCAGCAGTGCAGGATATTTGCATCTAATAACACAGCCAGTTGTGTACCATTTTGGCTAAGGAAGTTTAAAAAGCAAGCAAACAAACAAAAAAATCACTGGGCACTGTATAGCTTTTATATAACATGGGCACTGTTTAGCTTAGTGATGAGCAGAGTGAGCTCCTCAAACCTGATGTCAGATTTATCAAGGAGAACCAGGCCCAGATGGTGGAGCAAACCAAATACACTCTTGGCTGCGGTTCCAGAGAAAGTATGAAAGCACTAGAAGCCGACTAAACAAATCAAGAACCTGAAACCAGCCACTGGGGTCAGCTACGTTGGCTTTCCTGTCGGAGCCAGAGGAAAACGGTACTCAGCCAACCAAGCATTGCTGGCTGCACTTGGTCCCTTGGAAAACAGACAAGACTGGGCTGCCAAGTTTTAGTAGATAAGTCCCACTCTTCTCCGTCAACATCCTGCATATCTTCTCAAGCATAGGACAGACAGGTGGCCAGAGCTCCGCCGTGGCCAAAGACTAGCTCATAGGCATCTCACATTTCATGATGTCACCAGGAGACCTGGAGTGGTTTGGACAGGACACCCAAAAGAGCCTCTGTATTGAGGGGTTCATAGAATCATAGAATCATAGGGTTGGAAGGGACCTTAGTAGATCATCTAGTCCAACCCCCAAAGCAGTATAAATGAGCATAAATGACTCAGCAAGAGTCATTTATGAAGGAAGCTTTGTCAGTCTCGTATTTTGTTGTTCCTGAGAAATGCTTTCCTGTAAGTGGATTACTTAAATCCCAGTCCCAGCTGGGGCCTTTGGGTATTTCTGTAATTAATGAAGAAACTCTAGAGAAAAGACTAGTTCATTCAAGTGACATGCCTGCATCAGATCACAGCTTTATCTACAATACTTTTCTGTATGTTACCAAGTAATTCAGTAAAGTTTCAACCATCAGATACTGGCTTACATGTTTCTCTGTTATCCTTCTGTTCAGCCCACTTTCATAATTCCATGTTCTCCATTACAAAATTTCTCCTTATTTGGCAGTTTTCCACAGTACAAAATAACTTGTATAGGCAAAAGGTAGTAACAGTACCACTAAGGCAGTTGAAATTAAGTTGCCTTTGTTACAGTGCCCTAACAGAAACTTAGGCAATGCAATGGCACTCGGTGCCCTGTTCAGTCCCCCTGCAACTATCCTGTGTTGCAGGAACTACCACATGGAAATTATTTAAAACTGCCATTTAAGCTTCTTTCTAGACTGCTTTAAATATTTATAAACATATGTAATTTTTTGTGTATTTATATAAACATAAGTTAAAATAGGTAATCTAAAATTCACCACTTGTACGGTAACATGTTTAGTATAGACTATGAAAATAAGAATTATATGTCCAATCTAAGATACTTACTGAAAAAGTCAAATTCTGTTATCTAAAACATACATAACACCTTATTGCAATCAGTCATACAACGTCAAACAAACAAATAATAATTTGTCAGGTGGCCTCTAATTTCAAACATTTAGTAGAAGCCAGTCTGGCCCAAACCAGGACAGACACCTGTTTATATATTTTCTAGAATGAATTCTAACTTTTGTTTCACTTCTTCTTAAATAGCGTTTAGACTCCATTGTATTAGAAGCCCTAAATATCCTATTAATAAGTTGGGTCAATTACACAGAATTACATTTTACTCTTAGTGACAACCTTACAATGGGATATACTTAAATGCCATTTTCATTTCCAAGTAAAAAAAAAGAAAAAAACAAACCAAACCCAGCCTAGTTCTCATTCACACGTTTACAGCATATCTGTTTTATAACAATCTTCTAAGATCTAGTATTACAAAATGTCAACAGTTCTTTGTGTCTCACAAATATTCTCTCAACACCTCCATATTTGCTGCATACTTTGAACAGTTCTAAGCCAACTGCTAATGGCTAACTAATGATGAATTCATAATCATTTGCTACTCACCAGAATATTTTTTTTAAATATGAAAACTTCTCCAGGATTTAGATGGCCATGCAAACTATTTTACCCCAGCTAGCTGAGAAGTACATTTTTGTGGTTTTGCAAACTGATTCCTTTTTGTGAAAGTTTTCAAGAAAACAAGCAAAATGAGATCCCAGACATCTGAATCACCAGACATTCAAAAAAAAATCATACACGTTTAAGTAATTGACTTCCTGAAGCAAAAATATGAAATGCCAATGACCGTTTTGTGCAGGCAGTTGGGAGTACTCCATTCCTGTGCCCATCTAGCTGATCACAACAGGCAAAGAGTTTACTTCAGAATGTACCCCTCAATTTCAGCACAACTGGAAGATAGTTTTTTAAGCAGAATGACCATTTAAAAACAAACAGATCTTCTCCTTCATCTCTGGACTAGGGACACTGACCTCAGAAATATCTGAAATTCTTCCACTGCCTGTAAACAAAAATGGACTGCAGGCCGTCATGATCATATGTCACTCTTACAAAACATTCTTACTCGTTGGCTACTTTTTGGAAAGGTTATTTGCTGTCAATCAAGTGACGAGTTCTGCTTATAATAATGGTGATGACATCAGACCTGTAGAAGAGAAGATTAGTATGTGGAGTCTAAATATATAAACTAGAAGGTCATGGGACACATCCAACGTCAATTGAAGTCAATGGCCTCCATTCACTTCAAATAAAACTGGGCTGATCCATGTAGAGAAAAGTAGATTTTTATACATATATATTTTTTACCTATAGCCAGTAACATTGGCTTGCAGCCTAGGTTTTTTTAAGGTGACCTGGATCTTTGATTTGTCTGACAAGAAAAGGTGATTGTCCTTATTTTTATTTTTAGGTGGCCATATATAGTCAGTCATGTTCACTCTTTCCAAAGTGGGACTTGCCCTGTGGAGGTAATGGGCAAGAATTTTTCCAACAGCAGGCTGGGGGCTCTAACCACGCATTTCTTTTGCCATTTGGTAGTGTTTACAAAGAAGCTGGGCAAGAGGCCAATTCCCATTTTAAGCCTCAGGTTGGACACAATGGTCGGTCAATGTACTGAGGGGTATAAAGCAGAGGTCAGCAGCTTTCCTGTCAGGCAGCAAATAACTAAATTTCACTTGTCTGAAATAGGATTTTAGTTGTCCAGAGCTGCAGGACAAAAGGACTGTTCTCACTCTGACAGCTGGAATGGGTGATTTGTGAAAAGTATTTTTAGAAGTCTTGTTTGCCTACGTGTATGCCTGCATTTTCAAACATTCAGACAGCAAGAGCCAGTTAGGCTACAAGCCACGAGGACTGTGACGTACTGTACAAACTGCACCTAGATCTAAACCTGCATTTTCATTTCCCCTCACCCTCCAACTGCAAATATACAGTGCAAATACTAATGCAGCGCTGCTGCTCTTCTTCCTGTACTTAAAACATACGATCACTACAGCATTCACAGTCAGTAGTAACCTCAAAGGGAAAATCACTGCTGATACAATAGGACATTAGTGATCAAGTCTGTTTTCCAAAATCACCCTGGTTTTCCCCACATTTCCTGTTCCTAAACATACCTCTATCTGATTAACAGAAACAACCTCTTCTAAATTAGCTTTTTCCTTTAACAAGACTACCCACTCTTGAGGGATTTTGTTAGTAACATTCATCCTCCTAATCTTATCCCACACCTTGCTGATACGCATATCCTTATTAACATTTGCACATGGCTATTGTGCCAGTGCTGCTTTTTTTCCGAGCTAATGATTTCTTCCTCCTGCAGCCCACCACATCAAGTTGCACTCATAATACATTTCAAAGCTGGTTTCCTCTGTCTCTAAACAACATTGTTACAGTTTTTGTTTACACAGTGCTCCGTTTCCTTCCCTTCCTATTCAATGGAGGTCTCAGGAAGCACTTTTCACATATACGTAATGTCGATAGGAAAACCATAAATATAACTGAATACGTCTAGTCTATGCTGATTTAAATATGAATTTACTAAATAGTTAATCATGCTACCATCTTTCAAAATATTTAGAATTCACAAAATTAAAAAAAAAAGAAGAATATTCAGTATAAATATAGCATCGAAAGCATTCAGGAAAATAATTTTAATGTTCCATGTCACAATGGGTTTCTACTCCTCTATTTTCTAGTCCTTAAGAGTTTCCTCTTTATTCTGCATTGGTTATTATGCACTTCTGCTGAATTGAATGTTTTCATACTCTGTTCGTATTAGGAAGTGTGAACTTCCTATTTATTTCTCAGTCTGTCTTGAATTCCTGCCATCTGGTTAAGGCATATTAGCTTTAGGGCCAGGATTATTACCAGTCTTCTGTGCCTTTACGCTCTTCATCTATAAACTTAAGCTGTAATAAGTTTCAAATGAAATGCTGATCTTTAGAGACAGTTATGTGTTAGAAGTTGTTATACAGCACTGTCAAAAAATTATAATAACGTGTAAATAAATCCAGCAAATCAAAATAAAAAATACGCTTATTTTGTGTAACTCCACTGTTAGTGTTGACAGAACCAAATTCTGCACAGATTCACTGAATACAATTAAATCAGTAGGATAACAAAATACGGAGCAGATTTGGACACCTCCTGACAGCGTGAAAGAACATGTTCATGTACTGTATTGAACTGTAAGACTAGGTCTGTAGAACAAATTTCTGCCTGTCAATACAGTATGCTTTAGCCAGCATGGCTTATGTAATTTGGGGAACTTTTGGTAAAACTACATGTTGGTAAAATAAACTGCTAGAAAAAGTTCTGGTGGATGGCTATCAGATAGTGCAACAGAATTTGCTGCTCTTCATCATGGCAGGAGATTGTTGTGATCCTGTAAGCATTGTACCATGCTCTTCCTGTGACCAAGAACTGCAAGGTACGTGGCTTGGAGAGCAGGAAGGTCTCTGAAGAGCAGAACGCTTTGCAGGTAGGAAACGGCAATGGCTCAGCAGGGGCTCTAGGGTTCTTTTTGGACAAGCCTGGACTGGGCATGCAACAAGACTCAAATGCAAATGTTAATGTTTGCCTTCATAACTCCTGATGGTTTGCGTCATCCTCCCTGACGCTGCTCTGTGCTGGCTACATGACATAAGCTCATCACAAGAGCAACACTGGGCTCCTGGAGAGAATGCCTGCAGCTGAAAAGCTCCAGACTAGCAACCCCACTTCCCAGGGACAGGAAATGTAACTATCCCTAAAGGTACATGTCTGTTTGTGTGTATTAATCTCTCTCTCTTTTTAAAAAAAACCCCAAACTCCACCAAAGAAAAACCCAAACAAAAAAGAAAAGCCCAGGAGATACTCTGTGGGGTTTTTTGGATTACTTTTAAGGTGTAGCCTCTGTATCCAGCATCCCAGTATTTTCTTTTTCCCTTCCTCTTCAGTTCCTTCCAACTTCCTTTACACTCTGTTTTTCCACTTTATACCTATACTTCCTTCCAATCAAAAACTTGTTGAAACTCCATCAGAGTCTTTTTTTTTTTTACAATGTTTCATCTACCATTTAGTTAAAAGCAGAAAAAAAAAGAAAAAGAAAAAACGTACCTTCTCCATCCCTTTAAGCCCTTTACTGCACTCTTACAGTACAAAGAATACTCCGACACACCTCTCTCTTGCAGGAGCCAACAATATGACAGCCTTCTGTTCCCTTGTATGCTTTCCAAGTGTTTCCCAGGTATTTCTTAATTTGAGGACTAAATTTACTAGGAAGAGACATGCTTACTAGACATGCAAGAACCAGGAAAGTTCGGAGGGAACACACTGATGAGAAGCCCAGTCTGCCAGGAACCATCTGTTACGGAGAAGAAAACAAAGCCACAGATTGCTCCTAGGCAGCTCCCCACAGACGCTACTTGAGGACTATTTCTAGCTTGTGGCCAGAAGGTGTCCAATAAATTGACAATTTCACTTCTTCCCACAGAGTTTTCTGATTAGCAGCACTGAAACTAGTGGAAATTACTGTTATTTTCACTATGTAAGTATCATATCCAAGTGTGTGAGTTTGGGTTCTTTTTGGGGGGGAATTAGAGCCAGATGATGGGATGCTTAGCCCTGTAGACAAAATTTTTGCTTACATATATTCCAACAAATTTCAACTACTCTTCTACTATTACATGTTACCTTATTTTCTAACTTCTACCAGACGTTTCTGTACATTATTAAATGCCTGTTCCATTTAAGATTCTAAATATGCCTTGGAAATAAAATATAATCACTTTCTACTAAGAAAGATAAGATTAACAGAAGACTATTTCTATGGAAATAGGATTTGAAAATACATCATATTGCACATCAAACTTTTCTGTATAAAACCAGTATTAAGCCTGGGAAATAATAATGAACCAGTTTAAACTCACACAGCAAGCCATCATAGACCGGGCCTGTTTCTGAGCAATTCCTAAAGCTGGTAGCATCGTGGCAGTTATGTCCAAGGGATCTATTTGAGGTCATCTTTGTGGATTTTACCTAATTCCCAAGTAAATCCACTGAACAGCAGTGCTGAATTCTGCAGCTGGCGATTTTGGATGGGAGAGGAACAGGGTGCTTTGCAGGTGCCACTGGCCATCTCCATCAGCAAGGAAGGACACTGCACCTGAATGCAAAGCAACACAATGAGGAAAATAATTACTTTATAGAAATATTTATACAAAATATTCACTGATTAATTGTTGTCCCCTTCTCTTCTGCCAGGCCGCCCCTCACCTTCCTTCCCCTGCACCCCGCGGCCTCTCCCTGTCACCCCCTCACTGAGGCAGCCCCACCTCACCTCCCCCCCCGGGTCTCTCCCCTCAGCCCCGGGGACCCC
>VXBO01005455.1:182914-269227 GCA_013400135.1 Rhinoptilus africanus | reverse complement strand
CTGTTGGGGTGTTGTCTCGCCGTGTGCTGTGCCCATACGTGCGGCAAGCGGGAGAGGATAACACTCATTTTGGGCTGTGGCTTAAAACTTCACGAATGCGCCTTTGCTTCTCCCTGCTTTGGGGATTCTATCGTGTGAATGGAGAGGAAATGGTGCAGGTACGTATTCGTGAGGTGGACGTTGGGGTAGAAATTTGGAAGAAGTCAAAAGACCTTGTTTGTTTGCTTTGTGTGAGGTTTAAAACCTAGTTACAGGTAGAAATCTGCCATTATTATTGGGTTTATAGAGGAACAGAGTGTCTTGAAGAGCGGCATACGTCAGTGGTGTGTAGCCGCAATAAACCACTTGGCTTTTCCAAGTTGGTCGGCCTGTGGCTCTGGAGGCACAGGCAGCCAGCAGAAGGCTGGGGCTTGGTTCCTAAAATGTCACCGCGTCTTGTAACCACCAGTGTGGCTGTTGGACAGCCTCAAATCCAGAGGCTGGGGAGGCGGTTGCTGTGGATTTTAAGGCTGCTGTTGCTTGATGTGTCTGTTTTCTCAGAGCAGTGCCGTCTTGCAAAGGGGTGGTGGTGCTCTTGAGGAACCGTTGTTTTCTGTGGGCGATAGGTGGCTGAAGCTCCAGTGGTATGGCTTCACTTCCCTCACCTCTCTGAGGTATGTGGTGTGTGTCATGTAGCTCCCGGCCAAATGAAGGTTTGGGTATGTAGCTCTTGGGATCAAGAGTGTCGACCCATCTTGGTACATGCACAGGTGCTGGTTGTGTATTGTGGGTATCGACGTGATTTTGCACTTGGCTGGAGTCTTCTACTAGGCAATGTTTCTACATAAAATAAGATGGACCCTTTCTGTAAAGAATTGCTATTTTTCTAAGCTCAGGACTTGCACAAGGTTTTATTTTCTTCCTTGGTTTTCTGTTCTGTACTTTCCCTTCTAGAAGGAAGGACTTTCAAAGTATTCAGTCTATGGTTGTGAAGGTGTGTTTCAGGCCAACATATGCCTTTATGGTACTTTGTGGAACCTTTGAAGTGTGAGGAACTGGGCTGGAAGCAGCGTGGAGCTTCTGCTTCCCTTGTGCCTTGTGCCACTGTGTCTGGGGTCAGCATAAGGCATAAATCCTTCTGTTGGCATTTTTCATTTAGAATCAGGAGTTACTCAGGGCTGTTAGGAAACTAGAGATAATGCATACAGGGAATATATTTCTAGTTGAAGTCTCTCCCAAGACTCTGAAGTTTTATTAACAGGTAAATAATCCTTCATACAAAGTATTATGAAAATATCTGCTGCGGGTGTTTAAAAGAGAAGTCTAGGTTTCTTCCATTTGTTAGGTATCAACTTGTATTTGATCACTTGAATCTTTTTCCACTTGAAACTTAGTTTGCTGTGGTGGTTTTTTTCCTGCTATCTCCAACCTGAGAGTTTTTTATACCCACTTCTTCCCCCTACTTGCTACTTTTCAACACCTCTTCTTCCTCAGCATACAAATGGTGACCAGTTTTTCTTTGCAGCAAAACAACTGTATTTTTGCTGTCCGGTAAGGTGTAAGTAAGCTTCCCTTTATACTCTGAATTGACTAGTTTTAAGTCCTGCTGCTTGCCTCTCGTTACTCAAAACAGGATTTTGTCAAGAGAAATTGTGCTGCTGCTTTTGTTTATATAGTAGTACTGTAATAGGAAAAGACTTGTTCTTGGTACAATGAATGCTGGTACACCAGAAATCCTGCTAATGATAGTGATTAATGGGTGCTGCTCAAAATAGGTATCACTGCTGATATGACTAATTGTGCCTTATGAAAAGGGCTCCTTTATTCACAGTAATCTGAAGGTGTTTCTACAGTTTTAGAGAAATGCCTGATCTGTGCAGGCAGATAAATGCACGGTGAAATGCGGAACTTGCAGAGAAGTGTGGCAATTCTTTAAGAGCTTGCTGCTGTGCTGCAAAACCACTTGGGGCTGAAAATGAAGAATATCTTCTTGTGGTTACTGTAGGTAGATAGAATATTATTACTGGAGTTGGATGTTAGCCAGAGCAACACCCTACACGTTGCAAACAATGCCAGGGTATTGTTAGTAGCTGTAGAAGGGGTTTTATATCACACATGAAAGATGACATTTCCAGCAGCATGGGTAACCTCATCACAAAACATTATGCTGGGGCTGGCTCAGAGGGCAGCTGGCTCTGCTAGGCTTGACAAAATCTATGGTATAATTGCACCGGTCCTCCTAGAGCTCGGTGATATGTCTAGATTAGTGTTTCTTAACCTTCATTGGCCTTTGGGTAACAACAATTTATTAGTAACATGCCACGGGCAATCTTGTGCTCTCCAGGCAATATCGTATTCCCGGTTCTGTTCAGATTTTGTATGTGTTGTGGCTGAAAGCAATGCTGGAGGCTTATATGGGGACCGCTGATCTAAAGCACAGAAGGTGCTGTTTCGTGATATCTGTAAAATCTGAAGTTCTGCCTGGTAGGATGAAAAAATATTTTGAAAGTTAAGTAGACTTTGTTAAAGACGGGTTCCAAACTAACTGAGAAGAAGCTAGTAGTTGTGTTTTGTTGTGCCTCTGGCTTTGCATGCATTTCTTCTTTTCTTTCTGAGGTTTGTATACCTCAAGATAATTTTATGCCAGGAGGGGTTTAGATGTTCATCCCTTCTGCCCCCAAAGAAACTAGTAAGGGGTGTATGTGTGGGGAGTAGGAGGTGTTTGTTTCACAAATACTGCTTTGCAGGTTAATTGCTGATTTGATCTGACGTGAATCCCAATCTTCTAGTGTTCTGTGAATAAACCATTTTGGTCCAGTCCTTGAATTTTGCCAAAACAGTAATTAGAAAAAGAGAAAAAATTACTTTACTTTTGTGAAACTTCAAAAAGATGACATTGGTGTTAATGAGGTGTGTTTCACTTTGAAGCTCTCTAACGTGACAAGACAAATTATTTTGAGAACTGTGGTCTTGAAATATCAGTCTTGTCTTACCCTGCTATAGTTAATGAAGATTAGTGTGTTGATAAGATACATTTGTGGGGATTGACCTGTGCGTTTTATTAAGGTCATAAACTTTGCATGGGGCAAACTGATGGTCAGGGACCTGGGTTGGAGCTGCCTTGGAGTATGGGAGAAGGGGGTGGGGGGGAGTGGAACAGCAGAATAGAGGGTCTTGAAGTGCTGGTTAAGCTTTGAGGAATGAAAGAAAAGGGCTGGGAAGGGGAATGTAGAGGACTCCAGATGTGGCTGGGGTAATCTTGAAATGTCTGTGAGTGAAGATCAGTATGGGTGTAACTGAGGCTCTGTGAGGCTTTCAGGCATGTTTGAGAGCCTTTAGAGCAAGTTAGACGTTTTTCCAGCTGTGGTATTGCATACCATTGGTGGTACGTTGGCTTCAGTCTAATGATAACATACAGCAGCTTATCAGGGCAAGCACCTATGACAACTTTTTATTAAAACAATTCAAGTTTGAAGTGGGATATTCTAGGGCTTTGCTTTGAAGAACTATTTTCACAAAGGAAATAAATACTCTCTCTTCTAAAGAAAGCCCTCACAGGAAAACTTGGTAGCATTAGCACTAGTACGTAGAATTTTTGCTGTGTTAACTAAAAAACAAAATGAAAACTTCAGAAAGTTTTTGCTGTAAAGTAGCTGTCTGTGTGTTTTAAAAGAAATTTTTACCTTGTATGTTCTTACTGTCGGGGTCGCATCAGAGAAGATAATTCCTTAGGAAACATCTCTACAGTACCTCCCTAAATTGTGACCAATTCCTGCTTATATATTTAGTAAAACTTTCTCCTTGAAATGACTGATGCATATTTTCTGTTTTAGGCAAGCTAGATTTTAATTGTTTTGCAACAAAGCTGTATTCCTTCTCCATGATCTTTTGTTTCTTGCTTTTCTAACAGTTTTCAAGTGGTTAGGGTTTTTTGGTCAACGTGACTATGTTTCATTTTATCTAGTCTATTTTCAGTGGGATACTTGTCAGATGCTAATGTTTTCTGGTAAGCATTTCTGCATGGTGGCGTTGCAAAAGACAGATTATTTGAAAAATTTCAACAGGAAGAACCCTCTGCCACCTTGTCAGCCACCCCTGCTCAGGCTTGGATATTCTATTTTTGTTCTTTCCTGACATTACATTTGTGTTAGTTAGAAAGTTAAAAGGGAGCATGTCAACTGGTTGTTTAATAACAGTATTTTAGGTGTGATTCTTGTTTAGTTGTGCACTCAAAGTTGATATTTAAATGGTACTGTCCAGTTACAGAAAATTCCTCACAGGCTCTGGGCAGTGCACTCTGCGATCTGGGAATGGAACAAAACTCCTCACCTTAAACAGTTTCTGAACGTAACAGAAATAATAGTATTTAACTTTGATTTTTTAATGCTTTATTCTAATATGCTGTATTTTGGGAGTTTTAAAGTATAGACACATATATAGACAGTGTTGTAGAGGAGAGGGTAGGAGAAGAGTAGGACAGGAAGAAAGGACTGTGATGGACCTTTTCTCCACTTGCTTCTCTGCAGGCATCTCTAGTGAGAGTCATTCATGTGAGAGTTATTTAGCAATGAAATATATCTTTAATCTTGTCAGTAGCTGAGTGGTTTTAGTTTCCCAAGTAGATTACCTCACTGTAACTTGGTATGTTTGTGAGTTTCTGGATGGTATTGGGAAATCCTCCAGATTTACTGGGGTAAAATTAGATCCTTTGGAGCATGTCCATGTGGTCTGGCTGATACTGGGATATTCAGAGCAATGTTCCTAGGTATTATTTTTTGTGTATGAAAGTTGAACTTCCTGCTCGTCTACAGATTACAGAACTTCGTTGATTGAGCCTTAGAAGAACAGTTTGAGTCCAAGCACAAGAGCTTCCCTGGAGAAAGGTAAAGCACCTGAATGTCTACAGCTCACATTCCAGAAAAATCTGGAGGTGTTTTAAGTGTTGCTTCCTAACAGTCTAAGTACGAGGTAATATTTTTAAAAGTTCCTTAAAGATACTTGAAGCTGGCAGTCTCATCCTGAAGAAGCTAGGCATTCTTTATGTGGCCCAGCATATAGCAGAAATGCTGAAAACAAGCACAGGCTGTAGTGACTAGAAAGGACAGACACGGAAACACTCTTCAACGCACTGTTGAGAGATTTTTCTCTGTGTCTGCATCCTCACAGATTGAGTAAAAGACTGAGTATCACAGGGGAAAGATCGCTTTGGGTAAATGTAATTCTATGCCAGACTCCAAAAGGTTTGAGGAACATAATCTCTTTCTGTCAAGTATTTCAAAATTTTTCTCAGAATGCTATTTGCGAGTCTTGCACCAGATGGTGTGTAGAAGAAGGAAGAATACAAGGAGGAAGAGGCTACCTAAAAATTTCATTCTTCCAAATCTATATATTCTTCTGCATGCATCTTGCAGGATAACTTCAATGTAGAACAAGTTCACCATCTCCAAATGCTCAGAAGAGACCACATTTGTCAAATGAAGGTAAAAACGAATGCAGGTTTCATTATTTGTTAAAGACATCTGTGTGCAGTGAAAATATGGAAAGAACCTGAGGATAGGAGTTTTTTTGGCAGGAGGGAAGAATAACAATATTGCCTGCTGTTGAGTGGTCTGCAGTTCTTTGTCCAAACAGAAATTGAAGGCCAAGTGGTGTAGAATAGTGTTAATTAAATCTGCTCAAATGTGTTGTTGCAGAATCCAACTTCATCAGTGCATGTTTCATAGCTATAGGATAAACTTTATCTAGCCTCTTACCAAAGACAGTTTGATATTTGTGGTTTTTTGCCTGAGCAACACAGTTTGCAGATATTTAAGTAATAAGGTAATACGGTATACTCTTTTTTTCTACGAGATCAACATTTACAAGCAGATGATGTGATCAAGAACTTTAATACGTGCTGAAAAATAGATCTGCTAAATCTGCACATATCATTTAAAAAAGCTAAAATCTTTCATTTATTAACTAAAAAGCCAAAGAAAATGGGAAAAAATGTGTAAGATTTGGTAGCAATTTTAATTTTATTTTACTGAGTTCAGTTCCAAGTAGTGCAAATGAAATCTTCAAGACTGCCAAGTTGCTGGTGTTGTCGGCAGGACAGCAGAGGTTTGAGGGGATACTTGTACATTCTTCACCTACAGAGCTCAATCTGGGCGTACTTTACCAACTCATAGCAGAGTACAAATAAACTGTCTTTCTACCAGTGTAGATACACAAGTTATACGAGCAAGGTTAAGGTTTTGATAGTATTAGAACTTGCACTTCTGTTTTAGCTATTTTTGAAGAGAAGTTGTGGAAGTTTATGTACAGAAGAGCAGGGTAGCTTAACTAAAAATTAAATTTCCTAAATTAATGCAAGTATAAGTGGACTTCTAAATTTTGTGGCTTGTTTTTCTTAAGAGACTTCCATGCTGATGAAAACTGTATGGGGTGCTGGAAGGAAGTGCCAATTATTAGAACATAATGGGGAAAAAAAGCACTTATACTGTTGTTGGGAATATGCTTGGTTCTGTATGGAAATGCTGGAAGAGTCCTTACTCAAAGAGCTTCCAATCTTTGTCTTGTGTTGCTTTTGGGAAGAGAATGAAAAGATTTTCTCTCAAGCAATCCTATTAGATCTCATAATAAACTTCTTTGTTTAAACATTGCCATAATTTCCAGGGCAACAGATTGTGATGTTGAATTCAGCACTTTGACCTCATTTCAGGTCCAAAGAGGAATGAGTATCCTAAAGTTTTAGACGAGTTGTTACAAAATAACTTTGGTAATTAGCAAACTTCATGTAAGATTTGGTTATGAATTTAACACGGGTTTGTTCACAGATTCTTCTTAGCAAAGGTATTCTACAGGTCCAAGTTATCAACCCTAATTTAAGTGTTATCTTTCATATAATATTTGGTCTTAAATCTGAAATAGTCATTTGAGTCACGGGACAGCTTATGGTCTAGTTTGGCAGTCTTCAGTCAAGTGCATTTACCGCTTTATCTGGGTGGAAAAGCGGTATATCTGACCTGTGCTATTTTGAAATTAATCTGTTGCTCGGTTTTGTGGTTAGAAAAGATCCTGGTCTGGTTTAGTGAAATCTATTGCTCTGCAGATGTTGCTGGACATGAAATCTGTTGAAAACCACTAATGATACATTTTTTGTTTTTATATAGGAATGTTACATTTTTGTGGTGATGGATTGGTATGATAGAGTAAATCTGTAGTTGACACACAAGAGATTTAGGGAAATGTTCTTTGTGAGAAGTGCATCTTCTTCCTTTGAAGACACAGCAGGAAAAGAGGTTCTTTTTCCTTTTTCCATTTTAGTTTCTGGAACAGTTGGGTTTTAGGAGGTTTGGTTACGATTGTCTGATACAGTCAGACAAATGAATAACAGACTGTGATTTGCCTCTTAATTATGTTTCTCTTGAACATGTGTTAAAAGATTCTAGCTCTTCTCTCACTCTGCCTTCTCTTTCCGTATCACAGTGGCCATGGGGGCTGCAGAGGTCCCTTTCAAACCATCTTTTAAGCATCAGGAGGTGTTTTTATCACTGAATCTCTAATGCTGTTGAAGTTGTTGCTGGTCAGATGTCAGAGTTACTACTCAAAAGCCTTTCCCTGGTGCCTTTGCTTCTGGATGCTTTTCTGAAGAGTATCCTTTAATCAGACACCTTGTTGGACTGAATACTGGGTGTGTGAGTTGCTGTGGCTTACAGATACCAGAGTTCATGGTTGAATGGCGCCTCTGGCTTTAAACGTACAAGATATTAAGTTTAATTTGTTCTTAAACAGCCGTTTAAACAGCTTCTCAAGTCATTTTCTGAGGAAATGTCTATAGATTAACATGTTTTACTGGTTTCTTCAAAATTGCCTGTTCTTACCTTCTTACTCATTGTTTTGTGTTTTAATGTGTGCTTCTCCATCCCTCACGCTTTGGGGGATTATTGATGGAAAACGTCTGTCTAGACTCTGTCCTCTTTTGTGTTTCAACACCTTTTGCTATGTGTTTGTTCCACTCCAAGGCCTTCATGGCCCTCAACTTTGTGTATTGTGACAGTTGGAGATGACTACTGCTAATATGACTGATAAAATTTGGCTTGACGTTAAGTTGTGATTTGTTTGTTTTTTCCTGAGACATTCACATTTTTATGGGCTTTTTCAGCTTCACCGAGTGGCTTGTGGATGCTTTTCTCTGTCTGATCTACTGTGTTGTTACTAGTATTTTAAGTTGCACCCTGAAACAGGAGAAAATTCCCTATTTCAGTCAGTGACTTTCTGCGAAGAAGTTGTATCTGTGTTTTGTTATGAAGTTATTTTAGCACAGATGAGGCAGTTTCTTTTCAAAAATTTTTGTGGTTTCAGGGAAATAGCATATGCAAGGAAGACACAATATATTATTTGATGTATTCTGTTCTGGAGCGTGAGTTGCTGATCTTTGCTGTGTTGGTTGTTTTTCACTGCACATTAAATCATATATCAGGAAAAACAAGGGTAAGTATAGTTTATAAAATTTTCTACACTACATAATTATGCTCCTTTTCCTTTTAACTTAAGGTTTTGTAAGTGATACAGTCCTCATAATTATAAGTGTAGATAGGAAGGTGTGCTGTATTTTGATCCAGTTGTTCAGTGCGTTGAGGAATAAATTATAATATGAATGCAGGGCATCTTGCATGCTAAATATTTTTCTCTAAAATGAATCCTAATGTGAGCAAAGTTAAACTGGTGTAATTTGTAACAGTAGGCTTGAAGCAAATATTATGCAACTAGATATGTGTGAATATTGATTGTAGTGCTTGGTTGCATGCAAAAAACCTGATCGTGCCTCAAAGCACTGTTGACTTAGTGGACTGCATGTCTCTTATTTAGCTGTCTTTAAAGGTCTCTGTCATGAGGGGTTTTTTTCCTTTTTACATCACACCATTGACTTAAGACCAATAGTTCATTGGCTTTCACTTACCTTACACTGTCACAGGCGGATAGCTTTTTGGCCAGAAGATGGTGTTGTGAGGGACAGTATTCCTTCTGAAGTAGTCTAAACCTGGTGATCTCAGAAGATCCACTTAATATACTCTGAAAAAAGCATGGAATAGTAATTGCAGCTGTAGAATATCACTGAGAGGGGAAGCACTTGACAAGTTGACTTATATATACACCAGTTGGTGTGCTCAAATGCAAGATACCCTTGTCTTAGAACTTGTGTATTCCAGCACTGACAAGACCTTCTGTATCTTCTAGGTAAGAACAAGCATTTTAAGAAGTAATAATTTGAATTTGATGCTTTGCAGTTAATGTAAAGGAAATTTTTTTTTTTTCCCCACTGGTGAAATAATTTTTTTTTTCTAAAACTGCTACTTACGTTCTTCCATATGGAAGGTACTGCCTCGACTTGGACTGGTGGCAAGCTGTAGGTTGTGTGACAGGTACTTGTGGCTTACTCACGCTTACACCAGAATGCAGCCTCTTCTGCCTTCTTCTTTTCTTGTTTGTTTTCTTTTCTCTGTTCAAAGGTTTTGGTTTCTTCTCAAATACCTTCATGTTGAAGATTATGATAAGAAACATAGGAAAGAAACTACTCATAGTCATAAACTCAATGTAATCTTTTAGAATTAACAAATAATTAGGTAAAATATTTTCCATTCATTTACAAATAATAAGCTCAAATCTGACATAAGTGAGGATAAGATACTCAGATTTTTACAGCACTGATGTGTGGTAAAAACCTAGATGCCGCAAGATTTTTTCATTGACCTTTTTTCTAAGTAGTTATTTTCTAGGAACTTAGTAGTATAGATTGCTTAATATAACATTGAAATTGTTTTTAATAGTAATGAATAAGTACCACTTCTGACCAATAAAAATCCACTGTCTTGTCCAAATTGTGGACAGAGAAGTGTCTGTGTAAATGGAATCTTATGTGTTTCAACTTCAGAGGCAAGGAAATTCCAGTATCATCACCTGAAAGATAGGAAAAGCAGTCCTACAGAACTACAGAAGCAGAAAAGATGAATTTTCTATTCCAGACAGAAAATAATGTGTTAGCTGTAGGAGGAGATAAGACTCCATTTTGCAAGTGGTTATACTGTTTAAAATTATTTGCTGATATGCACACAGCAACTCAATAAGCAGCAGAATGCCTTACTTAGCATTTGAGAGCCCTGAAATACTTTTTGTCTTAATTTTGAACATCGTCATAGTGATCGACTGTAAAGAAAACTATCAGTTTCATTACCAAGCCCACAATCATCTAATTTTGTTATGCTGCTGAGTCCAGTCACTCTTTTCTCTCTGTGATTTTTTCTTTCCTACTTTACTCCTTTTTTTTCCTGCTTTACACTTGAATTCACACTTAAAACTCTCCTGGTTGTATGTATTACCCAGTGAGGACTGGAATGTTAGCGAAAGACTGGGAGAGGAATCTGCCGTGCTGAAAATGTGAAAGATTTCCTGTTGTTCTAAACTCAATTTGGTAGGAGTGTTAGTGTCTGTGCAGCTGAAGCACTGCTTAAACTCTCCTGCTGCACAGCGAGACAGCAGTGGTAGCTGAGGATAAAAACCCCCTTGATGTATCAAATAATACTCTGCTTGTGGTTAGTCCTAGTTCTGACTGTAGTACACATTGTTCCTAATGAAATAATAAATGCAAAAAGTGGTATGCTCTGCTCCAGCTGTATGGTTTTATTGGGCACCTTCAGGGAAGGTAATTATTTCCAGAATGGAAATTCTGAGAAAGTGACTCATTGAAATTCAAATCCTTAATAAAGGAGAATATGCATCAGGTAATATGCACATAACAGGTATGCACCTGTATGTAGGGAATATGTACTTTGTATAGTGGACAAAATATATACAAGTACCTTAGTGTGTAGTAAGGGTGCATCTCTAATACTGTGTTTTTTAAGCTTGCTGGAGTGAATCTAAAAGTAGGAAAAAGATACTGAAAAGAGTATTGATTTGTTGAATTGAAAGCAAGAAAGTAAAGTGTATTGTTAGTGTTCAAAACTTGCAGGTAACTACAGACTTGATATTATAATGTTTTTTTGAAAAGAAGATGTAAAAAATAAATGAAACGTAGCACGCCCGTGTTTATTCACCGTAGTGTTCCCTGAAAGATTTCCACAGACATACATTGTGGGCTTATGCTCTATATAGAAGTTGTAATTGCCTAACAGAATAACTCTAGAAACACAGGCTTACAGAGCCTAGGAAGGGAGGAGTGTTAGTAGCAGTGGGAAGACAGTCTGCTAGGTTCTTTTCCATATAATGCTTTGGAAAACAGGAATGGATGGACTTATTAGAATGTTTATTGCATGCTTTATCCAAAATTAAGGCACAGATTGTTATGCATCTCAAGCCTACAGCAGTGATTGTACTCCAGGAGCCCTTTCCTGATAAAGGATTTTAAAATGGTGTCAAGTATGGATTTACTTTGGTACTTACTTGGTATTCATTCTTTATGACTAAAGAAGATATTCTTACATGGCTAAAACCACATATACTGTGTTCCCACAAGTTTATGAAAGATGGGAGTGGAAACAGTTTTGAAAAAGTAAAGACCTGTTCAATGCTCTCCGCAGTGAGGAGTTTAGAGTTGCTTCTGTAACTTTCATACTGAAAGCAGAGACTGTGGGGAAAACATTTTTAAAATTATATTTACATTGACAAGCAATATTATATTAGTTCTTTAATTATGTATTTTATGGAGACCACAGTAATAAAATGCTTAATGAATTTAATATTTTGAAATAGTTGGGTTGTTGGACAGTGGTGGTGTGATACTCTTTTTCCATTTGAATAACAGTATCCTTTTGAAAACATACTTGAAAATATTTTTCTAGTGCTATGATAAATTTTTGTGGCTGTCATTCATTGACATAAGAATCTTGGTGAGGTTTTTTGAGATGTTTCTAGCCCTCATTTTGGGGTGGAGTGGAAAAGCTTTCAAACCTTGACCCTTAAGACTCAGTGAAGTTACCATTAAAAGTATGTTTTCATACCATCCTTTTTAGGTGAGGGAAAGGTGGCCGTGACTTGTGATTATCATTTCTGTTGACAATGTAGTTTCTTTTTCAAGTAGAGAAAGAAAGTATTGTTACTGCTCTGGTAGCCACCTAGGAATGGATCTTGTGTCAGGCTACTTCCGATGGCACTGCTTCTGTTACCGTGCAAACTTTTGCTTCATAGTATAAATTGATCTTGTAAGTATGTTGACAAGATGACTCTTGACTTCACTATTTCTATATTTATTGTTTTCCAATCCATTTCAAGATCCAGCTCTGCTACCTTAAAAACTTTGCACACTTGTTTTTCTCTGGTCTGATTTATGTTCACTTATCTGCTTTTATTCTTAATTGCTAGAGGCTGTCCTCCCACTTGCGCTATTCAGTTTCTGTGGAGCTACCAATAAATTCAGGCGGTGCCCTGCTGAGAATAGGATGGGAGCTGAAGGAGTGGGAGAGAAAGCAGAACAAACTAACAGTATTTACTAGAACTGCCTGTGCAGACCAATGCGAAACAAATCATATTTATTGCAAAATGTGCTGATAAGATATATATAAATTTAACAAAACCTGTCATTAACACCTCATGTCTTAGTTCACAGAGTATTCCTCCTTTCCTAATTTTGCTTGTATGGTGAAGTTGTCCTGTAACTGATTATGTCTAAAATATAATTCAGAAAGTAATTCTGTGAAGTCCTAGGGGCAATTTCTTTGCTATAAGCATCCTAGGCTGACTAATTTTCTGATTAATCAGCAAAGTCATATCAACGTAGCTGGCCTTGTTTTGAAAGGCTGGCTTCTAGCTTGGGATAAGCATTAGCAATATTTTGGTGTGTGGGTACACTGGAATTCACTTAGGATCTTTTTTTTTTTTTAACTTTCACTGTGTGTAAGTGAATGTATTCACTAATGCCCAGTGACCAAATCGGTTCCTCTCTTCAGGGTATGCATACAGCCAGCTGAACGGTGACAGACGTTCTCGCCACGCTCTGGGGATGTGTTTTCTGGGGCTGAAGTAGCTTATTTTGGAGTAGGCAGAAGAGTGTTAGGATGTGGCTGATGAAAATGCAGACGTGTACTTGTAACTTTGCAGCTCTGAGTGGCTGCGGGTGCGTCAGGCTGTAACTCTAGGCTTGGGATGTATCCTGGAAACTTCTTGTTTTTCAGCACTTTGGAGACAGAAAAATATGTTTTTGTTCTTCAGGGAGCTGTTCTGCATCAAAGTGCTTTTGTCAGAGAATTTGTGCATGGAGCAACATTTTGCCCTAGCAACTGCACACATTGCGTATAATGGATGAAAAAAAAGGGTTATGGATAGTGCTAATTAATTAAACGTATACAGTTTGACCACTGCCATGGTGGCCTAGATGGACATCTGATACAGCAGGCCATTTTTATTTTGTTTTGTGTAGGAAATATTACAGAATTGATGTCAAACAAATGACAGATTTTGTTGCTGCAAAAAACCAAACAAGTTTAAGCAAAATCCTACTGGTAAATAGATGGTGTCAGATGAGAAGACTTCCTTTGTAATGAAACCCTGTAATTTGTAAGGCTTTAGCTTAATGTCCACAGATACTCTCCACATATCAATAATTGCTGGAAGTTAACGCTTGGCTTTGCAAACTGCTCTGAAATGCAGATCTGTTGTATTTTAAGGTCTTTATCTAAATCTTCTAACAAATAAAGCTGTTTCATTGCAGTGGAGTACTGACAGTAGTACTGAAACCCTCTTTTTCAGAGAAGGCTTTTAAACCTATATTGCCTAAATACTGTGTGTTTCTGATGCTCTTAAAAGTAATGTAAAATTATCCTCAACAGGAAACATACGGTTATAAATTCTGACATACTCTGTGAGCTAGCCTGACTATAGGAAGCAATGTGCACAACATGGAGGATATTTAATTTAAAAAATTGGGATAAGGGTCGTGAATTGTATGCTAGAAATAGCAAATAAGATTAGAGGTTATGTTTCAGGCATGGAGCCGTCTCTGGGCGGGGGGGAACAGAACAAGGTTACTTCAAGGTTTGGAGCCTGGTTGGGGGATGGGGAGAAGGGAGGAAATCCAACAGTGGCTAAAAATGGTGCTGGGGGGGGTGGTGTTGTAGTAATACATAAAGTAGAAATTGCCAGGCATCTCCTTGATGCTTAGTGTTGTGTATTGTGACCTTCTCCCTACCATCGCTTGCTGGTGCCAGATTAGTCATGGGCAGCGCTTGGTACCAGTAGGGGTGGTTCTGGCCGCCAGCACGCTCTCTGCACAAACAGTCCTGGTGGTGAAAAGATCGCTTTTTCTAAATCTAAGACTTAGGAAATATATTTGAAAGGGATCTGGCCAGATCTGTAATAGATGAATCAGCTGGTATTGAAACATTGCTTAAATGTATTTGGCATCTTTGCAGTGTCTTACAGCTGGCAGAGCTTTACTGTGTTGCAATTTCTGCAGCAGAAAGCCCTTTGTCAACACAAGCTACTGAGAAGGAGTGTCAGCATGGCTTAAATCACCTAAACAGCATTTAATGCAAGCCTAGTCTTTCACCTTGATAATAGCTTTTAAGTTTGACACATCAGAAGATACCACTTAAAATTTTACGTGTTTCTTTCCAGTCTTCATTTGTGAAGTTGAGGCTTATGTCTTCAGATTTGCTTATGGATGTTTGATTTCTACTGAATAGGTCAATCACATCATGTTACTTTGTTTCATGGATGAAAACATTACATCGGTTTCTCTTTCAAGATCTATTGTACCAGCACAAGTATCCATTGTATCCTCTGCTGGGCAAAAAACTTTTTGCGCAACTCGGTGCAGAAGTTTTGGCACACAAACTGGTGACAAATCATGCACATGATTGAGGGCTTAGTTTTGTATATAAAACTATTGGTACTTCTGCTTTCAGGACATGGTAAGGAGGTCTGACTGTGCTTTCTAAGTTGTAAATTAGGATTGATAATTATTTAACAAGTGATAATTTTATTGTGAGTTATTTGTAGGGTTCTTCGGGGAATAATTTTTAACCTAAGAACAGTGATTTATTCTTTTTTAAAGGAAACATCAGATAACATAAGTCAAATCACATCAGTATTTATCTGAACGTCAGTTTGACTGTGTGCCTTTCCATGCTGTATACTTAATGTAGCAGCTTAAAGCTGGAAGCTAGAAAACTATGCCTGCTGCTGAGACGTGCCGGCAGAATTCCATGTATGCATTTGTTAGCAAGTAGCTCTTGTGTGAAGTTATTTATATTCCTTGGTCGCATCTATGCCAGATATAAAAAAAAAGATATATTTTCCAAACGTGCAAATTACACTGAAAGAAATAAAACTTCATTATTAAGAGTGTTAGCCTTTTTAAAGAAGCAGGGAAACAGTAGTCTCTTAAAATACTAAAATCTTTTGCTTTCCTTAATAAAAGGAAAATACCTTTAATCAAGCTGGTCTTCCTAAGAGGAACATAGTAAGTGCAAACCCCAAGTAACTAATTGCTTTTAAACCCAGAAACTTCTCACAGCTGTGTCAGCGTAAGAAGTGGATAGAGAAGACCTGGGCTTTCTCTAGCATTCCTCAGCCTTCAGTCTGTAGCTTTTTGATTTTAAGTCGACCTGTGGCCTATTTTGGCATTTATGTTGTGTGGATAAAAGGCAACAAATAATTCTGTGGACTGAAATAGAAAGCAGGATTACAGAAGCAGCTAATAGAAGGCACTAGATACTGGAGTCTCAAAGATGTGAGCTGCGGCCATTGTGGTGAAGCTGGGGTGGTGTTTGCTGGGACCCAGGGTCTTGCTGAAGAAGGGCGAGGGGGGAATCTCTGGTGCTTAAGTTGTGTTTGAAACGATTGTTAATGGCATTTGCAGAAGATTGAGCAACTCGGGAAGGATTTTTTTAGTTGTCTGCTGTGTAAAGCAGGCAGAACAACTAAGTAAACGCTAAGCTTTGGGTGTTCTTGGAGGGGCAGAGGTTGTAGTTGGCAAGATTGGGCTATATTTTTCCCTTTCGATTTGCATTAGAGACTTATAAACTGGAAGGGTGTGACATTTGGTCTTATAACTAATCATGTTTTGACCCCAGCTATGCAGGATGAGTTAGTGCTATTTTAAAAATCTCATCTATATTTAATTAAGACTTATAAATTCTGGTCTTAATGAGGAGGGGAATGCTGTACTGAAGGCCCACAAGCAGCTTTTTTTGATTAGAAAAAATGAAAGGTTATGAAGTATGCATGCTATCATTTCTAGTTTTTTAATCTTTATGATCCCAAATTACTTGTCCCCAGTGTTCCTTCATCAGCTACAGACATTCGTTCTACGTAATCTACTATATTAAAACCCACAGATTTTTTGGAATTAAAGCACTTTGACGGTTCCGAAAGTCTCCTGTTAGACAGATCTAGTTCAAGAATAATTTTTAGAATTAGGGTTAAAAATATTCAACTACTACTATTTACAAGATTGCTGTTTACAGTATTATATGATGCTTTTGGAGTATTATGTACACACTAATATTTGCTTTTGTTATAGGAGGGGAGACTGTTATTCACACTGGATTGCTCTGGTTTATTCATATCCTGTGACAGTGAATCAGATATTGCCGTCTATATACAGACTGAATTGCCAGCCAACTTCAGGCCCAAATATGGTAAACATAATTATGTTCATTTGCTGTAAAAATACATTCTCCTTAGATTAACATTTTCATGATTACAGTTTTCTGATAATTCCATAATTCTCAACATGAGAGGGATATGAAAGGCCTAATCACCATGTCCCTCTCTTCAGTATAGAATATAGTTTGTTTTCCTGGGCAAAACTCCAGCTGCTCAGCTGAATGTGCTGCTACTCAAATACAGTAAGCACATAAACCCTTCGGAAAGGCTGCTTGCAGAACACAGGGGTTGTGGTACGGAGACATGAATCTCTGTATTAGCTAGATGACAAAAAAGCTCGTGGCTTCAACTGTCATGAGACACTAAGTGTATGTGCTGATGTCAGTTTTTCTGATGTGTATTCCTGTTTCCTATTTTTGGAGGTGAAATTCATATTTCAGAGTACTTCGTACTTTTCAAGTAGGAGACTTTCAGTGAATGAGTTGGAAGGGAGAAGGCAAACATTAAGATAGATAAAGCTTCTACCATGTACTGGAGAGAAGAAATGTTTTTCATTTCGATCACGTAATAATAGCATGGTAATATACTTATTAAATATTAAAAAGTGAATAGTTTACATGTGGAAATACATGCTAATAGTAGCTGCTTCATTTATATAACTGGGTTAGGATTAGTGTATTTAATGCAACCAAAAGAAAACACATTTGTGGGGCTTTTTTTTTCTTTTTTGATGTAGTCTAGTATCGAGAGAATGTTGTAGACTTATTCTGTGGCAAGTGTTGAGAATTCAGAAGCAGCAGAGTAATTTGGGAAAGGAAAGATTGTTGGTGTTGAGTTACTCCAAATGTTTTGAAAGCTCTCATCATCCTTGCCACAAACAGGCAAAAAAAAAAAACCCCTGTCATAAAGGCTTTGCAGGATTTTCTGTACATAATCTGTCTTGTGTTTCTAGTTTCAGCTTTCTGCTTCTTAGAAGAGCTTTAAATGTGTAGATGATGTGTAATTTTCACTGTCTTGAAATACTGCTTATGTCTAACACTACTAACAATTAAAATGTGTAGTAAAGGTACTCTGAGGTGTTTGGGTTTTTTTTAAAGTTGCATAGCATCACAAACTCAGTTCGAACAGTTCTAGAAATTTGGTTTAGGGATATTTATTTCGGTGGGAAAATTCAACTGTGTGTATGCTAGTAAGTGTGAGTACTGTGGCATTTATGAAATGTAGTATCTATGTTTGCAAGAGCAGCAAAATGGCTGGAAGCCCTGTCTAAAAGTTGACAGATGATTTATCGATGAGGAAATGCTTCTGTTTCCAGAGCAGTTGTGAACAATATGTCATTGTGCTATACTGCTTTCAGTGATCACCAAGTCGGAGTGAATAAGACGGTGAAAGTGGACACGCTGATTCAGACTTCAAAATTGATCCAACTTAACCTTCTTTATCTCATGGAGGTTATAAAAGGATACCTAGGGAAAGGCATGAACAGAGTGAATTTGTGGGCTACACTCATTTCAAACTCTCTGCAATGATTTGCTGCACATAGGATTTCCTGAGCCTGTGGTTAGTCTATTTACTAAGGCAAATGAGCCCCTCTGGAAGAAAGAGCGATAAGGAGACCAGAACTGCACACTAAATTTGAAGTATGGGTAAACCACAGGTTTATGCAGTGG
Source organism: Rhinoptilus africanus (assembly GCA_013400135.1). Classification (NCBI taxonomy): domain Eukaryota; kingdom Metazoa; phylum Chordata; class Aves; order Charadriiformes; family Glareolidae; genus Rhinoptilus; species Rhinoptilus africanus. Next base: position 250,991 of record VXBO01005455.1, on the reverse strand, counting down.
CATAATTATGTTTCTGGCTTTCCCTACACTGCCGCTCTCTTCAAAATTCCTTTGCTAATAATTTGTAGCATAAGATTTACTTTTCTGACTACCATTCAGCATCAGGCTGACGTTTTAGCAAAACCAGTCAGTTGTAACACCGAGATCATCTTCCTAAGTGGTAATGGTCAGGCCAGAGCCCATCATTTTGTACGTGAGGCTAGGCTTGGTTTTCTGTATATGAGTTGATAAATTTATCCATAATGAATGTGCTTTCTTATTTTAGTCCCTCAGTCCTGTAAAGTTACACCATTCTCCGTGTGTGTGTATATGTGTATATATATGTGTGTGTGTAGTATATTGTGCCTAAATGCTGTAGTATTTGACTTGGGCTCTTATTCCCACTTGTCTTTACAAGTCTTGTTTAAGGTATGATTTGTTTGGGGCCGTGAAAACTTCCTCAAAAGAACCTGACTTTTGAAAGAAGATATATGGAAGTCAGCATTTATAGAATGTCTTTCAATTATTTCTCTAAGTACTTTGCCAAAAGGTGGGAATTACTCCCATTTTTCTAGGTGCAAAGCTTTTTACGCAGTGTTTGCGTCCATGGACAAATCTTTCTAAGGCCGTGGGAATAAAGCTCCACATAGAGCCCCCTGCGTGATTTCTTGATCTACACTGACTCAGCAGTAACTAAGCTCTTCAAGGCCATTTCCTAAACCTCTTTAACAAATTTTAGTAGAAATTTTTAGCACACATTTTGCAATGTGTCTTTAAACCCTCTCTTCCCAGTGAATGATACTGAAAAATACATATGGCATTTGCTTATGGGGTTTTCTGTTTGGTTTTTTGTTGTTGCTCTTTACCATATTGTGTCCCCCGTGTGAAAGCAGGTTTTCTGCAGAAACATGGGAAATGGTGATTTTTGTAGTTATCATTACAGAACTGAGAAACAATTACACTTTGTTTTCTTAATGCTCGTTTTCTCTGTTAGGTTTTAACAAGGAAATAACCACCCTGGTTACTGTATTTAGAAGTGAGACTGTGATCAGGACTGACAGGGTGAAGAACAGTCTAACATAGGTGGCTTCCCTGGAGCTTAGAAAGACTTTACCTGTGTATATGATGTGCTGGGTGGGTTTGCAGGGACAGGCGTGGGAGTGCGCAGGCCGGGGGGAGTTACCTCAAGTGCTCATCACTGGACCAGGATGCACAAGCCTGACCAAATAACATTTCTGTTCTATGTATGCTTTAATTGAATATTTCTCTGGTTCAGCCTTTTCTTCCTGCCCTCCCTTCAGCGGGAAGGGAAATCTGTGACTGAAAAATGCCATTTATAGGAATAAATATGAACTTATTCTCAAGACTTTGCTAGAAACTGTCAGCTCTTCATCCCTTCCTTGAAACTGTGGCCTTGAGTTCTTCACTCTGTTTTGAAGAAAAGTGTATTTTTTCCCGTGGGTTGGCTGCAGGCGGTTGGCTCTCAGTGTGAGCAGGCGTCTCTTCCCAAGCAGTCCTGCAGGTAGTAGCCAGAATCAATGAATTCTGTAGGCCATCTATTCTGGGAGGAAGAGCTGTGCCCTTTCTACAGAAGGTCTGTGCTGTTCATGCTTGCTCTTGCTGTGGTCCCACGAGCCTTTTCCTCATCTTAGCGCGTAGTACAGCTCTGGTGAGCAAGCGAGAGAGAGTGTGCTTGTGGCTGATGTTAAGTGCACCCTTTTTGGAGATGAGAAATGGAGTCCTGAGTCTCTGGCTGACTGTCACATTGCATGGGAATTTCTCATGCTGTGTGTAAATGCTTCGTTAGGCTACTGTATCAAAAGAATGGACATTATTTTCTTTTCCTTCACTTCTGCACCCGCAGGTCTCTTTCAAAGGGAACTGGTCCTGCTTTCAAAATAGATAACGTAAGCACCTATTGCCAAGGGAGGATTGAAACAGCGATACTCATCTGACACAGGCATCTATTTTTGACATTCAGGGAGGCACCCAAGTCTGAAAGAAGGTCTGGCTTAACACATTCCTTCCACCAGCTTTTCCTTTTGCTGTCATATCTTATTGCTGAGACTTGAGTTAGGGCTCTTCAGTCTGTTACATGTTTTACTTCAAACAAAATGTAAGAAGTCTCCTGATGCACTGTAGGCTCTGCCTTGGAAAAATCCAGCTGGGTGTACTGACAACTCTGAATTGGATTCAGGGTGCAGTTACACAGTTGTACGCTCTGATTCAGGATGTAGTTATACAGTTCAGAGCTATGGATTCTTTTCTGGAGGGATAAGTGGTGGAAGCGAGGTGGTGTAGTGCTGAGCAGCCAAGACCCTCAGTCCTTACCTAGCTCCAGTATTCTTCAGCCTTTTCCAGTTCTCTCTGTTTCAGTGTGGTTTTCATGATGGAGTCTCCGGTGATTTGGTTTTTTTGGGCAGGGCATGGGAGTATTTTTGTCTTTGCTTGTCATTTAGGGCATCTAGCATTGATGTGCTTCTGGAGAATTTTTCAATATGAGTGCAAAAGACACAAATCGTCACAATTAAGTTAATAGCTTTGTTTTAAGGAGAGTCATTTTGAAGGGAAAAAAGCTGTAGACAAATACATAATAAACTAGTTCAGAGGCTGTCTATAAATATTCTGGAAGTATTTCATCAGTGAAATTGGTCTTTGAGTTTATAAAACCAATTTGCTAGAGGCTTACACTTAGGTTTAACAAATCTCCATGCTTCTGTATGTAATTGCTTCACTGCTAAATGACATCAGTTTCTGTATTTATAAGTAGGCCTGTTTAGATTTGTATACATAAAAATAGGATGCTGAAGTTGATGATTCTTGTTAAACTATGCAAACTACCTCGTCCCTGTAGAGTATGTCCTGTGAGCTGTTCCCCGGCTGGTACGAGGGAAGCCACTGAATTGGTTTTAACACCCATCCAACCCTGGAGCAGGCAGGAGAGGGGCCAGAGTGTCTGGCAAGTCGGTATTAGGAAGGGGAGTCCCTGGAAGGAGGATGTTTCCAACAGGAGCTTTCAGTACTTCAGGCGCAGTAAGGATTGGCTTGCCTACTTGTTTTGTTTTGGGTTTTTTTTCCTCCAACTGTGCTGGGCAAGCAGCCAAAAAGGAATCCCAATAAGCAATTCATGAGCTAACAAGAACTAAAATGATATTGGTATAATAGGCTATTTCTGTCTTTCTTCCCCTTTTTCCCCCCGTCATCATCTAATAGGAGATTTTACATCTTGGATGACCAAAAAACCACCCCAGAAAACCCATACAGGAGGTGCCTGGGTCTTCTAGTGGATGCAGCCCACCCCATTAGAAAGGCTGTCAGCCTTGAAAGGTGAGGTTGGTTTCCTTTCTGGCTTCATAGCCTAAGTGCAGGCACCTGCCCAAGAGCAGCTGGGCTTTGGAGACCTGCGTTGCCTGCCAATATGCTGAGCCACTGGGACGGTGACCTCTCCCCGCTGGTGCTCGCTGGCGTTGTCGTGTGCCCGCATCCCCACCGCTGCCTGGAGCCTGTCTTGAGAAACTGGGAGCCTCATTTGCCCTGATGGTGAAGATAATGATGCTCATCAATCCCTCCGAAAGCATTTGCATGCTTTAAGTATTTATGATGTGTTGGTATGAAATTGCAGGTGCAAAATAACTTAACTGATGTCAGAGATTAATGCATATTTTCTGCCAGTCAGCATTACCTGGAGATGGCTGTTCTTGTTGACTGAAAAGTTTAATTTTCAAAATACAGTTTCAGCTCTTGTATTATTCTGAAAAGTTTTATGTCCAAGTCAGTGTTTAAAAATGAAAACAAATTTTAAAAGCACCCCCCCCCCTTAATTCTATGCATTTTCTTTTTATGGATGGAGTAAATATATTATATAGTTGTCAAGAAACTCCTTTATATTCTCAAATTGTCATTCTTACAGCAATTTTAATATTAATAGATTTGTATTACTTGAGAGTATTGGAGATGATGTAGTTGAAGTCTGAATTTAATTTCTTGAGTTATGAGATTTGTTACTGAAATTCTAATATTCTTTATATTTAATCTCTGGTATGTGGGTTCCAATTTCTAGTATCTTTGAATGGATATGTTTTGTAAATGCTAAATGCACTCTATAGCTGTAGATGTAATCCATCTTTAGTTTGGGATAGCGTAAAATGAATCAACTCCCAGTTAAAAATCTGTAGAATACTATACTGATGTCTGTCTTAAAATCCCCTTCCGAAAGCAGTTGGGACTACTTGACTGTTTTTCTTAACCTCTTTATTAACAAGGATCCTGAAAAGTTTGTGTAGAGGAAAGAGTTTCCACCACCTGCTGTAGTTAACTCATATTAGTAGCCCATTTAAAAGGAGAAGCAAGAAATAACCTCTGAGACCGCACACAGCCTGTGGCTCTTCCCTCCAGCTGAAGATCTGGTGTGTGGTTGGTTTGTGCCTGGAGCGCACAGGTACAGTGTGTTTCACCAGGCCCCTACCTGGGACCAGCTTTCTGTTTCTCCTGTTTAACTACCGTGCCTTTGCCTCTGTGTGGAATGCTGGTTTGGAGCCTTTCCGTAGGTGGGCCTCTCAGTGCTGCCTTCTCCAGAATGCCCTGCTGTCATCTCCTCTGTCCTTGCTGCCTGTCTCCTTGCCTTCATGGTGTTTGGGGTGACCAGAGCGGCAGAGCCGATCCTGTGACACACTGTGTGCTCGGCACTGGGTCAGAGCTGGATGTCGTTACCAGTCACGGTCCCTGCTTTAGGCCACTGGGTGTCCTTGGCCAGTACCTTCGTAGTTGTGTTGCGAGGTGCTGATACACAAATTGATGTTGCTTGGGCCTCGGCTGGTAACTTTTTTAGTTCTGAGCCAGGTAGTGGTGGGAATGGTGGAAGACTGGTCTTCAGGAGATAGCACGTGGGCTTCCCCTGCCCTTCTACTCCCAGTTTGCTAGTCAGATTTCCAAGACCATTTGCAATATTTTTATGTTTTTAAGGAGTCCACATTTGGACTTACTTTGGGTGGCCTGGCCAGGTGATGGATTTGAAGTACACAGTAGTCACAGCAGGACCTGAGGGTGGAATGATGCTTTTCAGAGTGGAGTAACTTTTGGATTTGCACCAGATTTGTGTAACTAAATGAGAGGAATTGGAGTGCTCTGGATGGGAGGCCCTTGGCTCCAGCAGCTTGCTGACCTTTTGGCCTTGCAGAAGGCTTTGTTTGCTCAGGCTTTGCCCTGGTAAGCAAGCTGGCTCTTCTGGGTTGTTTCTGTTGGAGTTACTTTTTTTAGGACATTAATTGAATTTAGTTGCTTTTATGTTTGATTGTTTTACGTGAATGGTGTGTGAAATGTTGAGTTCATCCTGAGACTTGGAATCTGTATCATGAAATTAAACCCAACATACAATATTTGGAACTGTTACTTTCCAAAAAATTTAACTTGGGTATTTTGGATCATCTTATTCATCAATCTTATATTGCACATTCACTGAAAGGACAACAGAATTCATAAAGAACACCTTTGCACACAAATGAAGATCAGAACCCTTTTTAAAGCATGAAAAATCTTTTTTTTTTTTGATCAAAAATTTTTTAACCAGTATGGCCTGCAAAACATTCATGTAGATGGTAAATGAAGTTGGTGGAAAGGAAGGTGCCAGTATGGGCAATGGTGTAACTAAATAACTAGTGATCACTTGTACGTTTTTCTCACCGCTGCCTCTGCCCCTCTCCTGTCTTTGTTCATGGGAGAAGTTGCCTCCCCTCCTAGTGGGGTGATGCCGAGCGGGAGGATGGGGGTTACACCCGTTGCTGCTCTGAAGCAGAAACTGCGAGGTGCCAAATGCCATTTGTCTGAAAGTCTTCCATGATAATTTGTGTCTCTTGCAATCAGTGACGTTGGAGAAAATACTTCTGACTTTCTGGGAAGTATCTAAACAAAAAATGGTGGAAGTTACATTGAAAAAAAGAACAGTGAACTTGATTAGCACATGCACTTATTTTCATGCAGTTCTCTTTCCTCTATGCAAATGTGGCCATTTTTAGAGCAGCTCCTGCAGATATCTGCTTGCTTCTCTCTGGAAGTTCAACTAGTTCAAACTAGTAGCGGTTCCATAACGGTAGCGTTAACTCCTTAAAGCAAGAACATAAGCAATGTGGTGAGCTTTTTCAGTTGTGTTCTACAGCGTGCAACAGCACAGTGTTCGGTGTGGAGCTTGCTTTTATGCTATGTATTAGTTCTCTTTATAACGTTGAATAGTATCTGAAGAACACTGTTTTGGTCTTGATTACATAAAGGAAGGAACAAAACTTACTTGTGGTATACTATTTTTTTTATATTTTCTACACTTGATTTCTGTGAATATTTCTGTTTTCTGCAAAATGAAGTATGAGCTTAAGGTTTATATTTTGAACTGTGACATGCTGTTCTTGTATGACTAGAATAAAATACTTACATTTTAATATTTTTTATTTTCTTTTTCTAATATAGCAAGGGTCAGATGGGCATAAAGCTCATACAGGTACGATATAGAGCCCCCACTTTTAGTCCATGCAGCAGGAGCAGTGGCAGGCCCGCAGCATTGGGGAAGGGAGAAGAGAGTGTGGGAACACTCTCTGCTTCACTTCTTCAGGAAAAGATGGAAAAGGAAGGTTGTTTATTTTGTACGTAGCGTGTTGAGGATCTGTTTACAGAAAGTGTAAGACATGTAGCATTACCCACATGCCTGCTGTTGAGAACCGTAGCTTTCCTCCCTCATTAAATAAGTCTCTGTTTAGATGCTGGAGATACAAGCTGTCCTCGTTAAGCTTTTGTGTTGATGTTATTACAAGGGAATATTGAAGTTGAAGAATTGAATAAATACCTGCATGTTTGACTATGAAATTGTCTAGAGATAAAAAGAGTGATTTATCATGTTTATATCTGTAGAAAATGCGAAACCACCATTTCCCCCCCCTATTTATTGCATTTATGTTCTTTTAGGATGTAGCAGCTTTATGTATTGGCTAAATATCAGACCTTTTCAAATGATCAGGTCAGTGTCTTAGTTTGATGCTGAACGACTCAGTGTGTAATCAGAACCACCGAGCTGTAGAATATCTTTAATATGCTTGTCTAATTCAGTGCTGCGTAGCTCGAAAACCCCTTGTTCTTAGCTTTTGGCTTTAATTAACATTTAGATGTTTCATGATCATTGTTTAAGTTCCTCTGCCATGTGAAATTCATGTCTACTTAGGGAAAATAATCACCAATTTACTTCTACAGTGCATATAAATTAACTAACTCTTTTGTTCCATCTACATTTATATGCAATCAAGAAAACCAATTTAATCATACTTTCCACTGTAAGGCACTGTAGCTTGTAAAGCAAAGAGAAAAATATTTTCAGCTATGCATATGATATCAAGACCTCTTAGAAAATTCTGGGTTTAATGGGTTTATTGCATTTTGATGCATTCAATCGGAATATCGAGAGAAGTATAAAGTAGTTAGGAAAGAAAGTAATCAGCTTAGAGTACTTTAATGAGGGATGCTGACACGCATATGGGAATTTCTGCTGTGTTTTATCTGTATATCCTCTTTTAAAAAGTGGGAATACAAAAGAATATTTGCTCTGGATGTCAGAAGCAGAACCATCTGCAGCAACGGCTTCCTGAAAAACTCGTGTGTCTGTTGTTTTAGTGGGTGTGAGATGCTTGGGCTCTGCATCTTGTTTTGTCCTGCTACGTCCTGCCTGCTGCTTTGTCTGTGGGATTTTGTATCATATGTATGTGTCAAACCCCACCATGTGAATGAATTGGTATCTTGTTTCTTCAGATAGGTGGAAGTAAGAAATTTTGGCTGAAAGTAAAATCTTTATTCCCCAACCACTTTGACAGTATTAATACAGGTTTTATATCTCAACTATAGTAACTAAAGAAACATTTTGTTGTTGAATTAAAGGGCTTCTTCCTGATATGGCTGAATTATTCTTTTAAGTGCCGAGGTAGAAAACACCATAATGAATTACTGTTTGAGATTAGCCTTATACATTGCAATTGCTGCAATAAGGAAAGGAATGTCCTAATTTGATCAAATCAATTTATGTGGATTTGTAGGAAAGGGAGAGAGTGGCATAAAGTGTGACAAATAGCTCAGACTGGCTAAACCGATGGAACAAATTATATTTCTCTACATTGTACTTTCCTTTGACAATGTCCTGAGGTTGTTAATGGCTGTCTGTGCAGTCTCAAGAAACAGAATGTGTTTCTCCCAGAGCGAGGAGCGCTGTAGCAAGTTTCCTGCCCAGGGCCCTGGAGCAGGGTTTCCCAGCCGGACTGACCCGGGGCTGAGGGGAATTAGCTCAGTGCGGTGATGACTGGCACAGGAGAGAGGAAGACAATTGAGGTGGGATTAATTAGCAAGCTATACATTCATAGTACATAACAAAAATAAATCTTGTCACACACACATGTATAGACATACATGTGTGTGTTTATATAAAATGTGTATGTAAATAAGCTCCTGGGGTAAGTGTGACCATTGTCTGGATGTATGGCTCCAGCCTGTAAACATGATCATGAGATTCCAATCCCTCTCCAGTGAAGAGCTGTGTTTGGCCAAGGGTAAGGGCTTAAAAATCTCCATGCCCTTTTCCAGAAGCACCAGTTCCTCCGGGCTGGCCTTGACCATCTCCTGCTGCCAGCTGACCCCTTCTCGCTGCTCAGGCTCTGCTCACCTTCCTGCCGATGCCTTCAAGAAAGCGCTCTTGGCTCTCCAGCTGCCCCAGTTTGCTAGCGGGAGCAGGGCACTCCTAGAAGCTGTATTTCCTCCCTACTTTCCTGTCTGGCAAGAGTGTTATTTAGGCCGATCTGTTGGGCAGTTCTTCCTGATATAATACCTTGCATATGTTAGATGCTGTCCCTTATCCTGAAATAGGATGTGTACGTTGACTTTTTTCAGCTCATTTCTGTTAGGACAGGTTTGTCTGCTGTTGTACTGAAAAAAAATATTATGGGCCTGTATCTGTTGATTTAGTAAATTAGTAAAATAAATGGGAGTCCGATTTCTGCAATAAATTGTGGTCTGTGAAAAAAGGTTTCGTTGACTTCATTCTTAAATTATTTAAAAAGGATGAGGTTAGAAAATGTAATTAACTCCTCCCGAGCTCTGCATTAATAGCCTTCCACTGTTCTTAACTGCGTAAGGGCTGCACCGGGAATTAACTGTGGTCTTAAATTTGACAGTCTAGGATGGGAGAATGAGTAAGAAAATGTTCAGCAGTCTTGAGTTCAATAACAAAATGACACCAACTTGTAACTGACTTTTAAACTCTCACTGCAACTCTCCCTGCCTTTTGTTCTTGCCTGTTGTCAACAACATCTGCGTAGAGAAGTATAGCAGGACATTGCGGGAGTTAAAATCTTAAACCTTCTCATTGTTCCATAATGCTTTAAACTTTTTTTTTTTCCCCTTCACAGGAAATGACCTAGAGGCCTTACAAGTACATTTGTGCATTTTTGTTCTGAGTCTACAATTGAGGGCAAATGCAGTCTGGAAGCACCACTTCTTAATGTTACAACGGAAACAACTACCTCAACAAAGAAGGAAAGGGGAAGAAGGCTTGCAATAATAAACACTCTAATTTTTAATAGCTATACTTGCAAAGTCTTCTGTAAACAGAGTCCAGATTTTTTTTTCCTCCAGTATTAAGAAGAGACACTACAAGGAAACTAATTTGGCAGACTGGATCTGTCAAGACATTTGAAGATATTTGATCTGCTGACATAAGGATTTGCTTTTTCAAGGAAGGAGCCTCTGCACTGCTTTTATAATCGCTGTTGATCGGTGGTTTGCTCCACTTTTCCTGGTATTACTCACGGGGAAATTGTATTAAGGTATTGCTTCTAAAACTATTGTTTGCATCGACAAAAATAACTTTTGTAGACTTAACAGCAAGTGACAATAATATGCTTATGAAGAAATTGTAGGCGATAACTTCTCTGCTCCAGCACTGCTTTTCTGGGTGCAGAGTGGAATACCAAACAAGAGACGGAGCATTGTTAAGATAACTTCGGCTTGCTTTCTGAGTACAGTTTCTAACTGCAGCAGGGCTGCACCGAACACTGAAAATACGAAGTCAGCAAATCTGCTGCCTTTCTCACTGCTGATACAGATTATACAGACGCTTGCCTTTTTGAAATGCCTTTTGTGAAACCTATGTACACAGTCCTCCACTGTTACTGTACATAACTATATATTTGAGGAAGGAATTTGACAAGTGATTGTTAAATCAAGAAATCTTCAGACAAGCACTCACTTATGTATTGCTGTAGTGCACAAGAAAGCAAAATGGACTATAAGCGGCGCTTTTTGCTTGGCGGGTCCAAGCAAAAAGTGCAGCAACACCAGCAGTATCAAATGCCTGAGCTAGGCAGGACCCTGAGCGCACCGCTGGCATCCACCACTCCGGCGTCCCCCTTGGTCTCCTCGGCTGCTGCGGGCGGCTGCAGCCACCCCGTCTCCCACACTACTCCCATCGCAGACATCCAGCAGGGAATCTCCAAATACCTGGATGCACTCAATGTGTTTTGCCGTACGAGCACTTTCCTTACAGACCTTTTCAGCAGTGTATTTAGGAACTCGCACTATTCTAAGGCAGCTATGCAACTGAAAGACGTGCAGGAACATGTCATGGAAGCGGCGAGTAGACTCACAGCAGCAATAAAACCAGAAATAGCAAAAATGCTGATGGAACTGAGTGCAGGAGCTGCAAATTTTAAAGATCAAAAAGAGTTCAGCCTACAAGACATTGAGGTAGGTTACCTTGGGGGATACTGTTCTGCGTGTGAATTTGTGTCATTCTTTCTTAATTGGACTTCTATTCAAAATCACTTCTATGCCAAAAGTTCTCTCTGCCTTGCTTTGTACTTGTGGGCAACGCTGGTGAAAAGACAACCTCTTCTATTCTTGTGTTTTCTTCTTGAAAGTATGAAGTCATTTGCAATGCCTGACTTCCAACTATGTTGAGTTAGGAATTCAGTGGGTATTCCTGTATAAGAACTCGTACCTTATTTAAAGATTTCATGAAATAAGAAAAATGAGTTACAATTAAATTGTACTACCTATATGATTCTAAATGGTAATGTTCTGTATGATTTAAGCTTAAAACCAGCAGTGCAACTACCTCTTTCTTCTTTGTGGAAACCATGATTAGTTTTTAAAAAAAAATAATAATGCAAAACAAAACCACCCCAGCACTCTGCCCCTCCAAATCAACTACACAAAAGGTTTGAACACTTTTCTGTTTTATGTTAGCTAGTATTTCTAGTGATATTAAGCCATCATATTCTAAATTGACCTATACTTCCCTTAGTATTATCTGTTCCGAGGGAAAACCTGAACACTTGGGAGTGACCCGTTTCATCAGTGTTTGTGTAAAACTGCATATTGTTGACTAGTGATTGAAATTTATGTAAAAGAACACTTTATCTCCAAAACACTTCTGTCTTTGTGATCTATTGTGCTTAAAAGGCAAATACCGTGCCAGCATGAGAGATCTGTGCTGCAAACCTTTGTCATGACCTTGCTGTAGTTTCCATGGACTGGCAGGGAGTGCCCAGTGGTCGGAACCCGGAGGTTTGAAGCTGGGAGCATCCCTAGCGCTCCTCGCGGCCGGGTACAGCTGGGGATTTCTCTGCTGCTGACAGTCACGTCTGCACCCCTGGTGTTTTAAGTCATTCTTTGTGTTTTGACAGTACATGATATAAATATGCTGGAAGACTTGCTGAATTAAAAATAATCTTGAATTGAAGGAATTCAATTAATGAATTTCATTCAGTTGGGATGGAATTTAGAGGGGAAAACTGAATGTTACCATATTTAAATAGAAGTTTTCAGCCTCACAAGTGGAGCCTGCTGGGGGGCAGTTGTGAAGAAGAGTTCTGGGACTCATGGCAGTCGTATGCTGAGTAGGAGTCAGTGTTGTGTGGCTGTAAATAGTAAATCAATGATGTTGCTATTGTGCCAAGAGGCAGTTGTCGTGTATTTAATACAACAGTAACCTGCAAGAACCATGGAATAAGCATTCAGCTCTCTTTGCTTTGGTTATTATTGCCTTAAACACGAGAGTGCACCCACGCACCAATGCTGTTGCGCTTAAAGAAATAGTGAGCAAGTGGAGAGACCCCAGAGGAGAGTAGCAAGAGTAATCAGACACCCAGGAAAAAGGACTTCAGGGACAAATTGCAAAGACTGACTCTGCAGAAGAGAACACTAAGAAGGAAAATCAGAGTTGTTCAGGTATGTCAGGAGCTGCCAGAAGATGTAGCAGTGTCCTGTTTTTCACGTCCACATAAGGTGGAGCAAGAAGTAATGAACTTAAATTTCAGAAGGAAAGATTCATGTAAGATGCTGTGGAAGCACTTTGTGGTGTTAGTGAAGCAGTGAGGTGGATAGCTACAAAGGGCAGGGAGCCTCCATCACAAAGAATTTACGGAACAGGTTAAACCTGCATCTAGTAAAAATGACCCAGGTGAAATTGCTCCTTGCTTGGGACAGCGGGATGACCTTTTGAGAGCCTCTCCTGCTCTGCTTCTCTGTGACTTGGAGACTGAGCTATATATGCTGAAATTTTAAATTAAAAAACATGTGATTTTCACACCCCGATCTATAGAAAAATTAACATTTCATTAAACTACCAGCAGGATTAAAAAACTCGCAATGGAAGCAGAAAAATGTAAAAGGCTTGCCTGACTTCATCAGAGTTCACTGGCCAGGGGAAGCGAGGGGAAAAGGGGGAGAGAGGCAGTGTAATTTTTTCCTTGGGAAATACAGGAATAGCTAAAGTTGCTTCTGCAGTTTCTCTAGTAGGTGACTGAAAGAACTTACAGCTCTGAGAGAGAATGGACAGATGGTCGAATGTGGTAGTGGCAGCTCAGCAATATTCCATGGAGTTCCAGAGCCTCTTGTGTGAGGGATGGAGCCTGGTGCTGTGGAAGCAGCGGGGGGTGAGGTGTAATCCATGGAGGGGTGGGAGGACAGAACCCCAAATTCCTGGGAAGGACGTGAGAATGAGGTTTTCTCTGTGCATGAGCCCAGCTGAGGAAAGCATACTTTTCTTAAGCCTTCCTCAACAAAAGCTGTGTGTTTTCAGGAATAATGAGAAATACAAGCAGAGCAGGTTTAGCTTTAGAAATTTAGGAGAGAGCAATAGCATTTCAGAGGTGCCACACGTTTTTATCTAGTCTAGTGGGCTCAGGGAAGGCAATAGCAAGAAAACTTCCAGTTGTGATGAACATAGACTGACTTGGATTTGGACTAAAAACGGTTATGCAGCCTGCACTGTAGCAGTAGTGAGAGAGGGTTTTAATTTATTTCTATTTTTTTTTATGAGAACAGAGATTGCTAGTTCAGAGCTGTCTGACGGGATGTGTAAGAAGGTGACTTCTCTTGATCAAAGTGTTAGTGACAGATGGAGTTTCCCAAGGTTTCTTAATTTCAGAAATGCAAGTGCTGATTTTTATTTTCTGGCTTTCCTTTTCCTCTGTCAAAAAACTTTGAATTCTCAGGTGTTTTGTGCCTGTATGGATGAGGAACAGCTTGGAAATCAGAGGGAACAAGAGCCTGTTTTATGTTGAGTTTTCCAGATCTGTTAAGGTTTTGTAAGCTGGAAGAATGCAGTAAAACCGTACTTGTGTTAATAAAAGTGTTAAAGGAAATCCAGCGAGTGGGAATTAAAAACTGTGAAAGAGTTCGTTTGTTTATTTCCTCACGTGTTGTGAAGCTTTGCAGCAGCCTCAGTGCTGCAAAATGCAAAGAGTGAACCTTGGTTTAGTTACATGGGGCTTCTGCATTGCCTTGAAAGTGGTAGCAATGACCAAGATGTACATGTTGTGTTCCTGAACGAGAGGGGAACTGGGACGCCCTGTATTAAATGGAGAAAATTTTGGCCTTTTATGCGTATAAAATAACGGAATATTTCTGAACAAGAAGCTTATGGGACAAAAGTGTCTGAGTAAATAAAAAACATAGGCTTTTCTTAGCAAACATTGTAAAGCCCAATTTAAATATTTTTATTATTATTATATTTCCTGTGATTTGCAGAGATTGAATTCAGAGTTTTCTGAGTTGAGGAACTGTTAGTAGAAAAAAGCTGTTTTGAATCAGTAGAAAATGCTGGGGCTTGCTGGAATGACATGCTCTTATCTTGGTCTGTAATCTCATGCTCTGCTCTCGAATCTGCTAGCATTGTCTTTAGTAATTGCTGCTTTTTATTTTGAAAATGCTTAACGCTTAAATGTTTTTTTCATAAATTATGGTGAGCATTTTAGTAGCTGTCAATATCAGCTTATCATCACTGCTGGGCTTTTAGGATGGCTCTCAGCAGGAATGAGTGTGTTAGGTTGCCCTTGTCTGCTCATCCTGCAGGTGTAAAGGGGCACCTTCCGCGGAAATCCAGTTTATCGGGTAGGTAACTCCTCCAATGAGCAGGATCCTGTCTTCCCTTGGAGGTGCTTTGATCATGAGATCGTTCTTCTGAACTGCGGGGCATTACTGCGTAGTGAAGATAAATATTCTGCCCCCTTTCAGGAATATGTGGGAAAGGAGGTTATCTCATCGGCCGGTACAGCAGTTTGAGTCCTACCTCGTTGTTCACTTCATCGTGTTGCTGTTTTAACCTGGTGGCTTCAGTGGGTGGGCAGGTTGTGCTTACTGTCAGCAAAGCCAGTAAGAACTCTGCTAAGGGAAATGAGGGTGGTAGGAAACCACTGAATAGGCACGTTGTGGTGGTTGGGTTTTTTCAGGGTTTTGTTTGTGTAGGGGAATAGCTCCCACCCCCCCCCCCAAAGGAGACAAAAAAGGAAAAGAAAGAGAAAAAGAAATACTACTACAACAAATGGTGCCTGGAACTGCAGGTCAGTGTTTGTATCAAGTTTGGAAGATGGGCACTGGTTACTTGCTAACTTTATTAGCAGTAGTGTGCTGTTATAAAGAATCTGTTGTATAAGATTTGGTTGCCAGGGAATTTGCATGGTATCACTGTTTAGCAATGGAATCTGGGAATTTTGTGTGTGCACTTTGGCCAGCAAAACATTCCAAAGTTTATTGTGTGCCCCCATGAGGAGGGTAATATGGGACAGAGTGACCTAACACTGCATCTCCACCTGATGCTTCTCTTGGTATGTAACCAGTTTGATTAAGCTCATCACCTGCTTCAGAGACAAGGAGGTCTGAGGCAAGACCTTGCCAAAAAGTCCAGTTGCTCCCAACTGCCTGAACAGGAAGGCGGTTTCCTTTCGGTAAGGTCATTCAGCTGCTGGGAGAGATAGCTGTCCTGCCTGGTAATGGGTTAGGAACACCAAGGTGCTACATCTGTGTTTCTTGGGACAGAAGTTTGCAAGCTGAAGAGCTTGTTGTCTATGCAACATAAATGATTCTAAGAAATCAATTAAGAAAACGCCAACACTACCAAGAAAAACTTACTAGCTGACACCAGTGATGATTCCAGTTCC
The DNA here is from genome assembly GCA_013400135.1 of Rhinoptilus africanus. Taxonomy (NCBI): domain Eukaryota; kingdom Metazoa; phylum Chordata; class Aves; order Charadriiformes; family Glareolidae; genus Rhinoptilus; species Rhinoptilus africanus. Next base: position 235,554 of record VXBO01005455.1, on the reverse strand, counting down.
TCTTGGATTACTACGTAGTCTTGGCTTTGTGTTGTTCTTATTATGGTCTAAAGCAGGAAAGTCAAATGCTTCTGCGTGTGGAAAGCAGGGAAGAATACTCGAAAAAGAGATGGTGGTGTCTAACTGCGAAAAGACTGCATCCATACACTAATAGCGTTCTGCAGATTTTGCAAGAGATTTAGTATATTGTTTTATGCTCTTTGGTAGCTGCTGGCCAACCCTGGCTGTGCTTGTGGAACTGGTGGCGGTCGTGCTTCTTTCCCACAGTAAAGACAGATTCAGCTCTTTAGAAGAAAATCCTCAAGAAGTGAACTTTAAAGCAGAGTGAGTTTGGCATCTGCAGGGAGTGTTTGACGGTGTAAAAATCCCCCACCACTTGGATTTTATTTAAGCAGTTAAAACCATCCTTACCCATTTCTGAGGAAGACACAAATAGATTATTTTTCAAACAAAATAGAAGTTCAGTAAAGCAGATGTTACTATTTATCTTCACTGTTTAACATTGTAAATTATACTAGGAATGTTGTGTGCTGCCACTGAAAAACTAAATCATTTGTTTATTTTGAGCATTATTCCCAGGCAGGGGAAACTTCAACCTCTGTACCTTAAATATTCTTTGAAATTTAATCGGCTTGGAATTCCTAATGAGCCCTAGTTTCTTCTTCCCCTGAGAACTGCATTCTTCATACACAGAAATATTCAGATAGCCAGTTATCTTTTCCCGTGGTTTTCTTATAAATCTTTCTGATCTTATAGCCAGGAAAGCTGGAGGTTTTTTCATTTTATCATTCGCTGGCTGCTTTTTTTCATAAGGCAAACTCCACTTTCAGAGGTCAGTCAAAGTACCAAAAATGTTTAATTTTATGCCTGTACAAAGAAGGGAAGTGATTGAACCAGAATGGAATGTCAAAAGGAGTCCGGATGCAGTGGAAAAAAGCACTGCCACCACTGCCTCTTCTGAAGGAGATAGTTAATGCATATAACTGCTCGTGGGACTGCAGTCTTGCCAGTAAGATCATTGTGTCTGAATATTTTTATTCCAGAAGAATGTAGCTGAAAATAAGCCAGATGATTTATTTGCTCCAAGGCACGATGGCTTTGTACATTATCTGTGTATTTTATGAATTATTCCTAAAATGGAATTCAAGTTGAGTCTTTTTTAATAAATCAAAGTCAAATATACATTTTTAAACCACTTTGTGTGACAAGCTCCAGAGAAGAAACAAAACACTTTGAATAGCTTTTAAATACTTTCTGCAGTAATTTGGAAAATACTTGCTTCTCTGCCGCGTTCTAGTTAGGCTTTGATGTGAGCTTTGGTGTGCTGAAGAGAGCACAGCCCTGGAGGTGGATGGAGCTGCTCTCCCGCTGTCCTCCTGGGTGGCTGCGCTCCCGTCCGCTCTCCCACACCGAAACGCTGCCTTTGTGCCACCTGCTCTGTTTGGCTTGGAGGAACTGGGGCACGTGTCTGTCCTCGGCTGAAGTTCTCACTAGCGTTGGTAGGAGAGGGAGATGAACAGGGGTGGAAGGGTGGAGGGGACAGGTCTGGGATGTGGAGCCCAGCTGGGGCTGGCAGAGGCGGGTGCCCTGCCCTGCCCTCAGCCCCGCGAGCAGCACCCGCAGCCCTTCGCCTCCCCGCCTCTCCTCGCACCCTCGAGCGGGGATTACATGGCCCATTTCAGTGAAATACCCCAAAGAGAAGATTTGTGCCAGCGTTAGCAGTTCCTGTCAGACAATGCAAGTGACAGGGCTGCAACTTTGTGCAGGCGTTCTGCAGTCACCGTTGTATTCTAAAAATGGCACTCTGCTGCCACGGGATTATGTGGCAAAGTGGTTTTCGTGCTTGTTACTGGTTATTGCTCTGCTTGGAAGATAAACTGCTGCATTAAACTTTACTAATTTTTATGATCATGTTTTAAAAAGGTTCGGATTTTTTTGGTTTGTGGTTTTTTTAGCATAAAATCAGCTAGCTCTCTGGGCAAGTGGATTATCTGTTGACTTTGTCCTTGTTGTAATATGCTCCTCCCATTTTTGTATTGGTTCATGTGCCCAATATTGCTGAGTACCTTAAAAAGCTCTTTGTTCTTCAAATAACCGTAACTTGAGTGCAGAAGTAAAAATGACCTGGCATAAGTCTGATCTCCCCTTAATTCATAGAGACCAACGCTCCCTCACTGTTTACCTCATTTTAAGTAAATGGTTAAATATCATGATCCAAAATATTATTTTAATAAAAAAAATCTGAGTTTAACTTAATTTCTTACCTCAACCACTGAACAAAAAGGGAGAAGGTGAAATCTTCTGTTTGCTTGAAAACGGTTTGTTTCTTGTCCCACAGGTACTCGGGCGATGTTTCCTGACGGTGATGCAGGTCCACTTTCAGTTCCTCTCACAAGCTCTGCAGAAGGTCCAGCCAGTGGCACACTCCTGCTTTGCGGAAGCTGTAGCACAGGAGAGAAAGAACGTTAGTGGGGCTGGAGCCTCAAATTTAAGCCCCACAAATGAGCTGGAAGATGCAATAAGATCATGGAGAGGAGCAGCGGAGGTACGGAGGTCTTACTGTAGTGACGTTGTATTTAGGGAAATGCCAGTTACATTAGTGAAACCTAAATTCAGGGTGCCCTAGTAAAGGAAGAAAATCTCTGATTTTAAAGACATGCTGCATTTGAAGGCGGGGAACATGGTGCAGTTAATGCCCGATGCTAAATCACCTACATGTTGATTGTACTATCTCTGCTCTCTGTCAAGTTTTTGTGATACGATTGTACCTAAGGGGCGTGCACAAAGAGTGTAAACAGATTTTTGTTATTAGTGATGAATTAACAATGTTCAAATGTGGCTTGGCAGACAGAGGGAATCTGAAAAAACCCATACAAGTCTTTGCAAAAACAGAGCAATATCTTGAGGAAAAATAATTTACATAATGTCTATTTCTCTTAAATTTTGAGCATTAATTCTATTTCATACATAAAGATCTTCACGTAACTTTTAACACTTTTGTCTTCATGCTGTTAAGCTTGATGTTGCTTGATGCATCAGTTGTTGGAACATTAATCAAATTACTTAACTATACCACTCTCAGGACTTGTATTTTCACAGACACTTGCCATCTGTGGAATTCTTACTTTTCCCACTGAAAAAAGTCCTTTCCAGAGAAGAGTAGTTGGATGAGGTTTTTTGCTTTCCTTTGCACTATTGAGGTCTGTGGCTGATAGATCAAAATGGATTCAGGCTCAGAGTGCCCCGTTTCCTAAAATTCAAGTAACTTGGAGCATGTGCTTTTGAAGTCGAATTTGGCAGCCCCCACAGGCACGTTAATCATCTTGACTGGAAATCTTGTCAAGGTTTCCATTTATCAGCTAACATCTGCAAGGTATATGAAAGTAAACAAGTTTCCTTCAGAACTAGGAATGCAGAGGAATTGCCTGTGATTTTTAGTGCGGTATAAATTGATTTCACTGGATTTGGGAGTCTTTTAGGCGTATTACAGATAACTGTAACAGGTCTAATCCTGGTACAGTTTTACTCCTTTTGCATAAAACTAGTTAATTTTATGTTTAATATACTTAGTTCCCTAAAACTGCATTACAATTTCTAGAAATGCCCTGCGATTGCTAGGAAGTTTGTTTAAAATGTGGTTAAAATTAAACTTAGGTTTGCAGAATGCTAAGGAGGTTTTTTGACCTCCTTAACAGCCCACTTCAGCTACCTCTGTTAATAAAACCTGTATTTTGAAATAGAGTTTAGTACAAGTATTACACTAATCAAATCCTTTATTAAATGTACATGGGGAGGAGAAGAGAAAAATACAGATTCTCCCCAGTTCCAGAGTAACAATAGAAGGCACTTCTCTAATTTTTATGATTGACTAAAATAAGTATTTGTGTGGGGTTTTAGGATAGCATAAGAAAAATCTGTGTTCTGTAAATAAATAAAATCTCTCTCCTAATTGTAGACAGACTAATATAATTCATTTTTAATAGAAGGGAGATCTGAACTACTGAAATCTTACCAAATGTTTACATTATGGAGTGGAAGGTAATCATTATTTCTGTATAAAATCAGCCTCTTGGGCAGCAGAATACCCTGCTGTCTCAAAATAAAGTTTAAGATGATGCTTTGTCAGTAGCTCAAAACTATTTTACCTTTTTAAGATTTTCAGTTGGAAAATGCTGTAATGCTGTATGTCTCGATGAGGTGCACAATGTGCATCTGGCCGTTGCCTGTCGTACCAAAAATCACCAGTTTGTACATCCTGCTTTAGAGCCAGATCCTGCCTAGGCTGAAAACCAAGCCGTAGCTGAGGCATTAAATGCAGTAGCCTTCTGCAGAAGAGTAGGCTTCTATTTCTTTTACCCTGCTCAGTAGTGTAATATTTTACAGTTAAAACTATATATTTGGCTTTTCATATTTCTTATTTTTCAAAATCCTATTATATAAAGCTATTCTCTTGCTGTGCAAAGTTGATCTTAGTCTTGTGTGGCTCTTCTCAAATCGCACCACAGTAATCGCCCTTTATTTCATAAAATATATCCTCTTCTGTACGCAGGAGTGTCTGTACACATGAGCGAACTGACCGTCTGTTGGGGTGGCAAGCGGTACCCTTTCTGTTGAAGTCCTGAGCCCCTCCTCTGGTGCCCACAGTCTCATGTGGCCAGTGTAACAGGATCCTCAGCGCTGGGAGGGAGCTGAAATAGTAACAGCAAACAATGCTGAGGGAAGCTGCTGGCCAACACCTATGTGCCAGACACATCACGGGAGAGTTGTACTTTCAAAGTAGCAGTAGAGGTTTAATAAGCTATAATAAATCATCTCATCCAGATCCTTTCCAGCAGGTGCTGCTTCGCATCTCCTTTATAATGTTTTAAACTCGGGGTTTTTTTGTCTTTAAAAAATTTAATTAAGCTCAACCTGGTTTAGTGTGAACCTCTTTACCCTGGATTTTGATTTTGCATCACAGGCCACGTCTCGACTGCGAGAAAGAGGCTGTGATGGATGTTTGGCTGGAATTGAAGTTCAGCAGCTTTTCTGCTCACAGAGTGTGGCAATCCCTGAACATCAGCTCAAAGAGCTAAACATGAAAATTGACAGTGCTCTGCAGGTGAGTTTTTAAAGTCTACCACTCTAGTGCACAGGTGGTACAGTCCATGGGCCATGGAACGAAGTGGGGAAGGGATGTATTACTCAAGAAGTACGTACCACAGGCAGCTGTGAGGGGGTTGAGATTTACAGCATTGGAATCTGATGATCAGTGTGTGTATGTTGTAGAACTGAGTAGGGTAACTCCTGAAACAACTCTTGTATATGTTATCCTGACACAACAACTGTGTGCTTGTTTACTTACTGATATGCCTCTAATATCTCAACTTCTTGTTCCGTGTCAGGCGTACAAAGTGGCTTTGGAGAGTTTAGGCCACTGTGAATATGCAATGAAGGCTGGCTTCCACTTGAACCCAAAAGCTATTGAAGCGAGTCTTCAGGTAGGATCTGATAAACCTGCTGTCTTTCATCTCTCCTCACCTTGAAAATAATTATTTAAAAACATAAAATTGACTGATATTAGGTTTTCTAAGGTCTTTGTTTCTTCTGATTGATCTGTTGTTTTATATTTCAGGGCTGTTGCAGTGAAGCTGAAGCCCAGCAAACAGGAAGGAGACAGACTCCACCTCAGCCAATTCAGTGTGAACTGCCCACTGTACCTGTTCAGATCGGATCGCATTTTCTGAAAGGAATATCCTTCAATGAGTCTGCAGCAGAAAACCTGAAGCTGAAAACGGTAATAACCCAGAATCTAACCACAGCTCGGGGGGGAAGAAGAAAGAGTAGAACTCCTTAAAATTCAGAGAACACTTCAGTAGAAGTTCAGTGCCAAACTTGTATTTAAAAGTGCATATTTTTAGCCTGATTTCCTGTGGAAACAAGGTGTTGATAACATTGTAGGTCCATGCCTGCTTCTGATAACGTTTTATCCACCTGGGCAAAATCAGTCCAGTCTGAGAGAAGCGTAGAAGCCTAGGAGGTAATGAAGCTTCCATTAACTTTTTGAAAATAGGTGGGTTAGGTATCACAAAGTGGAGAGGAAAGTGAGCCCGTACGGATGCCCCAACCAGGTGATGCGCTTCGGAGCTTTCATCTCCTTAGGGGTCAAAACAAGCCTGGCCGAGGCCCTTCTAGTGCTAAGGGAGGGACTTGAAAAAATATATTGTAACAAAGCTCCTTTCAGTGTCGTCTTAGAAACTTTCATCAGTTTTTAAAAAAATAATTTTAAATTGTAGAGAAGTTAATTGTATTTTCAGTATAAAGGAATGGAAAAGATGTCAATTCAGAAGTAATTTTGGCAATTTTAATCAGCATTTTCACATTCTTTTTTTTACATAAGCCCAGTTCCTTGCTCCTGAAAGAGCTGAAACAATACGCAGCTCAAAATGCTACTTTTCCGTTGTCTTTGCCGTGCTTTTTGTAGTTTTGATTAAACCCTTTTGCAAGAATATAAGCAAAAATACTGTTTATGATTTTGGAGGAGTATTGTGTTCCAGCTAGCGGAGGTCTTCCATATTGCAGTTGAGCTCTTCTAGGTATACAAGACTGTTCAGAGGTAACAGACATTATAGGTTTTGAAAACACGTAGAATAATGATAAATACATATCGTATTGGTGTTAACATTTATGAGTTTGTAGTATGACAAAGTTTTAAATGACTTTTTTCAGCACACAATGCTGCAGTTGATAAAGGAAGCTGGATGCCATAACGGACTTACACCACGGGATGACTCTCCTGTTACTGAAGTCCTAAATCAGGTTTGCCCTTCCACGTGGCGAGGAGCCTGCAAAACTGCTGTACAGCTCTTATTTGGCCAGGCTGGACTGGTAAGTGACTACCGATAGGCTTAGCAAAAAAAGAAAAAGCTACTTAAACCTGTTGGAGAGAAACTAGATATTTTAAAGAGTTTGGAAATTAATTTCCAATGTCTTTGTGTTGCTCCATTTGTAATGCTGCAGCTAAGTTGATTTAGGAGCAAAACGCGCTCTCATAGAATGCAAGTTGGTAGAGGGCATCTGTAGTTGATAGGAACAGAAGAATGTACTGTGTACTTCGTAGTCTCCGTTATTAGAGAGTACACAAGAAATGAAACTCCTAATTCACAGTGAAATAGAAAGAATTTTCAAATCTATAGATGACTATGTCAGAAAGAAACACCCCTTCCCCCCATTCTCACAGATTAGCTTTAAAAACTGCCCTTCTTTAATTTCCTTTCCTTGAGTGGAATCTGGGTTTCCTGCCCAACATAACACAGGTTGTCCTCTGCAGCCGGTAACACTGCCTGCCCTCTCCAGCAGAGACACAGCAACTTGGTGCCTTGCTGTAGACACGCGTGTTCTTTAGAATCAAACCCTGTGGATTTTACACTATCTAAATAGCTGCTAAAAATAGAAGCTTGGAACATAATCTGATAGAAAATGCATTTGTACTCCCATAACTAATTACTGCAATCTCTTCATTTAATAAAAATTCCCGACATGCATTTTTTGGATTACTGTGGGTTTTCCTTTGACTTGACAAATAAAAAGGGGGCAAGAATGCAGGAGGGTAGGAAGGAAACACAAGCATAAAGGTACAGCGCAGCCTGTGATCGTTTCTGTCAAGTGTTCTTTGAATCGTCTGTAACCTACGGTGAGGTAAATGCTTCTTGTTGAGTCATATCCTGAGTCGTTGTTGAAGGTGATGGCAGGCCATCAGAACTTAACTAATTGTAATTTCTGATGAAGGGATCCCTATTGCTACTTTGCAAATATCACATTTTTCAGACAAATCACACAGCTGATTTAGGACTTTCTGTCCTAGGTCATTAAACCATATAGGGGGTTTGGGGAACTGTTAATAGGTTCTCCAATAATGGTGAATGATAAATTGTAAATCATAAATTTGTCAGATATTTCTACTTTAGTGTTCCTTTGATGCTAGGCACTGGATACTCCCTTAGTATTAAATGTCTGCTAGAGAAGTAGGTTCAAATCATACTGGAATTCAACTGACTTTTCATGTAAAGAAGGCCTAAAATCAAAGGGACGTACCATCAGTATCATAACAGCAGTGCGCCTGCTCTCAGTCCTCGCTTCACTGTGATACCGGGATTTAAAGGTAGGAGATGGTGCATTAACCACTTTGTGGAAGGAAGTTTTACAGGGAGATGTAAGAAGGTGGTATCTCTGCAGGGAGAGAAAGCAACTGTGGAATAGTAGGATTGATCCAATTTCTACTTTGGTGTTTTCAAGGAAAACGTATTAAATATTGATAAATACAAGAAGAACTAGAAAAAAGGAGATAGTTAAGTGGGATTGTGTCTTAACCTGCCATAGTTCATGGCTGGATGCTGGGAGTCAGCAGCAAGGTGCAGGAGGTGAGGCCAAGAAGGAACCTTTCTCAGCTGCGTAACTCAGAGGAGTTCCTGGCTCCCTGGTGTCTGGGTGAGGAAGGCCTGGGAGGATGCTGCGCCTCCCGCCCTTTCCTCCCCAGGGGGGCAGAGCTGTGCACACCCAAGTCCTGCCCTGATGAGATTTGGGGAGTGGCCCGAGGCACATTTGGGCTCAGGAATCTGGAAATCTGGTGTCCCCCAGTCTAGACATAACTAGTTAGACCTGCTGGTAATTAAAGCGCTGATAATTCTTCAGGTTTATCATAACATTTGGAGAGTTGTCAGCATAAAACTTATTACCTGTTCTCCCAAACGCTAGTGCTGATAGAAGGAATGTTATTTGTGTTGAATCATGAGTGCCTCCAAGGATTTTGCATGAACCTCAGGTTCTGAAAGTAGCAGGTTTCTGCTTCAAAGACACAGTAATGAGCTACTTGCAAGACAAAATCCCTGCAAGCCGCCTCTCTTCTTCCGTCCGTCTCCTTTTCATTTGTTACAGTTTATAGGGTGTGAGAGTTGAGGTTTTTCTTTATAAACGATGTGCCATAATTTTTTACGAGATTCAATTATGCTTGTATGTCGCCTCATGCAATGATGAGAAATTGTAATGTGCTTCTCTAAAGCGTTCTTTGGGTGGAGATGGGAGAGGAAACACCTGTAGAACAAGAACAATAGATGTGTGATGCACAGGAAGCTATCCTCTAAGCACCCACCAGGCGGGGAGGGAGACTGTGTTTATTTTAAGTTTATTTTGTGTAATAAATGAATCATGGGACAATACTACGTAGGCTTTGGTTTACTGCTTTTAGAAACTAAGTTGGCTGCATTAGTGCAGAATTGTGTGTAAATCTGTCATTTAAATGCCAAATTTAAAAGAGAACATTACTTGACAGTCTCAGTATCTTTAGACTGTCTTTCCATGTGTTTTTTAAGAAGAAACTCTTAATTTAGAGTGGAAAGCACAATGAGATGTGAATTAGTTGGTGGTGTTATTTTAGCCTTCAGTTTTGTAACATAAGAAATAATTTTTAAAAGTGCAATTTTTCAGTTTTTACCTGAATATATAGGTTAAGAATTGTATTTTCAGATTTGGGTCAGCTGAAGAAATCTCTACTTTTGAATAAAAGCAATGTGTATTAAAATAGTTGAACTCAGAAGATGAGTGGAAAGAAAGCTTTGAATGGGCCTCGTGCAAAGCCAGGAAGAGGTTTAACTGAGTCTCCCACCATCCTTTTTTTTGTGCCAGCACTTCCTTCTCTAGCAAAACCCGACATGCGTTGCAGAAGCACTAAATCTCCTAGTAACATTTAAATCCCAGCTGTTGTAACTCTGACCAAGCGTTGAGAAATGTCACAGTTTTTTGAAAGGGAAGAAATTAAGATGGGGGAGGGAGGGGTGGCCCCCAGGAAAGCCCAGCCCATGGCTGCCACCGCCAGAAGCTGAGCCAGGTCTGCACACCGCAGAATTTTAGTTCTGACTCACAGGTCTGAGATGCAGACAGTATTTTTCTTGGGAGTTGAGAAAAATCACTCCTAAGTTCATCTCTGCTTATCCTAATTATAATTGTAATATAGCTGATTCACAGATTTCCAAATTACCTAAAATTAAAATGGTAGAAATGCAAGGAAAAAAGTAATGGAGTTGCCCTGTTATTAAGTCAGAGGTATTTCCGTGAGTGGATAATAGCATGGCGTTCTGTCACTCTGCTTAGACGTGTTTTACAAGTTTGAATAAACTCAGGAAAATGCTTAGAGTCAGCTGGGGGAAAACTAAGGCCTTACGCTAAAATACCTAAAAGGTGGGAAATAATTGTGTTCAAGTGTCATTGGATGGTTTTGTTAGAGCAAGAGAGAGAAGAGACTCCCAGCATTATTCATATTTCACATTTCTTCATAACCAGCAGTAGACGACCAGTTAGAAGTGGAACCGGTGTAGGATGATTGCAAGAGCCAGTAATATCCCTTGAGGCTTATTTCTCCCAGAGGACTTTTGCCATGTCCGGGATAAATGGTACAGCTGATCTGCTAGTCACTGGAGCAAGGACTGCTGACTGCTGCCAAAAAGCTGCTGGTTCAGCATGACCAAAATAGGAAATTATGGAAATGATGAAAAAGGCCAACCCCTGCAGACTGGACAACAACAGAAAGCACGAACCAAATATGGAACTTACTATCACTGGTAGTAAAGTTTAAATGAAGCTGAAGTGAATCCATTCTTCTCAATTCCATAAAAAGAAAAGTTCATGACAGAAGGTTAATTTTTAAGACTTTCATCTTCCGTATATCTTTGTGATGTCTTACAGAAGGCTGAGAATTGAACAAATTGGACACTCGCTTTCCTTCTCTTTTATGTAAAAGGGAATTAATAATAGGACGGTTCCGTAGGTAGAACAGAGAAATGCTGGTGTGGCACTTTATAATCTTCTCAGGAGGAGGGGTGTTACGAATTGCCAGCGATGTGAAGAGTTTCAGACTATGTCTATACCATATCATGCACTGCAGTCGAAGTATTGAAAATATTTTGATGAATGGGTGTTTGGGAGCTATTAAAGTATAATAGTGCCAAACTCTTGACTGCCAGGGCTGTTACACGAAGCCGTTGATAACTGCCGCTGTTAGGTAAAGCCGTTGGGAACGACGTCGTGATGTGTGAATACAGTGTGCCATTGACAAGGATTAAGTTCTTGAAATAGATGTTATTGTATCAAACTAACCATTTTATAGCCTGTCTTTTTTTAGGTATTAAAATAGAAATCAACTTATAATGATTTTGCGAGTTGATTTGTTTTTATCTGGTTATTTTTTGCACGTGTAGCTTGGCAGGGAGGTGAGATGACTGCATCATAACTACAGGGGTGATAAAATAACTAGAACTAATTCTTAAAATCATTTCCCTTTTATTTTCATTTTCTTTGCTAGGTGGTTGTGGACACAGCACAGATTGAAAATAAAGAAGCCTATGCTCCTCAGATAAGTTTAGAAGGATCCAGAATTGTGGTACAGGTTCCATCAACTTGGTAAATAAAAATACTGTATTGCAGATTGCACTAATAGCTATGACTGAGCTGTGTAGGGAAGACTCTTGCAGTACAAATGGAAGAGAGAATACTATGCAATTGTGGCATTTCTTCCTTAAGTTCCTCCATCTGGAACTGTGTGAATGCTGCCGTTCTGACAGACTGACAGTTGCACTTCAGCTGCCTTTGTGCCAGCGCTGCCTCTGTTGGAGGCAATAGAAGAGAGGCACTGAAACTAAAGCAGACTTTTAAAGAAAAGTAAAAGCTTGATGATGAAAGAAAAGGTTTTTTTAAAAAATTAATGCAATAGTGTTCCTGTTATGCTCCTCCCTGGCAGGTCCTCACAGCTGTTCCCTCAGGAAGGCCAGGAATTAGCTGAGTGTGAGAGCTTTAGCTCTTTCTTCACCGCGCTGTTCTTTACGCGCTGCCACGAACCACAGAACTCTGTGGTGCAAGAGTTTAGTTGCTGCCTAGGAAGGAATGGTAGGAGTGATCTGCAGTTTAGGTGAGGATTTCTTCCCTTTTGAAACAACGATGGGCAATTAGAACACTTCCTTCCTCTCTTACTTGGGAGTACTCAGTGTTAGGAATTTCGGTACAAGGCGGTTCATTCATCTGCGTCCTTCGGGAGAGCGCCTGTCACTAATGGTACCAGGGGCATGTCCAGGAGTACGAGGCAACTCATTGTTTACCCGAATAATCTTTAATTCCTCTGTGGAGTATAAACTGGCACTTCTCTGTTCTCTTTATGTAAATTGCGGTAGTAGGAAAGAACTGAAGGAATGCGGAGTGGTTTGAGGCAGGCTCCATGGGCTCTGGCAGAGCTCCGCCTGCCGACGCATGGCGAGGGCGCCTCCGTACCCGCTGCTGCGGGGGCTCCGTCAGTGCTTGCCCGATGTCCCGACCTTTAGATTGAAGCTGTTCTGACTGCACCTCATGTTCAGTCCCAATTCAGTGCCATTGGGGAAAATTCACTAATCCTGCATCTTCCCAGCTCATAAAGCTGGGGGCTCCTGGCGCTGGCTCCTGAGCCCACCCGAGTGCTGGGGCTCACGTCAGTCCGCAGAGTGCCTTCGCCATTTCCCAGGGAGGGGCTGTGTGGAGTCGTTATTTCTTACCTCTCTGCCTCAGTTATGCCTGCTCAGCAAAAAAGCTCATCGTTAATCGTGATTTCAAAATGAATGATGTAACTCTTAATTTTACGGTTAGATTAGTTGAATATACAACAGGGGAAAGAAACTGAGGGCTGCAGGCGTAGGGTTTAGGAGCCCTCAGACACTCAAACATTAATTATGCTGCCCTTACTGATTGCACCTCCGTAGGAGGAGAAGGGGTGCATCACCTGGCCTTATACCTGACTGGTGTGGTAAAATTGTTTAATGTAAAAAATAAACACTTTGATTTTGAAGTTAAACTTAATGATTTCAGGTGTCTGAAAGAAGATCCAGCAACAATGTCTTTGCTGCAGAGGAGCCTGGATCCTGAGAAGACTCTGGGACTAGTAGACGTGCTGTACACTGCGGTGTTTGACACCCACCGGTGGAAGGAAGGAAGGTACATCCCCTCTTGAGCCTCGTGCTCTGCTCGCCTAGTGTAGGCAAGGCATCGTTGTTGAAAGATCTGTACTGAGGAATCGGATGGTGCCGGTCCATCAGAAGGGGGAAACTGAGAGCAAGAAATGGGCAATTTACATAGGTACCTCGTGGGTGCGTGCAGAGATACAGCACTCGAAAACAAACCAGCTTATCCAAGTGTACAAAAAGTCTTTTATTTCTCTCTTGCAAAAATACTCAATTTATATTAAATAAGTCTCCATTTAGTTCTTGAGGCATAATTAAAATTCCTTAAGGAATGGAAAGTAGCTAATGCTATTGCAAATACAGCTAATAATTTGCGTTGTTACTGTAAGAAGTAGCTGATGGACTTGGCAATCTTTGGTTTTGTTTCTTCCACTAGCTATTACCCAAATGCACATTTTCCTCCAACGTACAAAGTCGGTTATGTACGAGATGGTTTGACACAGGTGTTTTTGTTGATGCAGGGAGCAAGCTTTGCCTTGTATTCAGATCCAGCTACAGCGTGAGATCTCAGACTTTGGGAATCAAGTTGACATGCCGTCCGGAAACGGAAGCAAATCTTCAGGTGGTCTACAAAAGACGTTCTCAAAACTGACTTCACGGTTTACAAAAAAAACTTCCTGCACCAGTACAAGTAATACTGGAAGTTATTCAATCCCCAGTACACCTTCCAAAAATGTCTTCATAAGTTCCAACTCAGAGGAGAAAGCTAAAATGCCCACTAACGTAGATGCACGGTTACAAAGCATTTTGAACATTGGTAATTTTCCTAGGACCGCGGATCCACTGCAGTCAATCCAGAGCACAAATAACCAGCTAGTGAATGGGTTTCTAGTTGACAGACGGGACAACTTCTTCAAGCCGGACGATGGCAAGGATGACAAAGGTATGAATTTACCAACTGACCAAGAAATGCAGGATGTTATCGATTTCTTGTCTGGTTTTAACATGGGCAAATCCCAGCAGACTTCTCCGATGGTGAAAAGAAGGAACTCAGTTGCATCCTCTACGGCAACAGAACAGAAATCAGGAGCAGTCCAACAGCAACCGCAGTCTGTGTCTCACACGCCGCTGCATCCTTCTCAGCAGGGCTTGTCGCAGCAGCAGCAGCCCCAAAAGCAGCAGCAGCAGCAAATGCAGTATTACCAACACTTGCTTCAACCTATTGGACCACAGCAGCGCGTACCTGCCAAATGGCTGACTAATTCCTCACAGCAGCCAGCCCAAGCTGTTGGAGCTGGATTGTCCCACATAAACCAGTGGAACAATCCCGGCTTCTCAGATTTAAGCTCTGATTTGTACAGCCTGGGTCTCGTGAGCAGCTATATGGACAACATGATGTCAGAGATGTTAGGACAGAAACCACAAGGACCTAGAAACAACACGTGGCCAAATCGTGACCAAACTGATGGAGTGTTTGGGATGCTGGGAGAAATCCTGCCTTTTGACCCTGCAGGTGTGTGTCTCTTTTCTTTATGATTTTTTAATGAGAATCCTTTTACAAAAGATACTGTTAAATGTTGCTGGCAACAACTGTCATTTCCTAGCGCTACCCACCAGATGCGAGGGTGCTTACAAAGACAAGCAGGTATTTATATGCATGCCTTTTTTTCTTTTTTAACAGAAGGTGAACTAAAGTACAAGAAACTTTCATTAATAAATAAGAACGTGAACAAATTCCTTGTTTCTTGTCCCATTTGTAGTTCTGGCCTTTCCTATATGGACCACATCAAAGTACTGAAACAGATACTTACAGATCATGTTCCTCCTATTGTTAATTTCTAAAATTGCTTAAAACCAAACTCTTGAACGTATCTGTTTTACCTCTCCCCACAATGATCCTTCCTGCTCTTGCCCAGGCTGGCAGTCGGGAGATACAGCATGATCACGTCTTTCCCATATCCCTGCATTTCCCCTCCATCACTCTACAGTTCCAAAGGAGTCATTCTGGTTCCTGTCCTACAGCCGTTCCTGCAGGGAAAGGCTTGGGTGCCAAAGGGTTAGAGACTACAGAGCAAATGCCACGTGGTTTGCCAGATGTGTTTGAACCACCCATAAACTGTAAATGCAGAGGGATTCTTGACAGAGACAAAGTGAGATAAAATTTTATAGCCAAAAGCAAATAGCTCAAGACCAGGAAATGGACTGTAGTGTCTAAGAGGAGATTAATGAATTCTTCTGTAGCAGTCCTGAGAACAACTTACAAATCTGTTCTCTCCTAACGAGAATTTGTGTTGGGCTGGAATGAAGCTACAGAAACTTTGCAGTGTGTGTTTGTGGAAACTGCCTGGAGGGAGGCAGCAATACGGCAGGAAAACCCTTTCTCAAACCAGGAATCCTTTCCCTGTGCCCCTTTGCACGCGCCTGTGTTAGGGCTGTGTAGGCGTCTCAGAAACCAGCTCCTTTGGCTCATAATTGCGATAGTTATTTTGTCAACTTAATTGATAAATTAGTTGAGTTTATGAGGCAAAAATAGACATCGCAGTTATGCTATCAAAAGCTTCTTAACAATTACAAATCTCAATTAGCATAATCTTATTTAAACATATTTATGGCATATACTTAAGGATTGTCACTACCTTTAAGGAAGGATACAATTTTCACGACGCACCAAATACACATATGTGTGGGAAAAACACTGCATGTATACAAAGGACTGGCTTTGTTAGTGCTTTGAATCCATTATATTTCTGTAGTATTTTCCTTTTGATCTACACAAAGCTACTAGTTTTGATCCATTTGGTATGATGAATATCAAGGACTTTGAAAGCGATACTCTGAAAAGGTGACTTAGTCAAGTTAATAACTGGTATCTGTTAACTAGATCTCTGTTTCTACAGTTGAAGTGATCAGTAAACAGTATTTTCCACAAATCTGGTGTGTAAAAAAAACAGAAACAACCAAAAAAACCTTCCAAGCAAATAGATTTTTCTATTGGAAAGGTAACTTTTCTCCATGTAACTTGCCAGGTTGAGCTGTGCTACAGGAATTCCCAGGTTAAGCTCCAGTCAGTGTAGTAGAGAAAACTTCACAACACAAAACTTCTTCATTTCCAGACTTTCTTAGAACTTCATACATTTGTCATTTGAAACAAATGGCATTACTTTTTTGATAAATATTTTTGGAGCCTGAACATTTCTGCGCTCTGAGCTGGGCGTGCTTATTGGAGGCTCCTCAGGCCAGTGCTGCCTGTTGCGCTCACTGTGCAGGCAGTCTCGATCGTTTCCAGAAATCCAGTCAGATTGCAAACTTTTCCCCCAAAAAGGCAAAGAGAAACAGCAGCTGTGGAAGCTCGATTACACGGTCTTTAATAGCATTCTTTTTAATACCTGAATTATTTGCTCTGATCAATTGAGCTTTTAAAATGCTTTTGGATTGAGGCTGTTGCTGTGTCTGCTCAGGGCCTTGCTCATCACTTTCAGATTGCTTAGCAGGTGCTTGGACACATAAAGCACTTGAAGAATGGAAGAATTTTTATTGTTAAGCATTACTCTTTTTTTTTATGTAAATATCAATCCCATTCTGAAGCGCTTTGCAGGTCAGGATCAGAATGTGTTTGAAATTGTGTAGTTTCTGTAGGAAGTAGGCCATTTCTGGGCTCTGTTCTAATGTGATCAGTCTGACAGCGTGGTTTCTCGAAGCTGGCAGGATCACAGCAGGGCTGGAAATCTTGTTGCAATTGGGAATCAACTGTAATAACTGACATGTTCTTTTTCTCTGAGCTTGGGTAACGGTACAGGCTCTGATCCCCTCCGAGAGGGGAGCTCTCGGTGTATAGACACGAACCCAGTGACTACTTCTATGTCCTTGAGGGAATGCCGGGGCAGGTGTACTTCCCTGGGAGAACTATTATCCACCGTGCTGCGTATCTACTTCCTAAAGCATTTCACATTCAGTGTTCTTCCCTGCTCCATGAAGAGGTATCAACTGTTGTCTGGCATTTATTATTGGTGAGGGAATTATTTTCTGGTGTGGGGGTATGGTCGAGCCTAAAGGATTAAATGAGGGGGATAATTGCAGTAGAAATAGCTGAATGTCAGCAACTGACTTCCTGGTTTCTTTTATTCAGTTGGCTCGGATCCCGAATTTGCCCGCTACGTTGCCGGGGTGAACCAGGCCATGCAACAGAAAAGGCAAGCGCAGCATGTCCGGCGCCCGAGCAACGCCCGCGGCAACTGGCCTCTGCCTGATGATCCTCACAAAACCTGGCCCTTCCCCGAGTACTTCACTGAAGGGTAAGAGATTCGGCAGGCTTCAGGGCTGTATTGGGTACGACTCTGGTTTACACTCAGACTTGGCAGAAGGTGGGAACACTGGGTGGTTTTTTCCAATTGCTGCTGCATCTGTGAAAGCTGCACTTTATTATGTCAAGAGTGAGAAGTGTGAGCCCTTCCTGCTCCACAGGTACCAACACACTGACAGGGGTGTCATGTCCCCTTTAACTCCAAGGAAATAAGGAATATATAGCATGGATTCATTCAGAACGGTTTTCTTTCAGTATTTTGAAAACCTGTAAGACCTAGTCTTGATGAAGAGAGATGCTGTGGAAGTGGCAGTGCCTGACTGAATTCAGCTCTCCAGATTTTAGCCACTTAATCTGGCTTCTCTAAGGCATGTCACAGTGCCTTACAGCAAGTATGTTACCAGTTCTTAGAATCACAGAATCCTTCAGGTTGGAAAAGACCCTTGGGATCATCGAGTGCAACCATCAGCCCCACTCTACAGAGTTCTCCCCCACACCACATCCCCCAACACCACATTGAAACGACTCCGAAACACAGTCAGGGATGGTGACTCCACCTCCTTCCCGGGCAGCCTATTCCAGGGTCTGACCACTCTTCCTGGGGAGAATTTTTTCCTGATGTCCAGTGTAAACCTCCCCTGCTGCTGCAGCTTGAAGCCATTCCCTCTTGTTCTATCACTAATTCCCTGTGAGAAGAGACCAGCACCAGCCTCTCTCAAATGTCCTTTCAAGTAGTTGTAGAGTGATGAGGTCTCCCCTCAGCCTCCTCTTCCTCAAACTAAACAGGCCCAGCTCCCTCAATGGCTCTGCATAAGGTTTATTCTCCAGGCCCTTCACCAGGTTCACCTTGCTTCACTTGGTGTCACCTGCGAACTTAGTGGTGATACACTCTGTGTCCTCATTGAGATCATCAATAAAGATAAACATAAACGGTCCCAACACTGAGCCCCGAGGAACAAATCTTAATTTTTAATCTCTTCCAAATCCTAAACACTTATTACAACAGAAGTATTTCGAAATCTGGAGTCCATTTGTCCATGATGTTATAGCTGTGATTCTCAAGCTTAACACCATGAGGACAAGCATGTGTTCTAGCTCAGTTTGCAGTGGAAAAGTCACCTGCTTAGTGATTCCAAAACCAAGATCTCTGTTTCTGCTTCCTGACCAGGAGAGGCACTTTTAATTTAAATAATTAGTTCGGTAAATTTTATATAAAGTGACTGTAACAAAGCAGTGGTGTGTTACTCAGAAGTAAGTATTTGGTTCGCAAAGTAGTGCCGTTCTTTGTGCTCTGAGGTATCCATCCCTGTGAGCCAGGCCCAGCGCGGCTCCCTGGGCGCACACGGACTAACTGGGCGTTGTGTCTTGCAGTGACGTGACAAACAGCTGGTCTGGCACTCAGGGGGACTCTGCCAGCTCAAGTGACGAGACCTCCTCAGCTAATGGCGACAGCCTGTTCTCCATGTTCTCAGGGCCAGACCTTGTTGCTGCAGTAAAGCAGAGAAGGTGAGCGAAACGGACAGAAACACGAACCGCTTCCCACAATTCTCTTTGGTATTTTGATTAGCCGCAGGAGGGCAGCCCCTGCCGATGAGACGAAGCTGTAAAGAGTCAGTGTGCGTGCTACGCTGATGGTATCCTTGAACACCAGGGATTCCCAAATAGAGTTGTGTTAGCAGCTGTCATCTCAGACGAACTAGCATCTGTGCAAATAGCCAATTTTTATCTGAAATTCAGTATGTCTAGAAAAGATGTGAGACTCTCCCTCTTCCAGGGTAACCTATTTCGGATGGCACTTGTTTCTGAACCCCTCAGAGACCATCTCTGAATTGGTTTGTGCAGCGTGCTCGGCTGCAGCGCTCTCATGGCCCCAGCGCAAGTTCCCATTTCCTGGCTTCTGCTGCAGCTTTGTGGCGCTCCAGAAATACCACGGATAATGTTGTGTAGGCTGCTGTCTCGCCCAGCCCGTGCGGCTGTTTTAGTAGTTGTAAATACATGCCCGTTTAGTCCTTTATTTCTGAGAATAAGAAGAGGAGGCTTAATTCCGTTCACAAATAAGCTTAGTAGTTTAAAAAGCCAGGGTTTTAAACTATGAACAATCCACTCAAAAGCAGTACTAGAAATGACAATTACTTTCTGCTTTGCTAAAGGACCGGAAGCTTGGTATCTCTGTAACCTTGATGGTTCCATAGGTTAAGCAATAAAGAGAATAATAAAAAGCACAAGCATGAATTCCAGCTGAATTCCAATCTGGGATCATTCTCTCAAACTATTTTTCAAAGCCTTTCCTAAAAATAAAATAAGTTAGTTCTGTGGCCAAATATTTCCGTATTGTTTAGATCACAGAATAATTAGTGTCTTACCTTTAGATACAAGATTCTGTCTGCTGTTTGGTGGCAGGAGACAGTGGATGTGCTGCCAAGTTCCCTGCAGACCCTACCTACACGCTGGTGTGCGCTGCCAGGAGGGAAGGATGCTGAGGTTGGAGATGAAGCTCAGGCAAGCAGGTTGAAAGGAATTAACCGAAAGAGGAGCTTTTTTCTGAATTTTTACACTTAGGAGGATTTAATATAGAGGGAACAGGAACTGAGCTTCAATAAATGCTAAATTGAAATTAATGGAAGAGAGCTATCTCATAAGCAGCCACAGAAAAAGCAGGAACTATTTGTGTTTTTCAAAAAAGCAGCACGTAGTGGGTGAGTTACCCACCCAAGCCACCAGCTGTCTGGGGACTGTCATGGAGCTGGAAGCACAACAGCCTGTGCTTTGTATGCTGTGCTGAAGAGCAGAAGGAAGTTTCCCAAGCGTTTGCCTCAGTAAATAAAAACGGCAGCTGAAGTAACAGCACTAGTGTCTTATGTTACTTTGAGGAAGAAAAACTTCCTTGGAGCGAGGGCCGGACAGAACGCCACAGCTGCAGCTACCCAGCAGGAGAAGGAAGAAGGGTGGAGGGTTGCAAAGCTGGCCTGCAAAAGGATGGCTCTCCTATGGGGGCATGAGGATTCCAGCATGGGGATTATTTTATTTTAAATGGAGGATGAAAGGATAAAAGATTTTGCTTTAATCTAAAGCAAGTCCCCCCCTGAAAAAAAAAAAAAGAAAAAACCCTTCAGAACGCACGTGTGGTGAAGGATATGATTGGATATTAGGTCACAAATTTAAACTGAAGGTATGCCATTTTTTGTCAGCAAAGTCACTGTGCTTCAGCAGATGTTTCTCTTGCTCAGCTGTTTCTTTTGTCTTGTTTGTAAAGTAATTTCAGAGAAGATACTTTAAAAAAAAAAACACCAAAAGGAGTGCAGGTAGCAGAAGAAAAAAAGGCAATTTTGGGCAGATTTCTTTAAAGTTGGCAAAAGAGCTGCCCATCTTCCTTCCGCCTCTGCAGAGCCATGGGCAGTGCTGGAGCTCAGAGAACCACTGCCCAGCTAAGCCCGAGTGCTCACTAACGACCCGCTGCTGCGCTGCCGCTTTCACCGGCCCTGAGCAAAAGCACATGAAGCAAGACGTTACGGCAGTACACGTTCTGGGCTGTCACATACGACAGACCCACCTACAGAATGGTGTAGCCCAGTGGTGGATTAATGGGGGTGACACATTTTTTTTTTTTTAAAAAAAAGTAAATGTCACTCTTTCTTTGGGCAGAAAACACAGTAGTGGTGAACAGGAACCTAGTACGCTACCATCACCATCTCTTCTTTCTGCAGCAGATGACCGCAGTCAGGTAAGCTGAAAATGGCTTGGCTTAGTCACTTTTCCTGTTTGCTTTTTGGGGCAGTTTACACCAGGAAAACGATGAGAATAGCATCTGTATCTCCAGATTGCTTACCTCAGCTAAAATCCTAACCTTCTGCACTCCAGTAGTACTAGATGCTTTTATCAAAGCTACCAGGTTTAACAATTAAAAATTTAAATCACTTTTCTTTTTTCCTTGTAGTAAATTATCACGGTTAAGAGGCAACACACTCAATTTTAATTGTCTGTGCAGAGAAAACGAAAGAATCGACAGGTTTATTACAGGCCTTGCTGAAGTTCTGCTGTAGGGCGGGGCTACTGTGTGTCAGGCAAACGTGCTGAGGTAAATAAAGAGTTCTTCAAGAGGCAGATACTCCAAGAACTGAGTGTGCTATATATAGGCATCAATTCTGTTTGCAGATGTTAATTAATCTTCTGTAAATGTCTTAAGGAGGGATAAGATGCTGTGTTGAGTATTGTCTCAAAAAAGAGGTGTTTTCGTATTCAAACAAAAAAATCCCAACTGCCTGTTTTGTCAGGATAACAAAACCAAAACCTGGCCTCCGAAGGCACCCTGGCAGCACGCGTCCTCTGTCCCTGGCGCGCTGCCCAGCCAGAGCAGCTCCCTGTACCCGCTGGGCAACCCTGCCGGCCAGTGGAGCGACACCATGCAGATGCTCCAGTCCCCGGTCTGGGCGGCAGCCGGCGACTGTGCCCCAGCAGCAGGAATTGCCTCCAACTTCGCCTACGCGCAGCAGCCGCAGTCACAACAGCAGCCTTCCCAGCACAAACAGATCAACAAGGGCTTTAAATCCTTCCCAGTGAAGCACGAGCGCAGACCATCCTACCTGCACCAGTACTAGTGGCTTTGCGCAGCGCAGAATGCGGCACAGGGCCCAACGACAATGGCACAGGCTTGGTCTCGCAACTGTGCGTTGGCTATGTCCTGTTTGTCTCGTGGAGCAGGGAATTGAGGGGGTTTGGGCGAGATGAACAAATCTTGAATCCTGATGTACAGTGCTGAGCAAATATGGCCAATATGTTTGTTTGATGTACATGAAACAGCCCAAAACTGTGATGTAGAAATGCTTTTAAAAAATGTGTATATTGCCTTTACTTTCAAAACTTTTTTTTTTAAAAAGAACTGCTGAAGGACTACCATACAAGAAACACTGTATTTTATAGCTATTTTTCATATAGATTTATAGTTAAACATCTTACTGAAACACATGGAATATGTTGAAGCAAATATATAGTGGTCACTTTGCTCAACACTGTGTTTAAATTTGTAACTGACGAGCTGTAAAACCTTTGTATTCTCCATAAATGGCCTGGGGGCAGCTTTTTTAAAATGAAGCGCAACAGCAGCTTTTCGTGTGCCACATGAGTGAGTTTGTTACAAAACTTGCAGAAACAGTTGGGAAGTCGAGTTTTGTGGAAGTTTCCTTACTCTAAGCAAAGATCAGCAGATCCGCTCAACCTTGTGTCACAAATGTTACTGGAGCTGCTTAAAGTAGGTGGCATCTGTGTGGATAAGAGGACAGCGGTTTGCAAATAAATACGCCGTTCCCTACCGCTTCATTTGGCCAAAGGCATTATCCACACAGTGCTCCTTACGCCTGGGAAAGTACAGCCTAAAAGACTACTTGTGCGTATTTAAAGTCTTATTTCAGATGCTACAGTTGATGAAAAATTGTGAGCTGGCTCAGAAGATACTGAACTGAAATGTGGGGTAGCAGTTAGTTAAAAGAACATTATTTTTTCTAAAAGCATAAAGTAATTATTTGCAGTCAATATGTGCCATTAAGTGAACCTGTGGAATTAGGAATAATCTTCCAACCAAAGTGGATGCGGGAAAGTGACTGGTGCTCAAAAGCTGAAGAACAATGGTAAATACATGTACAGCTATCCCACTGTATAGTAACTGAGATGACAGAAGATTCTTTATATAGTTAGAGCTTATTTAAATTTTCATATTTCATCTTTGAAAGAGTCTAAAAACCACAATATTTTCTGGTATAAGAGTTTTGACAGTATTAATCTTATTTTTGTATTTTTCTTAAGTCATATCATTCTAATATGTTAACTACTAGTAAAAATGGGTTATTAGTTCTAACTACACAATTTTTCAATGAAGATAAAGCACATGTGTTGTTTTTCTTTTTACAAACTAAGAACATCTATATCTAAAGATACCAAAAAAAAAAGTTATATATATATATAAATAAAAAGTATACACAACACTAAAACTATTAAACATCTGGGTATTTCAAACCCATCCACCTTTTTTGTTTGTATGGTGACGGGCTGTATTTGCAGGCCCAGATTGTTACCTTTTGTGCTGTTTGAGGATGCCAATGTTGCCTGTATTTATGATATTGTCACCATGTTTTCTGAAACTTCATACTTACCATGTTTACAAAGATTTGTTTGCTGTACATAGACTTTTTACGGTAACGTGCTTTGCACAATCAGTGTGGCTTCTGTCTGTAAATTGTTAATGGTCTGTACTACTATAATTTTGAAAACCCTCTGCTGAAAATGTTAGTGGTTATTTAACTTGATGAATGGTTTTGAGTTTCCTAAACCTTGTCATTTAGATCTAATATTAAATCCTAAATTTGGTTGTACTTACTGGTAATTCATACTAAGACCAAAATGGAAGTTAACGAAAACACTTCATTTTGAACTTTTTCTAACAAGTGCCAAAACTATTGCTATAGGTTTTGCAGTTTATCCATAATTACGAATGCCAGCAAGTTTCTGGACCCACATAAGTGAATTGTGAAAATGAAGAAAGTTTGTCTGCATTTTGACCACGTAGGTGCTACTCTGTCCTTTGCTTCCGATTGTTCTGAACACTGGTAATTTTAAGAATTGTTGCACTTGGCAAACGAGTCTTGCCATTAAACTTCACTTACACTGCCAAGTGCAAGGGTTTGGTGCTTAGTTAACTTACCCTTATTGCAGTGCTCCTTGTGAATAGCTAACGCTTCTGAACTGGAACTGTACATTTTGTATTTTAAAGCTTCTGTAAAAGTAAACTATTTGCTTTATTAAAGATATACATTTAATAGGTCATACCTGTTTAAAATATGCACCTTGCTGAAACTGAGCAGCACCTTAAACTGTAACTTTGGTTTGTAAACAAAATCTTATTTCATTAACATGGGATTATTTAACAGTTTGAAAATTGTCAACCGCCTACTTCCTGACTCATCCTCTAAAAATGAGGGTTGCGCACTGTACCCTCCGAAGCCCCTGTAAGGCCACTTCAAGCAGAGTGCACGAAGAACGCCCTACAGAAAACGCCCTAGCAGTGCCTTTGGACTAGCAGTGCAGACGGACACTGCCAAAGCCAGGTTACTTCAATTTTTAGCAATCAATTAGAGCAAAGAGTTTTGATGGTCATGAGCAAAAAGTAAACTCCTCCCCCACCCCCTGACAGAACTGTTGCCAAGGCTGTTAGTTTAGCTTATGCTAGTTATGCCACCAGGGCGTGCAAGCAAGTTCTACTCTTTCCAGCACGCAGCTGACCGTAGAGGCTGACAAATACCCAGGAAGCGTATGAATCCATGTTGATGCAAGAATTTACTTGGTTACAGAGTCTGCAGTACAGAGCATTACAAGCACAAAGCCTTGACACAACTAGGGCAAATACACAGCCTTCTCTCAGGGAAATCAAGGCTCGATTTCTCCCTCACACTTAATTGCTCTAAGTTATGCAATGGTCCCATCCTTCCTAGGAAAGTTCACATTTCTGTTTCACTCAATCACTGAGCTGCTCCCTTGTTACATTAATCCAGAATATACTATCATTTAAAAGGAACATCTTTAGTTTATTAAGCACAATTCCTACAATACAAGATACAAGGCAGTCTACTGCTTATATATATGGCAATGTATGCCTGACTTTGTCATGCTGGAGTTAGAGAGGTGTTACCTAGCTAAATGCTCACGCTGTTATTGTACAACCTCCATCATGAAACAGTCTCTGCTTCAATGAGGCTGCGAGTCCTCCAAAGGCATCTGGTAGCACTGTCCCAACAACTGGGCTATGTGGAGTTTTTCAGAGGGGAACAGGGAGTACGATAATTATCACCCTTGAATTCTGCTTATAGTAACAGGGGGAAAAAAACCTGGCAAGCGTGGATGACTTTTTACCTGCCTTTCAAGCCCACACCTTCTCAGCTCTCAAAGTGGGACTCTCAGTATTTCTACACATTCTTAAGGCATCGCTGCTCGTGTCCAGGCGTGCGCAGTCAGTCTACAGCCTTCTGAGAGCTGGGGGGCATCGCATCAGCAATCGTAGCTAAATAGATGAGGTTTCTATGCAGGATATGCTGGTACCTGTGAGAAGAAGAAACACGTTATCTGGGAAGTGTGTTCTTTTCTAGCAAACTACTCACATTTTAACAGTCACTTTTGTGATCTGATCGATATTTGCTGTTAGGGAAAGATTAAAAAAAAAATTTTAAAAATTTCAGGGCAAACGCCTTCATATCCTTTTTTTGATCTAAAGTATACTGCGCTGAGCTGCACTCTAACCAAGTACCTTCTACTTACCAACTTTGTCAGTAAACACGCAGGTTAAGATCTCTGTATGCTCGACCCTGAACAGCGGCAGCGCTGCCAGAGCGCAGCTGAGGGGTGAGATGGCAGAGCCCGGCTTCGGACACGGCTGCGGCCCGTCTGTCCGCGCCTCGCTCAGCTCGACAACACTCGGCTCTTTACAGGCACCGGGGGGAGGAAAAGCCTGCCCGGCAGAGCTGGTTTTCATGTTAACACAGAACTAAAACTCTGACAGAAGGAGGCAGGCATTAGTCTATACACAATACGGCACTTTTGCTTTACAGGTCTGTGGAAATAAGTACAGCCGCATTTCCTTCAGCGGCAGGAAAGCTCTGGAGAGCAGGAACAGCCTGCCACCCTCACCGGGAACCCGGGGACTGAGGCGCTCCGCCTTCCGGCTTGGCCCGGAGGAGGCGGCGAGCGGCCAGGCCGGGGTGGGAGCCCGCTGGCGGGGATTCACTTACTGCACGCAGTCGGTGGCCCGGCCCTTGCTCTGGTACTCCACGATGCACCGGATCAACTGGTCGTTCTCCTCCAGCAACTAGGGCACAGGAGCGCGTCGTCACCTCACGCCCGGCCGGCTTTACCTCAGCGAGCCGGGAGAGCGGCCCGCGCCCCCGGCCCCTGGCGCCCGGCCGGCTTTACCTCAGCGAGCCGGGAGAGCGGCCCGCGCCCCCGGCCCCTGGCGCCCGGCCGGCTTTACCTCAGCGAGCCGGGAGAGCGGCCCGCGCCCCCGGCCCCTGGCGCCCGGCCGGCTTTACCTCAGCGAGCCGGGAGAGCGGCCCGCGCCCCCGGCCCCTGGCGCCCGGCCGGCTTTACCTCAGCGAGCCGGGAGAGCGGCCCGCGCCCCCGGCCCCTCGCCCCCGGCCGGCTTTACCCCGCCGCCGCCGCGCTCCTCCCGCCCGCGCTCACCCGCTGCAGCGTCTCCTGGTTCACCTCAGCCTTCCCGCGCAGCCGCTCCGGCACGAAGGCCACCGACATGGCGCCCGCGCTATGGCTGACGGGAACCGTCGCCGCAGCACGTTTAGCCCCGCCCCGGCCGTAGGGCCCCTCCCGGGGCCGGGCGGGACTAAACGTGCCCCAGAAGCATCGAAATAACATCAAAAAGACTGATTTTATTGAACGGTTTATTCTGGTTTAAAATAAAAAAAAAAAAAAAAAGAGCAACCCTCGCTTTGGTGGAGCGAGGTACACAAGGTGCTGGTTCCCGGGCACCCGCCTCCTGCGTCCCCCCAGGGACAGGCCTGCCCCGAGGGCACCCATCCCGGGGCTCTGCAGCTCCGCGGGGTTTATCCAACGCAGCCTGGGACACCTCCAACAGTCTCGGAGTTATTGCGAGAGGAGAGCGCGCGCCTCCGCGGCCAAACACCCCGACGGCGCTGCAGAGTCATGACCGGTGGACCCCAAAAGGCAGGGTTGTTAACATGCAAAAAACATTACTAAACAATATCACCTAACTTCTACTTGACCTTAATAAGGAAACCAATTACAAAATACTTCCTTGTAGTGCTATACAAAAGTTATAAAATTAAGATTCTATCAACCACTTTTAAATATTCCGATTTTCCAACAGTGCAGTTTTCCACATCTTTATCACCACTGAACATTTTGAAGCTAAAGTAAAAAATAAAAAATAAATCAGCAAATTAGATCAAAACTTTTTAATCTTTGGATCCCTTTATTCCTGTGGCCTTCATATACATATACAGACACAAATGACCAGGTTTCTATTTCAGCATTATCAAAAAAAGTTGTAACTAGTCATTCAGAATTGGCAAAAAGTCCATACCATGTCATTTGTGAATTCACGGTCTGAGAACCAGAGTCCCCCTGTCTCCACGCTATGCTCTATCAAAATGCAAACAACTTCAAACACTAAGAATTCTTTAAATCGCTTATGCCTACAGGTATTACAACAAAGTTAACATTTCAAGAATTGACAAATGGAGACATACTTTTGTCCCAGGCATTTCAGGAGATTCACTAACTCATGTGCCTGGTCCATTATTAAAAAAAGTTAATATTTATCACTAAGTAAAATTAATTGCAAGTTTTGACATACGAAAATTTATTTTCTCCTTATTTCAAAATATCTCCTTAATTTGGTCAAATCCTGTGATATGCCAGAAACTACAAAATCAAATTCTTTCAAGAGAAGTGAAGAGTGTATCCAGTTTCGTGTAATGGAAGAACATTTTCAAATCCTCATTATAGTCCAAATATAAAATCAAACATTTAAGCCTGAAAAGCTGCTAAAGAAAAAAACCCAACTAATTCAGTGTTCTTCAGCATATCAACTTTTGCAATAACACAGTATGTTTGCCGACTTAAAAATGTTTATTCTTTAAAAAATTAGTTGCTTTTTATACAGCTATACAAAGTCTGTCATGTTTCTTTGGCAATGGGATATAATGGAATTTTACAACTATATAAAAAGTTTCCTTTGCCTAAGAAACAGTATTTACTGTGTGTACATATTTGACTGACAAAGCAAGTTTTCCTACTGCCCAGCACCCTAGTTGATAAAAGTACAACTATCTCAAAAGGGATATTACAGGATTTCCAAAAACCAACCTTCAGTGGATCAAAACACTCACAGTATCGACGGCCTTCTGCATACAATTGTCCTTACAACTTGAAGCAATTATCAAATACAGTTTAGTAATAAGAAAAATCCTTTCAGTGATGAAAAAATACTTAAACTCCATCGAAGTACTGCTTTATAATTAACTATACATAAGAAATTACTTATCCTTCTGTCTCAAATATATTTAATGCTCACTGTTTTCAAAGATGGCCATTTTTCAAAAGTAACTGCATTACACCCCTTTGAAATTAAATAGTTAAATCCCAGTGCTGGTGACAAGATACAGCAAATTAACTTCATTCTTTGCAGAGATTGAAACTAATTCTCTGGATCAAGAAGATCTAGACGTTCACCCGGTTTCAGCTTTCTTGTAGACTATGCAGCAACTTTGTTGTCTTTCTAGAGGGAACAACAGCAGAATGTTAAAATTAATTCTGCAAAACAAAAATCAGAAATTCATCTGGGTGGCAGCACTGGGAGAAGACGCACTGAACTCCCCATTTTCCGCAATCAGAGAGCTGCCTACGGGACCAGGTCAGCACCTGCCTGGAACCCCCTCTCGGCCTGGCACACGCGGAACGAAGCAGCTCCCCACTTGATGAGACATGTGGCACAAGTCCTCACTCTTCACACCACCTCCTACTTATCTGGAAGGCTGTAAGAGTCTTTCATTCAGAAATTCTAATCTTTGATCTTCAGCCCCTCATTTCAATTCATGCCCAGCTACCAAAAATGTCTTTAAATGACAGAACTAATTATTGCAAACTAATGATGGAATATCTGAGGGACAGGCAGAAGTCTTCTGTGTTGAGAAAAGGCTTCCCCCCCTTTTTTAAAAATTAAAAATATTTACATCTTCAAGCAGAAACCAAAGATTTTGTTTTGCAAAACTCTACCTGCTCATGCAGTGAACTACCAGAAAGTTCTTCTGTCCCAGTCGGAATTGTAAAAGCCTACAGTTACTCGTACTTGTTACCGATTCTAAACAGTACGCCAGTATTATTTCTGTTCCTTACCAAGTTAGTGTTTGAGTTGAATATACACACTTAATGCCAGGAAAAACAGCTTACACTGAAATTATGAAAAGATTGTGGTTCTGCAAGCAACTGAGCTCTGCTGATTGATATCATCCATATAATCACTGGGCTTTCATAAAGAGGAGAATTTATGTTGTTTCCAAGAAAAAGGAAGTGCCCCTAAGGTACCGCTAGCACATAACACATCACTTTATTAGCTGGGGCTGACAACCAACCTTGTTGTTCCTCTGAATGGCTGGTAGGAAGAAGAGTTAAGTTCTTCAACAGCAAACAGAGAAATGAATGTCTTAATAGTTTGCAAAAGCAACAAACCACCTAACTCTGCTGTAGAGGAAGATTCTGCTGTTCAGCCATCATAGCTCTTGCAGAACAAATTACCATTTCTATGCTTATGCAATGATGAAAGCATGTTTGTACACCAGGTTACTTCAGTCGGCAGACTTACATGGTGGCTTTAAAAGGAACTTTAGCTTCATTTATATTTAACTAAAAATAAATAGTAGTACTTATTTTAATCTTTTAGAAACACTTTCTCTATGGGAACGACAGCAATCTTTTTTTTGAGGCTTTTGTGCCCTATCTCCCACAGTTCCTTTTTACAGAATCACTGGCTGAAAAACATCAGTCCTGCCTTAGCTTTCCCAACAGCTCTTGGATGTAATTATGTAAAGTTATAGTTTAAAATAAGTGTGTAACAGAACCTTGCAGAACTCAAATATTTATCTTCCTTTTTGCAAAAGGTCATTGCTATGCTAAAGTAACTTCAGTTACTTTATTTTAGGGGTTACATAGGATCTTAGAAGTCTATAGGCTTTGTGCCAACTCGTTCACAAAGAATTCAAAAGTTTGTTGCACACTAGAAGCAAGTTCAGTTACTCCCTCTCAATCTTTACATTTTACAATATTGCTTAGAAAATGCTTGCAATTCACATTTCTAACACTGGTATTAAACCTGCAGCACTTTTAGGTTTTTTTTTTCTATCCTCAATTCCAGATACAGAAACAAGTATTTAGGGCATATGAAGAACGGTAGCTTTTAGTTTTTGTGTTGATAGTAAAATATTCTGTGTAACTAAAATTTCAGCATTAACAGACATTCAATTAAGTAGCTCAGAATATCTGCAAGTACTATTCAAGAAATTCTATTTCAACATCAAACCCAAAAGCAGGAATTCTTTTACCACTAGTTTCCAAAAGCAGTGGATCAGGTCATAGTAAGATTAAATATATTTTACCCTATATTCAAAGTCAGCAAACTCCCTGCCTCCACGACCACCTCTGAATCCACCACGAAATCCTCGGGGGGCAGTGAAGCCACCTCTTCCACCTCCTCGCCCCCTTCCACCTCGGAAGCCAATCGCCCCTCTGCCTCTGTACCCTCCACGGCCACGATTGGGACGCAGTGGTATTCCAAAGGTCTCTGCATTTAATCTTCTCTCCTCAGCCCAGGTGGGTCGCCGTTCTCTGCCACACAAAAGGAACAAGGGTTGTTTTAAAACACACTTCAGAAGGAAGACTGCCTGGCTTAGTTTTGCCAGAAAGACCATGAAATGAAAAGTGATGCATTAATCACATTGTAGATCTCCAAATTATCCCTTCTGCAAGAATCTAGGTGTCTGCTACAACTCATTTAACTGAATGAAAAGGGACGTGGTACAGTATCATTAATTATATACTAATAATGCTGTAAGAGTTTCCCATATAGGAAGACACCATCTGTATTCTCTGCACACAGCATCACATGAATGAAATAAATAACAGCTGCCTGAAGTTTTAAACAAGAAACAGAAAACAAGAATTTGCAGTTACAGATGTTATTTTATCCTGCGGTCAGCACAACAAAACAATCCCCCCACCCGCCAACATTCAAAATAGGTCAGGAACCCACATCATCTTGACCAATAAAAAGGCAACAGCAAAAGATAAGCTTTGCTTTTCCTGAAATGCCATCTTCCCATTAAATGCTACTACTGGCCACAACAGTAATGTAACCTACTCAGAAACCATTACCAAAGCACAGTCACAACTGAGTTAACTAAAGCAGTAATTTAGTAGTGAAGCAAAACAACCAACCCACTTTAGTAAATCTGGAAAGGAGATTCTAGAGGATGTATGCTCAGTTCTAGAAGCGTGGTTCTAAAACAACATTTGAAAAAGTCATCCTATTAAGGTATTTCACTTGCCCACAAATAAATTTTGTGCTTCATACTCCTGTTTTATTTTTGCCCACTGCATGTGGAAGTAAGCTGTACTCCCTTCCATTCAGATAGTGCTGACACAACCTTATGACAGAAGCAGGCATTAAGTAGACTAACAAGCTTCCAGTCGCAGGCCATACCTGTTGTCATCACAGGAGATGTTATCAAAGAAGGATTTGGTTTTGTCATAGTAGCAGTTAGGTCCAAGTGGATCCTCCTCATCTGCATTCCCTTCGCTATTTTGGGTATCAACTCCTGAGTCACCTTTGTCTTCTCCATTTACAGGCTTCTCTGGTTTCTCAAGTTTATCTTCTGGAAAATAAAAGTAAACATAAGCCTTCCAGAGCGCCATACTAAACAAAACAGTACTGTTAACTTATTCCCAGACAGACAGGCACCAACTATACTGAATGCTGAAAAATACAAAAACCCTCCAAAATTCAATGTGGAAGTCAAATAATTTGACACAAATTAGGATGTTTTGCTGCTGCTATGTGGAGGTTTGACATCCTCTATATTCTCTGTGACTTTAATGAGCAACAAACCCTGCAGTAGCGTGGATGCGATAGCTGTCTATTTTACAACCTCCTAGCTACCTCCTTTCCAGACTTAAAAGCCTCCCTCAGTCACTCCTCATACAAAAGCCATTCCATGTTTTTGCTCATCCCTGTTACCCTTCTCCTTTGCCTTCTGGCTTTGCTGTTATCTCCTGTCAGACAAAGGGCCAGCAATCAAGATATTATGCCCCAAACTGAATATATGATATACTTCTTTCCTAACAATGCCTGAAGTTCAACTTACTGTTTTGACTGGTACTGGAAGAGAAGCTGATGGTTCAAGAGAACGAGATATTACGATCTTCCAGTCTCATTCCTAAATGCTTCCAGCTTAAATCTCATGATGCTGTGCATGCACTTCAGATAACCAGCTCAACTTTTCCACAACACACACAAAAACTACTCTCATAAGATATTTCTATAGTTGTTTATGGTTAGCTTTCCCTTTCCTCTTTATTATTCTGAAAAAAATCGTATTAACAGCAAACTGTCAACTCATTTTAAAGCGATTCAGAAAAAAAGGCAAGTATCACAGAACAATTCCTATGAGACACTACTGGTGGTTTTTCTCTGCACCAAAATCTGACCATTTATTACTCATACCTTTTGTTTTCCAGCTTTTAGCCAATCATTTACTGAAATAGTAATTCTCTATATTAACCTGTAACAATTTTGTCCAAAAATAGCAGCAGTGTAATGAACAGGTGGCTGGTCACAAGAGAATGAAGTCATTAAGACAGAAATCTGCTAGAAAACAAATGTAACGTGCTGACAGTATGATCTGAACTACTCCTGTAATTCTTCAGAAAAGGGTAAAAGCAAAGAAATGATCTAAACTTCCTTAAATGGAAACTCTCGTGCATCCTCCAGCAAAGTGCTGATCCCAAACTCATGTTTTTGTGATTGCTTTTGGTCTATTAGTAATTGAAAACATAAAATATGGGTTTTCTTTTATTGCATGTTTTCCAGAATTCCAAAGTAAACTCACACTACTGTGACTTCTGCTCAAGTAATCTGCATTTTTAACCATCAGACTTGTTAGAGCATGATGTATTTGCTAGCTGAAGATCTTTCAAAACTCAAATACTGACCCAAGTATTAAATTAACTAGATAGATGATCTCAGTTTACTTGTTTATTGGTGTTTTTTTTAATGACTGCAAACAAGACAATATACAATATGCCTTTTAGAAGTTCTTCTCCAAGGTAGCATTAAAACAGGAAGATACAGTTTTTCCGCGATGAAATCCAAGCAAAAATTGGTTTACCTTTTAGCTTAAGTTTATTATGAAATTCTCTGTCAATTTCCTCCTTGTTGAATTGTGCATTTGCACTTTCAAAGTCAAAGTCCTTCTCAAACTTCATTGGCCCATCCCTCCTAATTCCAAATCTTCCTCGGCCTCCTCTGTGACCTCCTCGGCCTCTCCTTGCTGAAGGTCCACCTGGAACTGAAAAGAGGGAAATTCTGCTTGCTTTTGTTTTATGGATTGGTTTTCCTTTGAGGGTAGTGGGGGTGGTGGTGGTTGGTTTTGGATGGGGTTTTATCTTTTGTTTTTTAATTCCTAGGGGAACAGGTTTGGGCTTCATGCATCCTCTTCCTGCACTTCTCTTGCTAAAAATCCTGTTGGAGCAGCTTGTAATTTGTAAATTCACTTACAATAATGATGTCAATGACACAGAAAGCATAACAGTACTAAACAACTTTCTAGAAGTCGTTAAAAGCTTTCTCAAGAAGAGTTAAAATGCTTTTGTTTTCTAGTTACGTATTTTCCTAGAAAGGTAACAGGTTTTATTTCATGCTATTGTGTTTATAAATCCAGGAATACTGCTTGGTTTGGCATTTTTATTCAAATCACTTCATATAGGGCAACCAGAAGAGATCTTCTCTTTAATGGTGGCTTTTTGTGCTTGTATTATTCAATGCAAACTCATTGTTAGCCACTAGAAACAATTACATAAAAGCATTCTAAATATATAAATTCTTTATTACCGTAATCTGAACTGCAAGATTTCTGGACATTAGAAATAAAGTCCTAGCACTTTGCCAACTATGCACAATGCTGTATTTTAGCAGACTTTTAAAAAACTTAATGAAGTCTGAAAACAATAATAGCTGTTTCTCAAAACAAGATTTACCAATTTGTCGTTTGTTTTCATTTCTGAGTTCATTTTCTGATCTTGAAACCTTGTGTGCTTCAGCTAAAGTTGGAAATAAAAAAGTGATTTGTTTATCCAATTAGGTATTTTTGATCATGCTTTTGTACACAGTTATATAGTTCAGATTTCAAAAAAATCCAAACCTACAGAAGTAAACTACAAGTTTAACTTCACAAAAGGAAAAAAAAATTAGACTACATGCTTGGGTTTAAAAATAAATATATATAATCCAGGTATCTGCTGGCCAGTCTAGTAGTAACGGACCACAGGAAAACTCCTATATGTTACCCTTAAAAAGAGCACTTCATATGTGTATGGAAGAAAATAAGCCATTTGAGATTTATCTAAAGCTACCTCGTCTGTGCTCTTGATTCTCTAATGATTTTTGGCTAGCAGACACCAAAGGTCTGGCTGGTACTGGACTCCTCCTCCCAACTGGTGCTGGAGTGGGCAGGTGGGCTGAAGCTGTTTGTACTGCTTGTTCCATGGTGGGGCTCCTTCTCAAATGATCTATCTGAGGGCTCGAACGACCTGGGGAAAAAAAAACACAAAACAAAACCAAAACCCAAAGAGTTATTTCTTATACACAAATTTGAGTTACTGGTCTCAACCAATCTAGACTGACAGGTTTATCTGCCTTACCAGTCAAGACTGCTGTGTCCAAAGAAGAAATAAATATTTCTGCACCCTCAGATCCACTAATCCAGAATGAAGGATATTTAGCAATTTCCCTTCCCCCAGTCTAAAAGAAAAAAATGGGTAGGACAATTAATCCCTACCAACCCATCCACGATGTGCATTTAGCTATGGGATGAAATTTTTTGATTCCTTGGAGGTAAAAATACTTTTTCTGCCTCCCTGGAAAGCCAAGTGGGAAGCGACTGCTCCCAAAGCCAGAGATACAGTTATGATACTGAAATGTCACTTCATCTAGCACACTGCTGTACGATCACCACGAAATAAATGAACAGTGACAGCCAGTGTCAGGCATAATGCAGATGAAGGAGCTACAAAAGCTTCCCCGCAAAGTGCTGTTCATCCATTTCAATTTGCAGCATGAGTGATTGGAGCCAGAAGCATGTTTAGAATGGAGACGTTTGATCCAGCCAGACAAGTTTATGACATCATATAAGTAAATCTACAAAGAAATTAGAGTAAGACTCAAGTCCCAGTAAGCAGAAGAAAGGAATAATGTCATATCCCATTAAAAAAAGCCCCTAATAAATAAAAAAAACAACCACCACACCACACTTACGATCTACAAAGATGACAAATATTTTTTAAAGCAAAAAGACAGCAAAAAAACTTGTTGGTGCCCCACATGGTTCATTTGGACCATGTGTCATACATTAAGTCCAACAATCCTAGAGGTTTTAATTTCACCTATAGAAAACCAAGTAACTCTTTCAACAGAGAAACAATAAATGCTGAGCATACCTTCCCTCCCTTCAATAAATGCAACAAAGTAGAACCTATTTTTGGAACTAATCCTAGAAATCACTCTTAACAGCTATACAAATCTCAACTACAATTAGGAAAAAAAAAAAAACCTGTTTGCTATAAGTAAAGTGATACTTGCCTTCTAACATGACTGCATAAACTTAAAAATAACAAGAGGAATATATCGTAGCATGCAATTTTACTCGCAGTAATGAAGACTGTAAGAGCAGGAAATAACAGCTTTTGGATTTTAAGAAGCAATCTTAACACATTTGCATGAAAAGTGAGGTTGAAGGTGCTCAACATTTAGTTTCTTTTTTCTCTGCCACTCAAAAAGCATCACGAATTTTGGGTTTGCTTCTACTTTCTTTTTCCAATATTACACATACTACTAGTTGCTATTACTACTAAGCTGACTTAACTGTCATGTCACTATCTCTGCAGGCAATCAGGTCTGCTGTTAGTGTTATTATATAAATATATATCAACAAAAAAATACCATTAGAAATAGAGATTTAAAAATTTCAGGCTGAAGGAAGTATCTTGAGTTTTGTCATGCTATCAGTAAAACCAGTTATTGAGTTTCAGTATGCACCTATTTGCTACCATTATTCAACTAAAGTAAGTCCTACCTCTCAATATAGATGCTTTAAGGATAACAACAACTATGTTGCTAAGTTACCTATGCAGCATGTCAAAATGTAGGAAAACACATTTGAAGAGCAAGGACAAAGATGCTCAGTGCTTTCTGGTTTTAGTATCATGTGTTTTCATGACAGAATTCAGCTGTTTGGTTAGCATTTCTGGCAACGCTACAATTGGGCGTAATTGGTTAAAAAAGATCAGTTATTCAAAAAGGTTTACCTTGAGACATCTGTGTTTTTAGTGATCTTGCATCTGTTGTAAACGCAGAACCAACTGCAGTGCTTTGGGACATGCTAGCACTGGCTGAAGAGTCCGTTCCAAAAGATGTCAAAGAGCCTCCTGCTTTGAAAGAAATAACATAGTTGTAAATCCAGTGTTAGACTTTTTTTTTTAAATTAGCACTAAATGATTTCTGAAGCCATATTAGACAGATATTCTAGAATACACATAAGTCCACCCTTCCCACACACTTTAAATTTAACGTAATGTGTGTATTCATAGTAGGTTGGTAAGCCTGTAATAATTCGATGCTTTTTACGAAAAAAAAAAAAGAAAAAAAAAAGAGAGCACTTCTAACTTTAGTATCACAAGTATTAACATAATATAGTCATGGCAGCATCTTAGAGAGTAATAAACAAATGTTACTGCTCTATAGTTCCACTTAAAATCTCTTAAACAAAAATACGACCGTCACATCTTATTAACTGATACCAAGTTATGGTGAATTCTACAGCCTTCCTTTCACATAGCTCACATTTTCAGCACCAGGAGTAATACCGTCACCATAACAACTGCAAGAATGTAAGTCCCTACGTGAAAAACCATTTAGATTTAATAAAAGATTTAAGGGATGAATGAAAGTTGGTTGGTGAGCCTCAGAGCGCATCTGAAGTATAAAGGAACAACTAACCCATGCAGCTCACAAATACTTCAAGCATGTACTTCACGCCAAGGGAACACCTCATAGCTGGAATCACATCCAATAGCTGAAAGACTCTGCTGGCACATGGATTGCTGACTAATCCAAACCCTCGGTTAAGGCACACACCACCCAGTCAACCTGGGATACTAGATGCCCACAGCACAGCTATGGCTGGGGCTTTTGCGGAGGAGCTGCCTCTACATCACTTGTGAAATATAATGTATACACGAAGAATGTAATGAATATATATATATGAAAAAGAATGAACTCAGGAATACAGGAACCTTTCTCCACTCATCACTCTGAGATAGAGTGTTTAGTTCTCAATTGTAATTCCTTCGATTTGAGCTGCAAAGGCTATGAAAAACTACTTATGAGCTAAACTGTGAGACTGATACAGATTGAAGACTTTGGATCTGCCCCTAGGGTAAGAATTTGATGGAATTATTATCACTGATTATCGCCTACGCACACACAGGCAACTTCACTTATAGGAAAATACCAAACAATAAAAATGGAACATACCAACT
This sequence comes from Rhinoptilus africanus, assembly GCA_013400135.1. Lineage (NCBI taxonomy): Eukaryota > Metazoa > Chordata > Aves > Charadriiformes > Glareolidae > Rhinoptilus > Rhinoptilus africanus. Next base: position 197,928 of record VXBO01005455.1, on the reverse strand, counting down.
CCAACAGCGCCAAACTGCTGCCCCACCAGCGGGCTTGGACTAAACTGACTGTATGCAGGCATTCTGCCAAAAGGACCATAGGAGCCCACAGACTGGAATGAAGATGTAGTCGAAGATCCTAGTGAAGACTAAAGACAAAACACACTTGCAGAAATTCATGTTTACACAAACAGTAGGAAAGAGTTCTGCAAGGCAAGAAATGCAGAAACTCTAAAACTACTTGTTAAATTTACCCTAACACCACCACTGTGGCTAATATGCACAAAATACATTAACATTCATAAAGTTGTTTCTTTTAATATCAAGAATTTAACCACTTCAACACACAAGCAAAGACAGCATAAAAATACTGAATTACACACATTAGTCAGAATGAAAACTCAAACCAGACAATATTTAGCAGAAAACATTTTCACAAGTACATATTCAGCTTAGAAAGCACTTTTACCCTTCCAGTATCACAGACTTGTGAAAACAGTACCATAAGATTTTGCAGGCTTTTCCCTAGAACCTCAGATACTGGACTCTCTTGTCAAACACACATCTAAGCTTTTGTTGGCAAACTTGAAAAATGTCCTATCTTCTTCTCTGAAGTTTGAAAAACCACAGGAACAATGAAACACCCAAACATACTGGAGGAAGGTGGGGTTATTACTATTACTGGGGTTCGCAGTAATGCAGTTCCACAGCTCTCGATTGCTACTGACAGAAGGAGTTCCACCAAATTTAGAAAAAGACTGTAGAGGATTGCAAGGGTACTCTGTAAGGAAGTATCAAGAGTTTTATATCATACCGAGTAGTTAAACACACATATGGAATTACCAACTTCCACTTAACCCAAGAACTTCCACCTTGCTTTAAGGGATGATTTTAAGACACCCCACAAGCACAATCAACAAGCCAAAAAAATTTCAGAGATCAAAAATAACTACCTCTGTCAGTCCATTTATACGAAATAACAGATTAATTAACCCTGAAGGCTTCAAGTTGTAAATTCCTTTCCCTTCAGCAACCAAGTATTTCTTTTTCAAACAACTGCTCTTCAGTATGAAGCCTTTTTTTTAGAACACATAGCTACATAAAACACTCTTAAAGACACAGTCATTAAAAAAGTTGAAAATTAAAATATAATTAAAACAAACAACAAAAAATAATTAATGATTTTGGGAGGTTTCAGCACCCACTCCATTTGACTTATACCAAGTCTGACGTTTCCAAGAAGTCTTGCATAGGTGTCCTCCTAAGCCAAATACCTTTCAAAAAAGGCACCAAGATCTACCAAAAGTCAACAGTTGTTTTTGAAAAATGGGCAGCTTTAGTATCCAATGCATTGTGCTGCTTAGATTTCAGCCTTGACTTTCACAGTTAAAGACACTACTCAAGACAGGAAAATCTTTACAGAGTTCTTTATATTGAGTTGTGAACTTTACAGCAACAAATCTTTCCCTTTTAAAACAATCAGCTGGAGAGCACGTAAAGCTATCAGGTTATACCTTCAGCAACAAACAACTAAAAATATGTTTTAACTTACCTGAACAATAGCAGGGTCCTGTGGCAAAGAACACTGAGGCTTTGGTGGCTCACAGACAGTTAGGTCTTTAATGTCACTGCCACGAAATATAATATACTCAAAGACTTCATCACGAGGTGGTATAGGTCTATCAGTTGGTCTATCTTCTGTACCAAAGGAGCGAACTGCAGAATTGGGAAGGGAAAAGAAAAAACAAAAAAACAGCCACATTCAGCAAAAAGGTTTCAAATATACTGCAGAGACCAACAGCTTTAAATAAAAAGGATAAAATTTTCTTGAGAAAAAAAGCTTATTAAATAAGCAGCTTATTCTTTGCCCCGATCAACTGCTCAGACATAAACAAGTAATTTGATCTTACAAATTTCAGTTAAAAGTCAAGCAGAAAAACCCCTCTTCTATTCCTTACTGAGACATCACTTATGCTATCACTCACATGTTGCATATTTTGACTGTTTTGTGAGGATAAGGGGAAGCAGCAAAGCAGGTTTTTGCTAAAGTTAGCAGTTTCTGGATATTACAGCAACAAGAAAACCAATAAGGCTGTTAAATCAGCCCTGTGAATCAAGGAGAACGTGAGTTTACATACTTCACATTATGCACTTGCAAAACAGAAAAAAAAGTGCTATTACTATTAGAAACTACAATATTAAAAATTACCTAAAGTATTTCTCAATAGACTCAAGGTCTGAATCAAGATGTAAATTCTGTGGTATGTATAGCAAATTTGCACTAAGCAAAATGCATTCTTCTTACTGGTGTAAATTTCATACAATCTCTATTAAATTAAGTAAACTCACTGAGGCATAACTATGTTCCTAAGTAAGCCTGCAGAGTGTGCAACACACCCAGCCTTTACATTTGTTTGTATGTACTTAGCTGAATTCCAGCAGTTTTCAGATTGCATAGTGGTGAAGCTTAGCATGTTTCTCCCTTTGCACTACAAGACCTTTCCTCACCATAAGACTGTCAACCCTAGGTGAATATAAAACAAAATAAACAAACAAAAAAGGAAATCTGAAGAGAGATGTTTCCAAGAGGTTTTGTAAGCAAAAGTAAACAATTAATTGAAATCAGAGAAAAAAAAAATGACAGTCACATTCTACTGAACATAAGCTTGCGGCAGCTTTAACAGTTCCTCATTACTGTCCTTGCTTTTAGCCTTTTAAGAGGTTTTTGTCTGCTTTGTAAGTTACTATAGGTTATGCTGAGAAAATACCCATATTTTGCTTCAATTTACCAGAATTAGTTTTCCCTCCATTTTCAGATGCATCAACAATTTGGAGACATCATTAAGCACTTATTTGCAGCCATAAAACCATTAGTCAAGAAAAGCAGTTTCCTGTAGAGCTGCATAAAGTGATACTGAGTCATTTCTCAGGCTGCACCAACCATCTTCCATCTCTGCTGCTTCATCTAGTACTGCATAAACAGGGCTTATCAGTCAAGTATTACAAATCTTTATGAGAAGCACAATTCAGGGGTAAGGAGATCAACGCTACACTACAATGAAAAATAACATTCAGTGGTTACAAATATTCTGTTCATACTTATATCACCTAAGACAAAATTAATCAACTTTTCTATTTCTGTTCATCTAAAAGTCTGCTCTGGACAGTACTATAAAATGTAAGCACTGTAAAAAGTCATATGCCATTAAGTGAATCGCAATTTTTTGTTATAAGATACACCTGTCTTCTCTTCTTCCTCTACAGAAAAAAAGATATCTGAAGCTGAAAATTTTGCAGAAATTAGCTCAAAGTAATACAGACTAGCTCAGTAACATTATTAACTGGTTGTGTGCATTACTGTGGCTCATTCTGTTGCTTTTTAATCATCACAGCTTTCTATTTTGCTGTCTTGATTGCGGATCCACCTTCACTTTCTGGCCATCCTATACTCTATTTATTAGATAACTAGTAAATTAACGTGGCCCTTCATTTGACCAGCTGTCTTGGTAAGTATAACCAAAGTTGATTTAGCATTGGTTCTCTCTGCCCCACACTGAAATGGTTGCTGTAGTAGCCATTTTGTCTACAAAGGTGCACAAAACCAGCCAGAGTGTGATCAGTAAGTTACTGAAATATTTCACTTTCTAGCTAAAGTGAAGCAACAAGTAGTAGCAACACCACAAAAAAGGGTAGTAAACTAGAGGATCACATCTCACCTTCACACAGAAATAAAAAGCTGGTGAACTATGGAAGAAATCTGCTTTGAAAGTACTTAAGATAGAGCTATGCTGCACGGATAAATATTTTACTACTAATACCAACATCACAAGACACATATAGCAACAGTTTTTATACATGGCAATTACATTTCTCCATTCTAAACCAATTAAAAAAAAAAAAGTGAACCACCTAACATTCATCTAATGACACCTTGTAAGAGGTAAAGGGATTTTACTGTATTTAAAAAAGAATTTGTCTTTCTCCTCATCATAAAATTACAAAGACATCAAAAGGAAGTATTTTAAATACCAAAAATTACAATTCATCTTTAAGACATTCAGCTGTCCATGCAACTAGATCAAGACACTGATAAGGTTGTCAATGATTTTGCAATAAAACGCATCAAGAGTTGCTACTGAGAGTTTGGGGTTTTTTCCTCTACCTCTCCACCGCCCCAGAGCAAACTGGTTTTACTGCAACGTTGTGCAAAATATAAAGACCATTTTGTCCAATGAAGATCAGCTCTGCTGGATAGCAGTTAAACTCCTCTGACTTGCAGTTCAACCTTCCTGCTCACCCCAAAGCAACAAAAATAGCCATCCCCCAGTCTAATTTCCTTGTAAAGCAAGGAACCACAACTGCACATGTGACAATCCAAGAAAGCAGTTTGGTGAAAGGGCTACTCCATTTTTTGCAGTGCCTATCCCAGCTATGTCCTTCAGACAGTAGTATAACAAAGAGTTGAATGTCACTTTTAAGATTTTGCAAAGGGATAGCTATCTTCACAATTTCTTCTTTCCTAGCCTGGGTTAGGATTTAACATGATCTGAGCTCATTAAAGTAAAAAGTCTAATATTAAAGGTGGCCAGTACAATATGATTTTAGAAAGAAATAGCTTTTACCATAGTTTTGCGTAATCAAATATTAAATTGCCAGAGTATCAGAAAGACAAGGTATTGGAGCAGCAGCAGTCTTAGAGCTCTATCCAGCTCTGTCTCTTGGGGTATTTCCTCGGACTACATCCTTCCTCCAGAACAAGGTGCAGTGGTTCATACATAGCAAAGTACTAAAGAGTGAGAGGAAATTAAAATAAGCATGTGAAAGATAACATTGTCTTACAACACTTACCAGGAATATGCCAAATCCATTTAATCTTACCCTGTCAATTTAAGTTTTTTTCTTATTTTGTTTTTCAGATGAGCCAAACTGGCTCTACAACTTGCAAACAAAAAGGCAACCATCACACATTAAAGGCAAGCTTATTTTTTGTCAGTGTAAATACAAACACTTAAGCAGCTTGCTAGAAAGAAACTAACACTGTTGAGCCTAAAAGGATTCATGTATGTGACTTTATGCCCAAGTAGTTCCACCAATTTCATATTCAAGTGCTCTGAGCAAATTTTCATACAGATTTTGACTGCCTTCAATGTTACTACTATGCTGTATTTTAATGCATGTTACTACATTATACTACTATGGCATCCAAGGAAAACATTACAACTTTCTCTATCAGTTAATGGGAATTATTACATGTTGATGAACACAGAAAAATACTGCATTAATCAGAAGCTATGTATTCTACTAGCAAGAGAGGACCCTGTTCCCATATAATGTGAATTACTGCAAATATGTAATTCAGTCTCTGTACACAGCACTGACATAACCATACCAGCCCTACTTCACACACAGAAACCAGTCTTTCCCCACTCTTAAGACACCCATGAGAAGCATGAAGACTAAAATGAGACCACCACTACCAGAACAAGTCATTTCAGTTGCCATCTATCTTCAAAACATCGCAGCCCTTTCCCTGTAAACATGCTCAGATGCCTGCACATCACATTACAGAGACAGTACTAATGCGAGGGAGCCAGCCTGTGGCGGGCTCACACCTTCAGAACAATCAATTCAGTCTGCATTCCCTTACGTAGGGATGGTGAGCTAACCAGGAGACAGATGAGGCTAGTAGCCAGGAGCGGGCCTTGCCAAGATTTTTTTCTGCTGTGACACACTATGCACAGGGTTGGTTTGGCACATATGTCCTAAACCTCAGGACATAGAGGGAACATCTCACTTAACTGATTGAAAAATAACTTTACAAAAACTTGATAAAAATTCAACCCTTCCCTTTCCTGCTCCCACCCCTGAACAATAAGAAATGCTCAAGTCTTCACAAGAATGTAACTTTTTTTCTGTCTACGTTTGAGTCTTTCACCCAACTAATATTGTGTAAAAGTCTAAAAGAGATGGAAGTCTCCTCTCTTGTGTGCCATCAGACTATGGAAAACACTATCACAGATGGTTGAAAATGCCAGAAGTTTAACAACTACTTAAATTACTGAAAGCTATTTCATTAATATCTATTAATTATAATGGTTCCAAATGTAACTCTCAGTGGTCCAACAGCTAGTAAGTGAAAACTGATTCATTACACCAGACAGACAGTATATAATAGTCTGTTTCTTATACTCATATGCCTAAAAATTCCCTGCTGTTGGCAGGGAACAGAGCCTTTTCTGACCCGACATGGTTCTTCTTACACAGCTTACCTACGTTACAAATCCATCTCTCTAAATCAGCGCCTTGAAATAGAAAGACATTATGTATTACTAGCATGAAAGATCACACTTAAGTTTTTAATGCTGCAACATGTAAGATCAAACTGGATCAGTCATGATTAGCCTACAACTGCTCCAGCATCACTTTACAGCAAGAAAATTTTATTCCTAACCATGGCTTGTAAACATCTATTCTTAAATTGGTTGGACTTAATGATGTTAAAGAATTAATTACAAGTATGAAATAAAAGGACATTCCAATTTAATTTAACTTGCAACTTGAGAATAAGAGTGGGTGGCTTTTGGTTACAAACACTAGCTCTAAAAAGCTGGCAATCCGAAAAAACATATGCACCAATAATATGTAAAAACTTCAAATAATTGTATAGCTTGCTTAATATTTGGAATCTGATTTAGATGGGAGCTTTCACTGTTATTTAAATAACAACACTGTAACACTTTGTCAAAGGATGCATTGCTTTCCCTTATCTGACTCCAGCTTAGGATAAAAACATTACGCTCGATATTTAAACAGCTGCTGTCTTCCTCCAACTTGTGAGACACAGGCCACAACTTCTGCTAGTGAAAGGATCACAGTTTTGTAAATAAAATGCTGATTAGAGAACTCCAGGAGACTGCTCCTCTTTAAGGGAAGACTATAATCAATACCTTGTTAGTAATACAAAAATCTCATTTCTGCCTAAAGCCCCAGAAGATCCAAGACAAATTAAGACATTGCACAGGTACAACTTAATGAGATTAATCTCAGGCTTCAGTTTAGTCCACCAAAGTCCTAATGTTAGGCAAATCTGTAGTTATTCAAGAACAGATTCTACCTACTTTTTACACTTTATGCCACAAACAATTTCAGTGATTTCAGATAAGAAACAAACAATGACAAGCCTCCCTGCACGCAACCCAGGTAAGAGTCACAAGAAGCCAGCTACACAGTGGAACAACTGAAAGCATCGAATCATCTTTTGGGGCTTTTTTTGTCTCTTTTTCTGGCAGAAAATTTGACATTTATGTTAAATGGTTCTGGTTTGACTTCTGGACTTACCACAGGAAGAAGAGATAACTATTACAACATATTTACAGCTACAGACAGTTCAGAAGGAAGATGTGCTTTTCTCACAGACAGACATGTCCATGACTAACCACACTTGTCACCCTACGTGCATGCTATTGTAGCACATTCACGACCTAAACCTTCATTTATTCAGAAACTTGTATACTCTAGAGTTGAGCATTTTGTTCATGAGCACAGTGAACTGTTTTACAGTCTAATATGGTTGTTACCAGCCTCCAGATTAATCTCAAGATTTTTGGTTCCAGGTGGCCTAGAAATACTGGTTTATTCTCTTCTGAATCACAACACTATATTACAAAACACACATTCTTCAGTTAACTCGGCCAAGTTTTATTAAAGTAAATTTAATGGTTTAGATTTACATTTCTGATGAGAAAGAGAGTAGATTAGATTTCTAACAGTAGTTTGATCTATCTTAAATACGTACACTTTGGCAGATATGCCATAACATGACTTTACCACTGCTGAGAAGTCACGCAAAATCGGCTTGGTCAGCACTAAATCTGTTTAATTTAGGGCAACACTACCACAAGCTCCTCAAGGATGGGATTCTTGTAAATGCTTTTGTACAAACGTTAACAATCACAGCATGCAACTGGAATTTCTATGCATTTATTTCTTAATCACAGTGCTCATCTTTTTCTCATATGAACAAATACTAGCTGTCCTTTTTAAACAAATAATGCAATTCCAACAAAGTAATTTAACCTAAAGGCGACTTTAGAAATAAGTAAAAATCACATCATGACAGCTAAATGCCACATAAATGAACTATGTATGCCTGGAACCAAACCTACTATAAGAGGTTTCATCTATTTCTTAAATAATATTATCGGGGGCGGCTTAAAGTGGCACGGCACACAAACAAGAACTATCAAAAAGGCCAATGTGAGATGAAAAGTATCATCCCCACTGACCAAATACTATACACGCCAACTATGTGAAACAGATTGTCATTATGCTAGAATGCTAAGTCTATAGTTTCAAACAGGAACTGAGGCTCAGGCATTTCAAACATTTAATTTATGCAAGGAGCAATTTTTCCCTTACCTAATGGACAGATAAACTCTATGCTTTTTTATATGCATTTAGATTATTTAGCAAGACTTTACCGAATCAAGAGGTGTAAATTAACATTGAGTTTTGCAGAACCTATTATAAAGGAATTACTAAAAATTCTGACTTAATGTTTTACGGCATGTTCACTGCCACGGCCGACATGCTCCTGTTGAGAGTGTATTACCACGCACAAGAACCAGCAAAGTCCTTCGATGCCCAGTTTCAAAGATTCTCTTTTCTACTCCCCTGCCTCTTACTCTCTTCTCAGTAAACATATCTTCATAACTTTCTTAAGCACACATACATGTATTTTCTGGCCAATACATTCTCATGCCAGCATCTGTACTCAATTTCGATTTACACAGCGCCGTACAGCTATCGAGGAAACGAAGAGCTCTTTGTTAATAACCTGGCACCCACAGCATCCCCGTTCGAGCCGAGCCGTCTCCTACCCCAGCAGGCAGAGGAGTTCAGCCGTACGCGGCCCTGCACCCCGTAGGTCTGGAATTCCTACGATGCAAAGAAATCCTCCTTCCAGCCTCCCCCTCCTACTCCCTTTTACGCACTAACTCTGGACCGCTTCCACGGCGAAAGGCTTCACACTTTACGCAGGGCTCCTTCTCGCAGCCCCTAAGTAACGCTCCCGGCTGCCTTCCGTCCGTGCCGCTCCCCGCGGCCGGGGGAGCAGGGCCTGCCGTTCTCCCGGCTCCTTGCTCGCTTCCACCTCCGCCGCGGAGCCCGGCAGGCGGCCACAGCCTCGCCGCAGCCGCTCCGTCGGGGTCGGGGGTGGCGGGAGGACGCGCCTCCGGCCGAAACTACGCGGGCTCCTGCCACAGCTCGGCCAAGCCCCCTCGCAGCTGCGGCTGGGCCGCTGCAGGCCTCCCCCTCGCACCCCGGGCCTTCTCATCGCCACAACGCGACGGCCGCCTTGGCCGCGGTTCCAGGTTCTTGCTCGATCCCCGACGGGCCCTACTCCGCCGCCGCCGCCCGCACGGCGGTCCCGCTCCCCTCCCGCTCTCGCCCCCAGGCGCTGCTGGGCCGGCAGGGCCCAGTCCTCTGCTCCGCCAGCTCCTTACCCTTGGCCAGCGCCACAGTAGAGTTTTCGGTGTCGATGGTATACAAGATCCCTTCATAGCGGATCTCGGCCTTGGAGATCAGGCTGATCTTGCTCCCGATGTAGGGCGTCCCCCCGCTCATGGTGCTAGCTCCTCGGTCAGGGACACCCCTTCCTCCTCCCCTGCCGAGCGCTCCTGAAGCCGGGCACAAACGACTAAGCAAGCCCGCCTCAGACTCGTAGTAGGCGCTCTACTCCTCCCGCTACGAGCCCGACCTTCCGCCGATGCCCCGGCGACGGCTCTCCCCGCGCAGACTCCCTCAGCACACCCCGCACCAACAGCGCCCTGAAGCTCCCAACATGGCCGCCGCCTTCATCTTCCCCCAGAGCCGCCCCCCCCGCGCTCCAGCCGCGAAATGGATGCCGGGAGGGGAGGTGATCTCGCGAGAACTGGCGGCCGGGGGCAGGGCGGGAGCCGCTGAGGGGAGGTGCGGCGGTCACGTGGGCTGTGTGGCGCGTTGGTGCGGTGGCGCGGGAGCCCTCGGCCGCGCGCGGTGGGGCGGGCTGGGCCGCGCCTGGCCGAGGGGCGGTGTGCGGGGCCGGGCTGAGGCCGGCGGCTCCCCCGGCTCCCGCTCAGCGCCCCGGGAGTCGGAGCTCCCCGCTCGGAACCCCCTGCCCCAGCCTGTGGACACCGGGGGATGCGAAAGTAGGTTGGGGTTTGGGGGGTTTTTTTGAGAGGCCCAAGCCACCTAGCATTGAATGCTAAATTCTTGTGATCCTTAGGAAGTAATTTGGAATCCAGTCATGCGGAGAGATGCAAACGTCTATGTGGTGATAACGATTTAGTTTGTATTTCACGGGGGATTCCGATTTACTCGGCAGTTTAGTTGGATCTTGCCAAGCAACACTAAAGCACAGCTGTTGATGAAATCTTGACTAAAGTGTGTACTTAATCCTGAAAAAAATACCCTTTTAGTAAAAGTAAACACACAAAAAATTGCGATTTTGAGATAGCACTTAAGTTGTATACCTTATGTAAAAATCATGAACGAGGCTTCCTGTTGGAGGCTCTGCCTGTTAAAACATGATCCTGCCTCAGGCCCCTCTTTTTATATTTGCAGCCTAGAAAATTACATGCAACAAACACTAACTGCTGGAAAGGGTACTTACTAGCTTTTGTTGCAGCAACTGGACACTAATATGTTGCAAAGATTGAGCAAGTATTTTGTTTGGAATAGGGCTTCAAAACAATGGCAAGCCCACTTGTTCTGGAAGGGCCTGCGTGTTTCTCAGTAGGAGCTGTACTGGACTCTGGAAACTTTATGCCCAAGTTCAACTGACTGTAAAATCATGGAGTGCTCGAGTGCTCGGGGAGCTTTACTGTGATGTGCTTCTGGCCTTTGAACGACGTGGAACAAAGTTCTTCAGTCTATGACTGGACATACGTGTCCATTTCATGTCCATGGGAGGCCACTGTTGAAAACCAGAATTTGTAACTTGGTTCAAAGTACAGCTACTGTTTAGAAAAATATCAAAGGATACCTTACAGGGAAGGAGAGAGGCAGTCTTCCTGACCACGAGAGGTTGGTCTGTGGCTTCTTAAAATGTCAGGTGGAGAGCCTAATCACAATCTAGAGGACCGGCTGCAGTCTGTATCACATGTTTTTCCTGCTCTTGCCTCCTGACAGAAGGAGATCCATCAGCTTCAGATATGGGAAAGGAAAAAAAGCTTTGGGGGAGGTTGCAGGAAGAGGCTGATGACTAGCGAGGACACCATGAAGGGAAGGAAGAAAGGGTGTATCAGGGAGTCCTGCGATACTGACATCAGAGGACAGAGAAGGGGGAATACGTTGAAATATAACCACTTGCCCCAAAGGCCCTCGTGTCTTTGCTTCTGGCCAACATCTTCCTAAGTTTCTCCTCATCTGCCTGTCTCAAAATTGTAGTCGAAGACTCCCTTTAATAGAATTAGGGTTTCAAGTTTGTGCCCTGGAATAGAAACAGACGTTTCTTTGAGCTTGGGACACAGTACATGAGCATTTCAGGAAAGAACTCCAGCGTAAAACTGCTAGAGTTTGCTTTTAGGTGTTAGCACTTCCAACGTTTCCATAAGAGAGAAGAAGGTGGCCAGAATGAATAAAAGAAAAATGTCTAGGATAAGTATCCCCTTGAAAAACTTTTTAAGGGTTAAATTGGAACCTTCTTGACATCAAATTTTCCGAAGCCTCTCCATCCAGTCCTGTCTCGGTGAGCACAGACAAGTATTTACGATTATGATTAACTTCAAAACAAAAGCTCCTAAATTTCTATAAGCCATATATAAAAAATTCCATCACAACTGAAATACATGAAACTGAATTTAGACATACTTCTAGAACAGCCGTCAGTTACTCTAACCATCTTTGTGCTCTCCAGTTTGTGGAATTCATTGAAAGAATATGTTTATAGCGTAAAGTGAATTTCAATTATATGTAAAGAGTTCTGTAAATTCAGTTTAAGAAGTTGTCTCAAAATCTTATCTAAACCTGGTAGGTACCATTTTATTGTTAATTTTAAACTTACGGTAGTTAAATTATATATTTGAATCCGCTGAAATTATGTATTTGAAAGAAACCCATGCCACATACTAGAAAAAAACAGTGCTGCTTTCTAAGTGCTTTCACTTCCTAGATGACAAAAAGATACTTGTCTATGTGAAGTTATTACTCCCTGCAGCTTAATACGGCAGTGATACATCTGTGATGTAGTGAGTAGGTAATGAAACACTTAGGCTTGGAAACAGGGCACAGGGTTTAACAGTGTTAATAACTGAGCAGCAACTTAACAAGTTTTGTGGGGGATTTTCTTTCCCAGGCAATTTTAAAACCATGGTTGGAAGTTAACTTCTAACAGATGTTCTCTATTTCAAACCAAAAATAATTCATGAAAGATTGCATTTTAGGAGATCAGATGACATGATCACAGTGGTCTCTTCGAATTTTTTATTCTATACATACTTTACTCCTAAAAATGAAAGAGAACAAATATGTTCAGAAATGTTTTATATGATGAAAAGCATGTAAATATTGGAAAAAGATTTTTTTAACAAAAGAATGATTGCAAAAGCTCACAGAGATTCTGTGCTTTACTGAAGGTCTCGTTCCCTATGTAAAAGCGCAAGCCCAAAGCCAGTTTCATCAACAAGTTTATATACATTCTTATGTATGTCATCACTTCTTGACTTGAAAGGAGTCCAATGTGAATCACTATACATCATGTTTTACTAAATAAAATATTCTATTATACTTCCTTATTCTGCGTGTTTATATACATAAAGTGGCTCAATTAAGAAGAGGTGAGTGGGAAGAAATAAGAGTTCATGTTTTACAGATTACCCACCCCCAAATGTACTTTAAAACTGTAATTAAAAGTAGGCAATTTTTAAAGTTTTGAAACCTGTCTTATAAATCATGACTTGCCATTTTCTCCTTCTGGTGGTAAGATTACTTTTTATCTTCTGAAGTTACAAAAAAATAAAGTTTTTGTCCCTAGTGGTTTTTATGGCAGGACAGTTTAACATCATCATGTTACAAAAATGTATACTAAAACATTTTTCGTAGTCGGGCCTAGTTGCAGAATCATATGCCTAACTTTCCATTCTCTTACAAAAACTGTGGAGATAGTGGTATGCGAATGAAGTCCAGGATCAGGGTAAGTAAGTGAAGGAAGCATGGAATCTTCTCCAATAAAATTAATAAAATGTGGGACTCTTAATGAAGCAATATTGGATAGACATTTTTCCAACCCAAATGAATATTCTTTGGTTTTATGCAATAGCAAATTGAGTAATAGTCTATGTTTTAATTAAATTTCCAGGTAGAAACGTCTGTTAAAAGTCCAAATTTAATTCAATTGTAGCATTCCATAAAAGCAGTACTCATTTGCTACACAAATTTTTGATGTATAGATCTCCTGCGTACACATAATACTGCTTTTTATAAGCACTACTGTGCTTTCACATTCACTTAACTGCTGTGTTTCCCATTTATTACATCCTAACCACACCTTTGGGCCTTCAGTACTTTTACTGGCCACTTTATTTAAGAAATATGCACCGATTTAATTTCAGGGAACATTGAAACTTACCCTAATTAAACAGGTGCAACCTATTTTTCATGCATTTTAAAAGCGGTTTGTTTTGATTCATCATAGGCCTGCTCCTAAAGGTATGAACAGACAATCAGGAAAAACTACCCTGAATGAAAATGTAACCTACACTGAGGGAAATGGATGGTAACAAACCAGTTATTAGCAGTTTAGTCTTGTGACTTGAGCAAGTCATACAACGTGTGACAACACACTGAGCCTGGGAACGGAGAAGAGATGTGTGCACGTGTGCACTGTCAGCCCTTCACTCGCTTCCATCGCTGCGTCGGGCAATTGAAGGTGGGTTATGCACTGATGCACCTTTTTCAATTTTGTGGAAAATCCCGAAAATCACAACACGAAGAATGAGTCATCATTCCAGGCTGCAGAGCAGCAGCTCCAATAGATCCAGGTTTGCAGACATCCATGCTATTGCAGGCCAGCAGAGCCAGAGAATAGAATCCAAGCTGCTTTCTGCTGGCAGCTTCACAAATTCATGGTGTAAGAACAGATGCAATGAACTGTGAGCAACGGTTATTCACAGGGGCAAAAATATTTATTTTGAAGGTCCCAGCAAAGAAATTTCTCTGTCATTAATCAAAGAAGTGATGGGTTAGGACCACTGTCTTTCTCTTAAATGGTATTTCCAAACACCTGAGGTAAGCATTGATGGGAAAAGGGCATACAGGATTGCCATGGCAAAAGTGGAAGTAACAAAATAAAACTACCTCAAATTTGCTGTGGGAGTGCTGAGGGAGCACAGTGTGCCAGAGCAGCTGCTGTGATGATGTCAAGAATCTTATTTTTGGTTTACAAGTCCTCTGTTTACAGCATCCACCTTAGGAAATTGTATTACTGCAGCCATTCTTGTCTAGGCAAAGCATCCGCTTTGGACATAAATGGAAGCACTCTGCAGCAGAGGCAGCAGTGCAAATACGGGTGCAGGGACTCTGTGGGCGCATCAGGATTTCAAACAGCTCCACCGGCACTGGAGGTTCCCTGCTGTGAAGGAGCGGGTGTGCGAGACAGCCGAGCCCCCACGGCCCACCGCACGCGTGTGCAGCGCTCCGCGAGCGTGAAGGACATGGCGCTGGCTGCAACTGTCCTCGCAGGGTGCGAGGCGACAGCAAAGAGCAGGGTTATGGCAGCTCCGCTACCAAAAGACAACAGGGCTGCAGGACACTTCAACTCATAGAATGGCCCGCCACAACGGGCGCCGCCTCAGCCGCGCGCCCCGCCCCCGGGCGGGGGAGGAGGAAGCCGGCCCCTCCCAGCATGCCCCGCGCGCGGCAGAGGCCGGCGCGCCTGCGCGCTGCGCGGCCGGCTCCCAGCTCAGCGCAAGATGGCGGCGGGCGCCTCGGACCCCCTGGAAGAGATGCTGCTCTTCTCCGAGGAGGTGGACGAGAAGGCGGTCAGCGACCTGGTGGGC
>VXBO01005455.1:59749-181347 GCA_013400135.1 Rhinoptilus africanus | reverse complement strand
TTGTTGTTGTTGTTTCCCCTTTTCTGAGGGGATTTTTGTTGGCTAAAGTTGTTCCCATCCCGCTGCTGGAGCGGGAGAGCCCACCTGTGTGAGGGCGGCGGCTGACAATCAGGCTGCCGTTAATGAGGATGTAATTGGCACGGGAGGGGGTAATTACGGGCGTCGGTGGTGAGTTCTCCCCGGTCTCGGGCGGGAGCGGGGGTGCCGGGAAGGGGTGAGGTGACGGCGCGGGGAGCGGCCGTGCTCGGGGTGAGAAGCCCGGGAGGGAGTTGGAGTCATTTTATACGCGTTTTGAAGGACTCTTATTTTCTGCTTCACTCTCGATAGGCTTGAGAGTTTTCCTCCTTCAAAGAGCGGCTTCTGCCGTGACTCAGGTCGCAAGGTAGAGGCGGACTTGTGTAATTTAGTATAAAAAGTTTAATTGCACTAGGTGCGATGGTTTCATTCTCTGCAGCCCCGGGGCAGCCTGTACATCACCGGGTTTTTTTTCTAACTCTGAAGTAACCGTCGCATCCTCTCTATTCTTTTAGTTTCTTAACTTTCATTGCTGTAAGCCTAAGTTCGGCAAGGCTGACCCAAAGAGCATCCTGTCATCCCAGCCATTCCTACTCCAACTCCGTGTTGTTTCATCTGAAATTTTGAAGGGTTCTGTGGTCCCCTGCGTGGACTTTCATGTTGTAAAAAGTCGGTAACTTTTTGTACCTCCTTAATTTAGGAGATGATTTAACCCGTGAACTAGTTTTTATTTTTTGCTATTAATATTGATAGCATGATAATACGTGGAGATATTAATGTAGTCTGAAATAACTAACTTCCACCCTGCTTCTTGAAATAGTTGATATGTATTAGCCAAGGTAAGCGGAGCAAAACAGTGAGTGGAGCTTGCTTCTAGGTGGGCTTTTAGCAGTTGTGTTTTTGGTCATAGTTTATGAAACTTCTGCTTCAAATTCTGATGCTCAAAACGGATAAAGCTCAGTGGTTTCATGAAGACTTAATTGACTTAAAACAGTTTGTCTTTAGTTTGTAGTGGCAGAAATTGGCCTTCTCTTTGTGTTTTTAGTGGTGATGGTTGGCTGGGAACACCTGAGAGTGAGGGCTTTTATTGGTGCTGCAGTTCACTCATGGGCTCATCCCAGGACTGGGATTTGTTTTTCTGTGTTTTTCAGACACTGAAAAAAGGACTTTCTTGGTATGAGGTACTTTTGAAATTTGTGACTTGCTTGATACAATACTGTTCAAATTTCTTTATCCTCACGATATGTTGCAAACTTTTTACTGAAGTGTCCATTTATTGAGGCGGTTTTGGTTTGTTTTTTTCTGGGAAGCTAATAGTTAGAAGTGGGTGTAAACTTTTACTTTCTTTATTTTCCCTTGAAAGTTAAAGAAGATATATGAAGCGATTTGCACATAGAGATATGTTGCAGAAACATTGTCTACTGACTTTATAAACGGAATAAAGGTTGACTTCCTAGATCCTTATTTTTTGGTTCTCCAGTTGTTATAGGCAAGATGTTTTTCTGTTTAGAGGCCCGTTGTATCCTCTCTAGGTTACATTATTAAAAAGCAGTCTGTAACTAACTTGTAAATTCTTCTAAAGTAATCTGTCTGGGGAACTGCTTCTGAATGTTGAGAGAACTAAAGGAAGCAAGTCACGTGCTTTGCAGTGATGTTGAGTAAGTGTGGAGTTCCAGGTGAGTCAGGGACCAACTTAACAGCTGTCTCCCCTTTTCTGTCCTGCTGATTGTGGAAAACTCCACAAGTTTTTCCTATCCTGCTGATTGCCAGAAACTAGGTTACACATATGGCAAAACTTGATGGCACTGGTTGTCTTACATAGAAGGCCTCTATTTGTGAAATGTGTTCCTAGAAAATAATCTGAAAGTATTATCATTTACTTTCAGAAAGTCTTTGGAAGCACTTGCCAACTGCTCTGTTAATTTGAAAATAATTCCTTTGGTGTTTTCCTAAGGTAGCTGCACTTCTGTGATTTTGTGCTGAGGAGTAGTTGTGTCGGTTCTCTACGTATGACAATATTTTTTTTCTTGATGTCTAAACCACAGGTAGTGCCTCCCAATACGGTGATGTTAGGTGCCAAATAAATCCATGTGTTCATGCTCTACAATTAACTAAATCTCAGATATTGTATTTGACACTCAGTAAGGTGTCTGGCCTAATGTTTGCATGTACACATCCCCTAAAGCTGTTGTTTTTGCAAAGCTCTCGTGTCATTGTCCCTGGTATGTTCGTACTGAATTTTGTTCTCAGCAACTGGATTGTCATTATAGTTTACTTTTAATGAATGTTTCTCTCTAATTTTATTCTGCTGACCCTGGATAGGCTGCTGAAAGTTGCTGTATGCCTATATGCTCAAGTGAATGGGGTTTTTTCATCGCTGTTATCCATAAACTGCATTTTTTTTGAATTCCAAACTGAATCGGGTGTTAGTTTTTGCCCGCTAGTAGGGGCTCCTTTTCATCTTAGAAGTAAAATCTCATGTTACACCAGAATAAGAAAAAAAGATAAAGAAAAACCATACAGTGCTATACATTACTTTATATAATGAACTATCTATCTTAAATATTATTGTTCATGTTATTCTTTATAGTTACTGTTCCTTTGTTCCTGTTAGGTATGGTGCTGGTGCGCACGGATGCTGGACAGCTTGTGATGGTGCCTCAGCAGGCTCTAGCGCAGGCTCAAATGCAGGCTCAAGTACAAACACAGGGACAAGGTCCTACCAGCATTTCACCGAGGCTTTCGGTGCCCACAACCGGCCCTGTTTTTCGCCTATCAACAACTCAGGTATGTCTGGCTCGATTGCACTCTGCTTCTGTGCATTATGTTTTCCTCCACCAAGAAAACACCGAGTGTGTCCAGTACTAGGATTTGCAATAATTAACTTTTCTAATATACTTTATTCAAAAGAAAGGTTTGATTCCTTTGATTCACCTGTGTGTTATCTGCCTATACCTAAAGTTTTATCTGTGTTATGACTGTTTCCTTTTTCATATGGGTTTACAGGGTAGTGTGCTTTCCTACTCCAGGCTCTTCAGTGGAGTGTGTTTATTTCAACTCTGAACTAATTTATTTTCAAGGGTGAAGCTGTATTGATTTTTAAAGTACTTAGTAGGCTACATTGGTTTAAAATTTTGTAGGGAGGTTGTTCAGCTTTGTGCCATTTGGGCTAGAGCTGAACTATCTTCCCAAAACATAAAGGTAAACATCTTTGGATGCTAGTACCAGGGCAGTAGTGCTGTAATAATAACAGGCAGAGTTTAGGGTAGTTTTGCCTAAAGTCTTTGTTTGCAGAAGTGATAAGCGATTCTGAATGGAAAGAGATGAAGACTGTATCTTCGTAATTTTTTAATTGACTGTTGTATAGGTTTCTTGAAAATAACTTAAATGTGTTTCCCAATGTTTAACATTTGATTACTGTCCCATAATATAATTCGTGCATTACACTGTATTTATAGCCTGAAAGATTATTAAGTTTAATTCAAAACTGAAGACAGTGCTAAACTTTTCAGAAGAGAAGGAAGCCAGAATAAAATTGGAGACCTGAAAATAAATTACTAACACAAGGCAATCTAAAACACAGAGTAGCCAACTAGAATGTAAGTTTTAGAAATGAGTGTTGGTAGTAGATTGTAGCTCAATGGAATGTATCTCAGGAAAGACATAAATAAAAGCCTGAAAACACTTGAGCAACTTTATGCTCTCAGGAAAGAGGTAAGTGCAGTATTGGATGGAATTTGTAAAAGAACTCTTTGCAGAAAAGGCAGCCGTTTAATGTTTAAATTTGCGGTACCTGGAAGGATAAGAAAGCTTGTAGAAGCTGTCAAAGATAAGTGCATTTCAGGAAGAATAAGCACAGAGATAAGCCTGCATTAATTTTGAGATTTTTTGACTAGTTTGACAATAAAAATCCAGACAAGTTCTTCTTTTCAGTTTGTACATCTGTCTGTGGTTGTGTGGGGCTTTCTTTGTAAATAAGTACAATCAGTTCTTTAGTAGTGACTACAAGGGACTGTGTAGCACACATTCTAGCAGTGGATCCTGAGACAAGTGCATAAATGCAAAACAGAAATTGTGAGGTGGGACTGTACCCAGAATATCATCTCAGTCTGGTAAAATGAGTTCATTCTAGCTGTTGCGGTTTCATAGTTAGTTTTCATGTAACTTTAACTGCTGTGGCCAGCATACGGAATCATTTATAGCAAATGAAATACTAACAAATTGTCTGTAGGTTGAAAACATTTGTGGAATACACCTTTATTGTACACAGAATCTTGGGAAGCATGCAAAAACGTAGAGCGAGTGCTTGGCTGTGTGTTCAGTCTTTATTAGGAGGCTGGTGGTTGGATCCCAAAGTCGGCCTGAAGATGTGTACACGGCAAATGTTGGGAGGTGATCGTGTTGGCCTCGGGCAGCTCTTCTCTAGTCGTGTGAAGCAGTTAAGGTTACAGAAAGAGTATAAGCTGACTTACTGGATTTATATAAAAATAAACCTATGAGAATACTGCATGTTCACGTGGTTGTAGAGATACCTAAAATCTGAAGGAGTTCAAGTATTGGCAAGATGTAATTACTTTTGTGCAGAGCTCTGCCTGGATAAATACCTTACTGCCTTACAGATACTCCTTTGCACTTGTTAGTGCTAATAAACTTCTAGGGAATGGAGGAAACCAGCAAGGCCTCGTGAATGATAAATGTCTTACAGGATGCAAAAGTTGGATTATTTTAGTGTGGTGGGATTAGAGTCATGGTGTTGTAGCTTGTCAGGATTCATCTCCTTTGACAGATCTTTGTGGTAGCTGCCCAAACTGTATCACATCATTTCTTTATTTGTCGTAACTAACAAGGATAAGAAATAATATTTTCCTTGGGAAGCGTACATTGAACTTCCATGACTCTGTACGTGGTCTACAGACTCTTCTTTCATTTTTACAGTGCTTATGTTTTATGTATGTTTAACTTTAGAGTGTTCTTTAAAAATGGTGGTTGACAGTCTTTTAAAACCAGCTTGTAAAAGTTTAAATTTTAAAGGTTTTTCATATCAGAACTAGACACTAGACTTCTGATTCATTAGGTGGACAGTTTATAACCAGACACTGTTCATTGGTTTTCTGGAGGAAATGTCCAATGGCAAAAGGTTTTAAAAGTGTCAGTTATTAGTTTGAGTGGTCATTGTAATCCAACATGGAAAAGGATCATGTTCTAAAATACAGGAAACTGTGTGTACTGAAAAATAACTTTTTCAGTGAGTTTAATTATAAACTTTTTTCTTCCAGAGTCAAATTGGGATGTATCAGAAAGCTAAATTCTGTCAATGAAGATTTTCAGTAGAAATTAAAAATGTATGGAAAATAGTGTCTTATGTTTTTATGTCTATAAAGTATAATATTCAAGAGTCCTAGTTGCCACAGTGACTGAAAGAGAAAATATGTGTGTGCCATTAGCCCAAGACAGACAGAATATGAACGTCAATTGCTTGAGTCCTGCAAAATATTTTGCAAGATTGGTGAACATTGCAGGCTATGTGGTTTTAACCTTGAGAACATCAAATACCTATCTCTCCACTATGTTAGTGGAATGACTGTTATTTTGCTCATTGCAGAGCTCATGAAATTTACTACTATGTTTTTGTTCAGTGATTTTAGGATAGCTTTATTTGGATTAAAATGCAGAGTGCCTTAAATATGTAGGATTTAGTGATGTACTTCAGGCACTATGTTTGTGTTTTACTCCACTTTTGCCTCTATAGAAAGCCTATGCAGGTGGAAATTTGCAGTCTCCCATAAGTGTTCTAAGAAATAGCATCCTACTACGAAGAACGTATGATCTGTCTCAGAAAAGCCATAGTTTCATGGATTGTAGGTATTATGGTTGCTTTTCTTCAGATTTTCCTAATTTTTAGCCAGTGTCACAAGTTGCTCAGCTAAGTAATTGTTTTCAGTGTTACGGTTGATTTGTATATACACTTTAAATGTTAAGAAAGTGTGTTATGAGCTATGTAGTTAGATGTGAAACACAGGTTATTAAATAACATGCCAAAGCTGGCAGTTACTTTTGGCAACCCATTAAGAAGCGTTGAGAGTGATAACTGGAGAATATAAAATGAATTATGAATTACCTTTTTTAAAAATTACAACAAAGACGGTCTGAAAAAATTACCAAAGCGCTCATCTATATATTTGAAAACTCTTTGAATCTCTCCCCTCCACAACTAAGTAATTTCTCCTCCACTCTCAAAAAAGGAGGAGGGGAGAAAAAGGAAATGTTTTAAATGTTCTTAAAGGCGACTGACTTGATTGATATGTACAGAGCTGCCCAGAGTCCCACCTGCTTCTGCAGCCTGCTGGCATAACGAGACTTTCTTCCCATATCTCACTGCCATAGTTTGATAGATCTTCTCCCAGTTATTTGTGAGGAAAACGAATCAGGTTTCCTGTGAAAATTCCTCTGTCTTCCGTAGATGGGCTTAAATCCAGGACAGTGTGTGAGGAAGGAGCCACCTTTCTCTTTGAGCAGTGGGAGCCGTGGAACTAGAGCACGCGTAGTCTGTTTTCCCTTAGGGTTTAGTATCTGGGCTTAGGATAATGCTTTCCTTGAAGACAGTGGCTTTATCTTTACACGTGGCATTGCTGAAGGTTCAGAAGTCAAATATCATATATGGCAGTATTTCCCTTTGTAGGGAACTGATAGAGCCATCCCTTTTCCCTTCCCAAGTTAAAAAAAAAATATTTTGATTGCAGTGCCAACCACAAAAGTTCAGAAAGATTAAGATACATAACTTCCCTTTCATCCTACATTAATCTCTTCTGTACACATGCAGTGTATTACCGTCTTTGCATGATAAATGCACAAAGATAAAAGCTTCAGCCAGGCAATCAAGGCACACAATTGATGTTGCACAGCAAACTTAAATCTGATGTTTCTTAAATTTTGAGTGCTTGGCTTTGCTATTGAAGTTATTGTTTGGCTTCTATTGCTTGTAATACCTTTCTTTAATTTTTTGCAGCTTTTGAGGGTAGAGGATGTAAGAAATGTAGTACAGCTTTGGGGAGAGGTTTACGTTAGATTCTTGAGAGAAGATAGTCAAATCCATTTGGAAAGGAAGACTTGGGTTCTCTTCTCGACTCTTAGGTGGGGCAACCTTTGATTAGACGTTTTCTTATGCTCCTCTCAATTGTTGCTGCGGAAAATATGAATAAAACGAGCATGTTTTCAATTCTTGGTGGTATTCTGGAAAACAAGCTAATCGTAATAAGCGGGTACCTTGTAGGAAGGGTCTCGACTGATCAGTTTAATGCCAAAGTCAAAGGCTCCGGAGCCTGGGCATGTGGCCCAAAGGGACGGGCGGTGTCTGAGGCACCAAGTCAGAAGTAGCGAAAGGCATTCGGTCAGAAGCAGCAGAATATAAAGGTAACAGATGGCACTGAGAAAGCGGTAACTGAGAGTAGTGCCTGGAATAGGAAGATGCAAATGATATTTCAGTGATCTCTTACACTTACAGTCTGTCTGTTTTCTTTAAGTAAAATATTAAAGAAAAGCATGAATAGGTACAATTGTACCATAAAATAGTTTTAGTTTAGGTCCAGTTATAAGATTGTAGAGGACTATAATGGGGGAATATTAACTACAGCTAAATACATTTTTTCTTAGGGATAGAATATTGCAAAATATTCAGGTATATAAAACCAAATAATTTTTCAGATTGTGAATATAAATTCATCTTCTTGGTACAGCTACCAGAGGCTTGACTTTTTAAAATTGGTATCCTATATTTTACATGAAAGTACTCGGTCTTACAGAAGACTATAATGATCTTTTGATGTGTTAAGAAGTGCAGTTTTGTTGTACTCTGAATACATTTTCAGCGATAACGTGCTGGTTTGAAAAAAACTATTTAATGAAATAAAAAAGATTTGGATGTTTAAAGCAAACATTGGTTTGAGTTAACTGTGCATTTTAATTGAACTTAATTTTTCCTTTCTTATAGGATCTTATTACAAGCAGGTCAAATAAGCGTGGCTTTGCTTGCATTACTATATTTAGAGATAATAAGTAAATTCAGAAGTCTGTTAAAACTGATTATTTAGACTGCAGTAAATTTTTGCCTCCATGTCTTGTTTTGAAGCTTATACTGGTGAAATTATGAAAAATAGGTAGGTGCTGCCATCTAGTTTTTCTTTGGTGAGTTTCTTTTGTTTATCTGCATTTTTCATCTGTACAGTTTATGGCTTTTCATTATTTTGATGCAGATTTTGTCTGCTGGCTTCTTAATACCCGGTTGGGTTTACATTTATAAACAAAAAGCAAAAAATAAGTTACTTATTTTAAATTATTTTTAATTAAAATTATTTTATGTTAGTTAAAAAATTAATGTGCTGCTGTACACCAGGATTAATAAAATGAGTATCGTGTAGGTAAGACCAATGTTAGCCTGGCCCATAATATTTTATTACAGAGTACCTGTTACCGGAGTTTACAAATCAGGTGAAATAGTATATGTTGGAATTTGCATGAGACTGCTGCTGAAAATCAATTTGATCTTAGAGTTTACCAGTGTTGTTGTTCGATTCAAAAGTGTCTTTTCCAGTATTAAGTTGCTTTGTATATTTTTAGCAATCAGAAAAGAGAGTGTAAAGTTTGACGGTTTAGTCCAAATATTTGGGCACATAAGTGGGCTACTTAACAATTCTTCTGCTCCAAATACGATTACTAGTTATTTTCTAGCTGTGTTTTTTCTTGCTTTAGACATTTTTTTTAACTTCTACTCTTCAGAATTTCAAGTTCATGATATAAATGTATTTGTTTTCTGTGTTTTGACATTCACTTTCTGTTAAGTTTCACTTTACCATCCTTTTTTAAAATGGAAAAAAAAAAGTAGTCTATTGAACTTGTGCAAAGTGCCGAATCACCTGCTCTGGAAGTGGCTGTATTTGTGCTGTGAAGTCTGATGCAGAGAAGAGCAGTTTAGTCTTTGCCATCACATGGCATGTCGAGAGCAGTTCTGCGCTTGGCTGATGTTTCACAAGCTGTTCTTGGGAAAGCGGAGCCTTTCAAATCTGGGATAGTTCTGATGGTACACTATGCCGCTGTTTTTAGCAGTGTTTGTGTTTGTCATCTTTTAGTTTGGGTAATTTTTTTATTGTTTACTGATTTTTTTTTTTTTACAGTTTTTCCACACCTTTTCTGCTTTTCTGAAAAGTGCTTCTTTTACTTTTTGCAGAAATTTCAATCAAATTGGTAAATCTTAGTTGTTGCCTGAGGTACATTGCCACTGTTATCAAATAAGCTGTTCTGCACTATTTATATAGACAGTTTTTTGACGACTTCTGGAGAAAATGTTTGTGTTAGCAGGGCAGGTAGGTTGAAAGGCTAGAGAAAGTAAAAAGTGTGTGGTCTTGGCTACACTTTAACCACAAAGCCATTTTCCTTCCTTTTCATCATGGTGAGCAAATCTTTTCTGTATAAGCAGATAGCAAGTTTTCACTACTTACAAATTCAGTTTACGCTTTCATAGCATTAACAGGTCTTTCAAAACTTCTTAGAAAACACTCAAGCATTCGGAAGGCTGTAAAATTCAACACACAAAGGTCAGGAATGCTATAAAGAAGGTTCCTGAGCAATCTAATAGTGGCTCCCTTGTGCATGTGCATTATGCTGCATGACCACATACTACTGTTATTTTTAATTTCTACAGTGTGTAGGCTGGACAGTCTTAATTAATGAAGAATTATATAATACTTTTTTCTCCACTGTTCAGTGGATTGCTTCAGGCTTATTTGATGCATATTATCTAAGCCCCCCTCTGAAGTGGGAATTAATAACCAAGTAGGTTTTTTTGTTAAGCTTATCCCTATAACAACTTTCTCAACAATGCAGTTACGGGGATTATTAGCCTCTTTTTGTAAGTAGAAAGCAGAGCCTAATTATGTCTATTTTAAACATTAAATTAAAAATACTGGTTAATTTCTGTGGTCGGTTTGACCTCATTGTCTTCAGTTGCAGCCATGACCACTCCTGGTTGCAAACCCCGTGTTTCAAGTTGTCCACTCATATGGCGTAAAATTATTGATTGCAATAGAGTATCTATATTTGCATGCAGCACGAGCACTGAGCAATTGAGGGAGGGGTAGAATCTAATTGTGGGGCCAAAATTAAGCTGCTTTTTATCCACCAGATTCTTTGGATGAATCCTAGTGAATGTAGATGGACCAGCCACTTCACCAGAGAAGGAGAAAGCACTTTGATAGTGGATTACGTAGGTATTTGCTTCCCCCCATAGGATGCTGAGACTTCGGAGTTTGGGGGTTTGGACTCAGAACCTCTGATTTCTAAAGGTTTTCTTTGGTGGCCCCAAGCTCCTCTGCCTATCTTGTCTCATTGCTCCCATGTCTTTCTCCCCTCTTGTTCTTCTAGTTTGTGAGCCCCAAAGGGACATCCCACATATGAGGAACTCGTCAGCGTCTCCCTGCCTTGGGTTCTGATGCTTGACTCCAGCCATGCTGTGGTGGCCCAGAACTGCGGTGGCAATGAACGTTCTGCATCTGTTGCTGGCTTGTTAGACATTCTGCCTCCAGTCAGTTTCTGCAATTGTGTGCAAATGTCAAGTTTTTAAAGGGTTAGCACTTTGGCTCAGTTTGCCTGTATTTTTGATGGAGTGAAAAAATCAAATCCCTGACATAGAAATTGCTCTGCAACTGCTGTTGAAGAGCGTGGTCCAGATGGACCATAACCAGAAGAATTGAGAGGCAGTCAACGAGCATGTAAAGTTTCCCCATGAACTCTTCAGAAATCTGACAGAAGTTTAAGTATCAGGAAACAGA
This sequence comes from Rhinoptilus africanus, assembly GCA_013400135.1. Classification (NCBI taxonomy): domain Eukaryota; kingdom Metazoa; phylum Chordata; class Aves; order Charadriiformes; family Glareolidae; genus Rhinoptilus; species Rhinoptilus africanus. The sequence goes on along the minus strand of VXBO01005455.1, from coordinate 170,512 downwards.
GTTTGGTAATGGGGAGTGTTACGATACCTTAATAACAGGTAGAGCTACCAGCCATGCCTATAAGAAAGGTTGTATATATTAATTACTCTACAGTGAGCTACCAGATTTGATCTTTAGCCCATGCTTCTGCCAGTGTCTGCCATCCCATCTTAGCTTTCTCTTTGTTAAACACTGTCTTTTTGGGGGGGGCATCAAGGCATTTTAGCATGGCTTATTTTGTTTGTAAGAAGTCTTCTGGATTAATGGTTAAAAACAATGGTTAGTTTTACTTCAGATTTTGGAAATTTGAATCTAAACTTAAAGGTCATGTTCTGCTAAAGTTGAGTTTTGCATAGTACCTATCGAAGCCGTGTATTGGAAGATGTGGAAAGGTGTCTCGTGATGTCTATCGTGACAATCTTGCCCCTGCTTTTGTGTTAATGGTGTTAATGTTTTTTTCAAATGCTATTGTGTATTTTCTTTCTTCCTTTTGCGATTGGCAGTGGACAAGTGTATTGATAGGACTGATTATGAAATGAAAGGTGCAACGTCCTTGCCAAAAGTAAGCTCTCTTGCTTTTAGTGCAGAGACTGGTGCTGGTACGCAGAGCGTTCATCAGTAGGTGGTACTATAGTACAAAATACCGGTGTGCCATAGCCCTCTTCCCAAGGATTTACATACATCGGTGTACTAACCTGTGGCGGTTTAAAAGGTCTCGATTTTATAAAGCTGTGAATACACAGTGCACAACAGGCGTTGTCCTGCCTTGGCAGTGACAAATAATCTGGATATTCGGGTATATTTTCTCCATATCTGAGTGGCCTGCTTTTCCAAATGCAGCCTTCTGTATGCCTTGGAATGTAGAGGCGGCTTGTTTGCACACAGCAGGTACAATGTGATCCGCTGTTTATGGCTTGGGCTTTGCTTTGCTTTTCTTGTGCCCAGAGCTCTGGGGAGAAGGTGGACGTAGGAAAGTGAAGCTGTAGTTATTTTGGGAGGGGATGTAGAGGACACTTCTTCCATGAGCAGTTGTAGCGTGCGCTGGCTGCTGTTGTGGAAGTGCCTCAGTGCCCCTGGAAGCGGAGTTGCTGGCGTCACCGCATGGCTCCGTCCAGGGCCATCCCCTCCCAGCTGGCCAGGCATCATCCAGTGCCGGTGTGACAGCCTTATTTCCAGAGCAGCCGTGTGCTGAGCTCCCCTCCCAACTGCTCACCCCGGCCGGCTCCAGGAGGGACACAAAGGCTGTTGTATGCATTCCCGAGGGTCCCACGGAGAGTGGGATGGGGTTATATACGGTGTTCATCCACGGTCTGAGTCTCTGCCTGTGCGCGTCTCAGTACAGGGAAAAAGCCTCTTAAATGTTACTTTCATCTATTTAGGAAATGTAAAAGTATGTGATGTGTCCAATCAAAAGTAACAGTTACATTTGGAAATATATTCCTTTCTAAGCCTCTCTTGGTAATGTTGGAATTTAACAGCATCGTACCAAACCTTTGCAGTTTTTCTATAAAGAGCATCACAAATTCTTTTAGGTTGTCCCATTAGGAGCTTGACACATTGGGTTATGACTGTTTTTTTAATGTTGATAATTGTGTTTCCTTTTTGATGGATTTCTCATGAGAGCTGTTTACAGCATTCCTTTCATAGAAAACACAGCTATTTGTTTCTGTGTAGTTTTTACCAGTTCTTTTTGAAGTATTTGTGCTGGGACGCCTTGCAGTGTCTTCTGACAACCTGTCCCTGTCGTGTAAAGATCATTTCCATGGTACTTCAGAATTTCTCTAGGCTAGTTCCTCCTTATGTTTCTCATCCACTCCTTTCGTACTTAACCTTTTTAAGATTTATGAGGTTTGGAACCGCCTTACCAAAGGGTTGTGTTACTTTGTTTGCAGTTCTTTGGTAGTGAGGCTTTTTCTTCATATGCTACATATTAATAGACTTTACTGCCATTTTGTATCAAAGGCTTTTGTGAGGATTGATTTTTAAAACTGAGAGTGGATTTAGTCTTGACATCACACAGTTTGCTCCCGTGGCCTGGCAGGGTGGAATACTACGTGTGGAGTGTATCACGTACTTGGTTGGATAATACGCCTTTATTATTGTATATTTTAATTATGTGCAGTTTAGTTTTCAAGTGTGTTCCTGTGGTGAATTGTGGGCATATATTAGCTGAGAGAAGTTCTCCAGCGAGCAGTCTGGGCTATGGATTTGCAGATTTCTGGCTGCCGATGCTCCTTGGGACTGAGCGGGTGCCGGCAGGTTTGCTGTTCCCCGCCTGCGTCTCTGTGGCCCTCGCTGGCGAGGACGGGACAGAGGACATGGGCACGCTCTGGGCTTGGCCTGGAAACACCGATTGCAAACAAACAAGATACACAGTATTTATGGGTTTAAATGCAAACATTGGCCAAGTAAATGCAGTTTCATTCAACCAGTATTTTAAGGAAATGGAAGCAAGTCATCTTCTTTATATTGGAGAAAAGAGGTATGGTATTTAAAAACAGGAAAAGCTTGTATCGTCTTTCTTCCAGAAAACCAGACGATTCCACCTATTTGTGATGCTGCTGTTTCTTGCCTCTAGGCTGTCTCTGTATGGAAGACATCTCTAGTCAAGATTTTAAAAATCTTGAAAGCTGTCTAAACAACAACAAAAAAAGGTTCTGTTCAGATGTCAGGTAGATTTTTTTTTTTATATTTTTGTTTTTCCTTTTTTCCCCCAAGTACAGAAGATTGATATCCAGTAGGTGATGTTGCTGGACCAATTGGTAACGGATGCTTGGGGCTTTGAATGCCTGCCTGGGCCTCTCTTCCGTTTGGAGGAGATCTCTTAAGTGTACTGGTTATTCTTTGAAGAAGTTAACAGGCAACGTAAGAATCTAAAATAAGCCGTTCTTTATAAAAATATTAATTATAGAGACATATAACTTCAAATGTAAATCAAGGAAAACTAGTTTTATCTTGTGAGAAACAATATTTTCCATGATTTATTACTCCCACCGCTTAGAAAATTTGTCTTTTTTAAGTATGTGTTTGAATGCAAACCTTAATAACCCATTTTTAATAATGATTGGTTCTCTTTTTGTCATAATTGCCATACTGCGTGATGTATTTCTTCCTTAATAGTATTTAATTCCCGTAGAATTAACAACTTTTCTGGAGACACATTTAATTCCTAAGTCTTGTCCTTTTACATGACGGTAAGAGATTTCAGTCTCTCTCTCCCAATTAAAGTAAATTACAAAAACAATTAATACGGTTTCTGCATGAGGGAAATGTATTGAGTTGCAGAGTACACTACTGAGCAAAAGGCTGCAAGCAGGTCCTTTTCCTTTGTCTGCACTTAATGTCCCAGTTGCTGTGTGGTTATAGAGTGTGTGTTCTGTGACAAAGGGTCTCAAGATGCTTAGACTCTGTTTCCGTGAAAGTTAGTTTCTGTATAATTTAATCTGGAATTATTTTGAAAATATTTTTCTGCTCTCTGATTTTTCTCTCTGTATGAATTTTCTTCAAGAAAAAGAACCAGAAAAGGCCAGTAAATAGCTACATGACCAGTATGTGTTGTGAGCAATTCTAAACTCAAATATTGATGTATACTGACATTTAAATATTACGTCTGAACCAATACATTGATGTAACATCAATTTTTTACAGCTCATGTCCTATTTTTTCTAATAGTTTCTTCACATCTGTATGAGAAATAGCTTTTAGGACAAATATTGCAAACATATCGTTGAACATAAGAAAGCTCATTTTTGCATTATTTGTGAATATATAGTTAAGGATGTATCACTGGGCTTGGGTTTTTTCAGCGTTAATAATCATTACTCATGTAAATGCTATTATTAAAAAGTCTTGGATATCAAGTTACTAAGGAGAAAAAAACCCTCAAAATGCTTATTTCTCTTTTATTAGCAACCAACTTCTGTAGCCACATCTACTGTCCGCCTGGGACTTCCAGTGCAAGCCAAAGTTGTCCAGTCCACTGCCACACCAGTCAGCGCTACGTCTGCCGCGGCGCTGCCGGGGGGCTCTGTTCTCTCACACACCACCGTAAGTACCAAGAATATAAAAAGCAAAAGGTGGGTGAAGAAAAGGATGTTTGGGAAACTGTGTTAAGAGCATTTGTGCCACTGTCGCTGTGGTATAGGTCATTGCAAACCTGACAACGTGACCACAGACCATTGGGAATTGACTTGTTTATATGAAGGGCCAAATGTACAGAAAGTGGAGTTATAGAAATCATGTCATCATGATGATCTTAAAGGGCTGGATAATAGCAACTCATTTTTGAGTGGTACATTTATTTTTTAATAAAAAGAACTTTAAATGAGCAGTTTGACTGTTCAGTAAAGGGTGACAAAATTAGGGCTATAATAAGTAAGTCAATGGTTTTGTTAGTAAAGGCATGTTTGAAAGGAAACACGTTTTTCTTGTCACGCTTTCAAGATCTTTATGGTTGAGTAAAAGAATTAACAGATAATAACTACCTGTTTTTTCAATACAAAATATTAATAGGTATCAGTAGCTACAACGAGCGCTCAAAACTTATTCAAGACAACAGTAGCAACTGGAACATCAGCTTCTCAACAACCTGCAGTGATTACTGGTGGACAGACTCAAGGTTCAGCACAAACCCAGGGTCAGCCTCGGCTGCCGCTTCCACCTCATACGACAGCCCAAGTTCCAGCACAGCCCCAGGTCATACCAAGCTCTCCCGTACCTGGAACCACTGTTGTGTCACAGGTAAGTTTTGAAATACTAGATGTTTGGCTTTCTTAGTACTTTATGAACTTCTAAGGTCTGTTCAGGAGCAGAAAGAACGTTTTCTTCACGCAAGCACACTTCCTGTGATGGAATAAATACCTGACAAACAAGGAACCCTTCCCCTCTTTTCAACTAAATGGGATACAGATTCTGAGAGGGAGGAAGAACACTTGTGGTCAGCTTTCCCCATCCTGCCATGGATGTCTCAGGCGTGGGAGAACCGTTCTGTTTCTGTAGACAGAACAATGCAGCCCATAGACTGAAGGCCTGTTTATGATCATGTTTCTGGGCCTCAAAACTGTGGTTACACCAAGTGTAACATTTCTGTTTCTCGGAGTAATTACACCATGTGAAAATAATGGCTTGAGAAAATTAAAGCATCTCTTTTCTTACTGATGAAGAAAAGATGAAATATGATGATATTTGAAGACTCTTTCTATTTCATTTTGCTGCTGTAGTTGCTTTGTACAAAATCATACTGAATCAATAATTTAACAGATTAAGATAGCGTGGGGAACATTGTACATTGCGTACTGGGCATCTCAAAGGAGAATGCATCTCCAACAAATTGTTGTGTTACTTCTCATATTTAAGGTTATTTTTATCAAAACAGACAGTAAAATATTATGCTTCTTTTATTGATTTTTTTTTTGTTAGTATTCATGTGGTATGATGTTTGGTTACATAAAGAAGTGAAGAAAATGTCAGGTAACTAGCAGCAATAGTACAATAGCCGCCAATGTATTTCAAATACATCCTGACTGAATGAGAACAATATCATCATTTTCCCTATTCATAGTGACCACAGCATGCGTTGATCCTGACTGGAAGATAGCATGGATCTGATATTTGTTTTCTTTGGCTTTTACAGGAAATGCAAGAGAATGTGAAAAAATGCAAAAACTTTTTAGCTACCCTTATAAAACTTGCTTCTCATAATTCACCGTCTCCAGAAACGTCCCGTAATGTGAAAGCTCTGGTTCAGGATTTGTTGGTAAATATTTAGTTTTCTTTCATTTTGTCAGTTTTCTATTAAGCTTGTTATTTACGTATGCTGAAAACTATTGCTTTGATCTTAACTAATTTTTTTGCTGTAATGAAAGTGAAAGGAGTTGGGCTACATCAAAATGCAAATGTTCTGTACCTTACATGTCTTCAAAAATGTGTTAAAGGTAGGCTTTCTCTTAGTTTCTGACAGGGGAAATGCAACAAAGTATTTAGTGTGCATTCATCAAAAACACTCTTATTTTGATGGATAGTGTTTTGGTTGTTTATTTAGAAAACCGGAGTAAAATACTGTTTTTTTCCTTGGGCATTCAGCAAGTTTCCTTTCCTCTAAACCATGGTCTTTTCTGAAACAGCAAGAAGCTATTAAATGTTTTAACCACAGAATTAGTGTCGATATTAGCCTTCATGGCATGGTTTAGAGTTTGTGGGACTGAAGTATTTGCTGAGCTGCTGAGTCCAGGCCATCCTGCAGCCGGGTGCCCCTGCAGGGAGCCTTCACTGCCGGGGGATTTCACTGTGGTGCTGGACAAACAGCCCAGCTTCTTAAAAGAAACTAAATAGAGTCTATGAAGAACTTGGATTTAAAGGTGGTTGATATATATTTCTTTGACTTCATTGACAGAGAAGCCTGTGTATTTTAGACAAGCCTAAGACTTTTTTCAAGTATGAGCCATTCAGCAATAATATTCAGTGGTTCCGGTAAAAACTCATTTTAAATTTTGAAAACTAAGAATGATTAACTAAGTAAAAGTAACTACTTACAATATTTTAAACAAAGTAACGAGACATATGTATAATAACTATATTTACTGAAGGTTGTTTTGGTTTGTTCTTGTTCTGTATCAGTCCAGGAAAGCCGGCAAATGTTTCTATTACAACCTGAGATTGTAACTAATAATAGTTTAGAAGTATTATAAAATACATCTGGAATATAGGGTTCTCCTGAATTAAGTACTGAATAAACTACTGAATATATGTTTCATATATTTACAATTTTATATTTTGTGAGTATATACGGATATGTACACATGCACTCATTTATATAGGTGAAAATTTTATATATGTACACTTGCATATACTTTTTATAAATGCATATGCTGTACACATATAGTATGAAGTTCATAAATTGAACCTGCAAAATTGGTTTTGGAATTAAGTAGAGATACTTTCTAGTTACAAGGGCTGACAAATTTTGCAATGGCTTGTATGGGTACTTCAACAACTTGGGTTTTTATTAATATTTTAAAAAAGAAACCACTATGGACATGTTATCAAGAGAATGGAATCCCAAAAAAGACTTGAGTGTTTGTGGGGTCTCGTATCTTAAATTGCGCATTCTCAAGGGGGCTCCCTGAATTCTGAGTTACATATAGAAATTAGCTCTTGATAGAAGGATTTTATAGATACAGAGGAGTTGAGGGGCTTCAGCTTTGAAAGTTCGTCTTGATATTTAGCTGGAAATATATATATATATTTTACCTGGAAAAAAACAACCGAATGACTGAACTGAGTTGTTGATGCTTTTTTTTCTTCCCCATGAAGGATGCAAAGATTGATCCAGAAGAATTTACAGGCCGCCTTCAATCGGAACTCAAATCATCTCCTCAGCCATATCTCGTACCTTTCCTTAAGGTAATGTGAATATTGTTTAGTTAATTTTTTTTTGATGCAAATGTCAGTACATTAAGTTTTAGTATATACTTTTTAAATGGAAATGGCTTTGCCTGTCTAGAGCAGGACCGCTCAATTTTTCCTTCACGCTGCCAGTTTCTGCCGAAATGTAGTTGGGCGGAAGCAGCACGCAGGCTCCTCTGTTGCCAGCCAGGGGCTGGTTACTGCCTCCATGGCCTGGAGCTGCAGGTGGCGGCTCCCTGGCAGCTTGAGGGGATGGTAAGGAATAAGAATTTCCAAGGAGGGAGACCCTGTGTGTTTGGGGCCTTGGTTTAGGTTTAAGAAAAATTTATTTGTCGTCCAGAGCTAATCTAGAGTTTACCACTTGAGTAGCCCTGATCTGGAACACTGTAGTAATTAGATTTATATTATAAAGCAGTTACTCCCTAGTTTGAAAAATCATCTCTTGTCCATTCTGTAGTGATCCTTTACTATTGCAATGCATATACTTTTCTGTGGTAGTAGGTCATTTTTTGTGAAGATTTGGAAGTTGCAAGTTATTTCTATAGAACGCTTTGAGTGATTGAATAAGCTTTTTCCACATTGTGTTTGTAATCTACGTTTGAGTCCTTGATGACTTCCAATGCATGTGTAATGGTGATTATGAAAATCTAAACTGGATATAAAATACACACAAAAAAATTGATTAGCTGATCCTGCTTGTAATCTGTAATAGAGTTCTAATGTGATACCAAATGGAGTTGTTGTTGGGTCCTAAGTTAGTGTATGTGGGGGTAAACTTAACTTTTAGTTGGTTCTGTATATTAGCTACAATAGCTTCCATATGCAAGATTATATACAAACATACAAAGCGTGTTTAATTATGCCCTGGCAAAGCCACAGTTATAATTTTAAAAGCATTCTTCTTCTAGTCCAGATCTTCTCAGTTTAGGGCAGATTTCCTCTTTCTTCTCTCCCTTCAGCTTTTCTTCAAAACTCTCTCTGTCTGCTTTGGTTTTGCAAGTTATCATTAACCCTTATTTGTGCCTTTTCCTGCTCTCATACTGCAGTCACTTCTAGCATCATGCTAAGTTTTAACTTGTTTCCTTTCTTTGAAGTCCTTTCTTGGCAACAGACATTAAGTTTTTAAATAAATATTAGAAGTTTAGAAAGAACTGCAGCTTGGGCTAAACACTGTTGCATTCTACAACTGCCTGGGGGGAGCACTTCAAAAGAACACTGCTACCACTTAAAAAGTAAAAAGTTTATTTGTGAAGGTACAGTATAGCCTTTTAGAACTCTTATTTTTTAGTTGAACTGGTCTGGACATGAAGCATACAATAGTATACTTTTCTAATCCAGTCAGAATACATTAGATCAGTAATAATACAGTAAGCAGTGATTGCTGTAGGGCATCAGCAGTTAAATCACCGTGTTCTAGGTACTGGAGGCATGTCAGGAGAAGTAAATTGGTGCAGCTTGCTGCTTCTGGCATGTGATGGGAATAGGCTTGTTCCTATGGTTCTGCATTTTCTATTTCCATTTTTTGCCCTTCAAAAGACCTAAGCTACAAGTTCTAGGTAGTCTTGAGGAGGGGAGTGTTAAATTTTACTGCTATGGTGGAATTAGGGCACGTTAAAACCTACAGCGTTGCTATTATTCTATGCTAAATCCAAAATAAAAGCTTATTAAAAAATTTAAACTGGTATTTCTCTCTTACAAAATATGTTCAGTCTTACTTATTTTTGACGAATAGGCAGACAGCAAAATTGTAAAGAAAGCTGCATTCTTTTAATTATGTTTACAGCAAATTGCAAGTTTCAAAATATTTTTTTTGACAACCTGCTAAATCTGATATTTCATAAACTTTCTTCTGTTTTTAGAAAAGTCTACCTGCATTGAGACAATCTTTACTGAATAGTCAACATTCAGTTTTGCAAGGACAGCCGTCTCAGCAGTCGCTTCAACAAACCAAGCTATCACAAGTTATACCTCAATCTGCCTCTGGAAGCATTTCCGCTGTTGTCACAACGCAGACAATAGGAATAAGGCAACCAAACAACATTTGCACAGTCTCTGTATCAAGTACAGTGCAGCCTCCTCAGGTTAAGGTGGTACAGTCAAATCAGAGTTCTCAACTGGTAGGTACTGTAGTATAAAAGAGAATTTCTTAACAAACTGCATAGCAGTTCTCAATGTTACTTTTATTGCAGTTTGTTTGGGAAAGTACTTTTTTGTTTGTATCATGTTCCGTGGTGTGTAGTAGTACTTCATTTTATGGCAGTTCACATGTTTAGATAACATTATTAACATAGCTTGAATTTAAGAAAGTAAGCTCTTGGCCTTTTGTCTAGAATGCAGTGATTGTTATATAAGCACAGTGGAATCTGAGTTAATTACAGATACAGAACAGAAAGCTTTTCAAGACTTACAGGGTATAATTTTTAGTATGTCATTAGGTATGCTGCTTTGCTTAGATTAGTCTGCCTTAAAATTTACTCTTGACTCATTTTAAACTCTTCTACACATAGTTACAAAATCTTGCAGAAGAATTAGCTGTACTGTAGCAGCATGTTTTGTTTAGAAATAGTGCCATACTTTGTTATTTACTGAAATGTATCATTGTTGTGAGTATTGGAGTAGTATGTGCTTAGAGTCATTAATTTCAAAGACACTGTCAATAACACAACTGCACAGCCAGTTACTCTCTGAGAGTGCAGTGAATATATCCTGCTGTTATGTAGCATCTTGTATGTGCGTTTACAGTTGTAATTAAAATATGTCTAGGATTTTTACAAGGCCTTAAGTTTTTACAGGCATTATCATCCTTTAAGTGAAGACATAAGAGTTTGTCTGTGGTTTCTGTGTATGTATGAGTCAAGTACTTGACTTAGGTTTCAAAATCAAATTGACAAGTTCCAGAAGATGTATCAGGTTGTAGAAATTTATATTATCAAGATTCAGAAATGCACATGTGATAATGTAAAACCTTACGGTGATCTATCCTTGAGTTTACAGACCCTATAAAGTATATAAATAATTTTAAGGTGTGTTTGGAGAAAGAATATTTCTTTTGTTTTAATTTAAAAGTGGCAGTGCACAATTTGAAAACATCTATGCAATGTCTTTTGAACCTTACAAATACTTTCTAGTAATTAAATTGCTAACTTTACAATGAAATTAATATCATTTTACCATCCTTTAGTGAGCACAGTTTTAATGTGCAAGAACATCTTAGGTGCTAAGACTTCTGACTGGCTTTTGTAAGGCACACAAGACATTTGGGTGTTTGCACCTTAACTCAGCTGCTTTCTTTCGGCCACTTGCATTCTTTCTTTTTCTAAGATGGTTCACCCACCCCTTCTGGACTGTTGTATTAATCAGACTTTTTGTGACTTCTTTTTGATTCGTCCATGTTTTGTAAGACTGAATTGACAGTAGCTTTGGTTCTTGCAGGTAGGGGAGCAGGAACTGGTTGTAATTACAAGCAGCAGGTGCTTGTAAAAAATTACTCCCTGTCCTGGGGAAAGCAAGTTTCTGACAGGTTCCTTACAAGTATAAATGCTCATGGCCGCGAAGTCTAACCGATCTCATGCCACAATCTTAGGACTAACCTACTGCCAGGTAACAGGGCTTTTTCCAGTGTTTTGCAACCTGCTTTAAACACTCCTGTGCCTGAGAGGCAGGTTGCTCCCCACCTTTTGACAAACACTGATGTAGAACAAAAACATGTCAGTAAGTCTGCAGGAGTTCTTACTTTTACGGTTCTAGTTCTTGTGGAGTATTTTTTGAATGGGATGAAGCCAAATTTATGGGAGTGACACCTGTGTCTGTCTCACATGTCCATGCGTACGCAAAGTGAGCCGTTGTGGTATTAACCTGAGTAGAGATTAGCAATGGGAAGAGCTGCTCTGTCATCTTATTCAACATACCTATGCAATGAGAGGGAGCCAAAAACTGCTAGAGTGAGATATATATTGTGGAAGTTGATGTAATGGGCAAGAGAAGCTGGTTTTCTGTCTGTAAGGAGGTCTAGGTTTAGGACTGGATTTTCATCTTATTGGGTGTGTGAAGTGACTGCTACATTTCTGAAAGGTAGCAAACCGTGCAGAGCAAAACTATGCATAATGCTCTTCCTTGTCTAGAAGATATTTAGGGAGAAGTGAATACGTTAAAAATCATAATTTATTTGCTTTATTGCAAAACTGACTTTCTGTATTTGCTTTCAATTTATCAGGAATTCTTTAATAAAACCAAACATTACATTAACCAAATGCTTCTTAACGGCCCACAAATTAGTTCTGTACAGACAAAAGCAGCATCAGACACATTGAGTTACTGCATAAAGAAATCTTTTATACCACAACAACCATCAACTGGCATGCCAAGCAGACAACCCAACAGCATCTCCATATCACACTGGTAATGGTTTGTCAGTATTGACTTTTTTGTGGTGATGCTGATCGCTCTCTTCACACTTCTTGGAGCTCCCCGAAATCCGAGCAGAGCAAGGAGCTGCTGGCCGCCCTGCTGAGGCCGTGTCCGGCAGAGGAAGGCTACAGCTGGCTTGCCCGGGGTGCCCAGCGCCGGGGGAGGAAACTGGCCAAGCTCCAGATTTTCCCAGCCTGGAGCTCACTGGGGAGCGCTCCAGCTGGCTTTGCGAACTGCCCAGCTGCAGAAGGGCAAGACTGCTTTGGAATAGAGATCCTTTCATACCAGCCAGTTTACAGTAGGCTAGCTTCTTTGAAAACATGGAGAATCTGTTAGCCGTTCCTTTCTTTGGACTTCTCTCTTTTACAAAGGGGTCTGATGTGGGGATACTTCTCCCAGTTATCTGTAGGTATCTTGCACCATGGGAATTCCACGTACACTGTTCAGCATGCAATGTAGGCTGTGCAAAGGAGACATCAGCATTAAAATGTACAGTGTTAGTGGAGATGAAGGAGGAGAGTATTTTATTTATCGGTTCTGTGAAGTACTGGAATCATGTTCCAAAACTATGAAGAGTCTATGCTTTAAAGAGCTAGACAGCGCTGTTAGTACTGGTGACTACTACTAGCTAGGGAAAGGGGGAATAATCTTAGGCTAATATTTTATTGATCAGACACTAATGAGATAAGCCCGCAATCAATTTTTTTAATTGTTTAAGTGCAATGTTCAAAGTTTGTCTAAACTGTCATTCTTAGGGGGCAGGAGCTCTATATAGCCTTATATATGTAGACATTACCCTTCTTGTTCTGGATGTTAGAGCAGATAAAATTTCTATGAATACGAGAGACATTCTTTATTAAATGTGTTGAAGTTGTAAGTAGATTGATGAGAAATGGAGATTGATTAGCACTTCATGTATTGTTTTGACAGTGCATTGTAAGGAGAAAGTACTCCCGAAAGTTGAAGCCAATTATTAAATTTAAATGATAAAGAAACAGTAAGAAATTCAAAGCGATCCATCTTGATGAAAACAGATTTAATTATATGCAAAGCAATATAAAGATTTATGCAGGTCTGGGATTAGGAAAGATACATAGAAATACATTTGGACCATTGTTGCTGCAGTAAATTGTTCACAGTGTCCAGAGGGGAGATTTCACCATATTCTAAGTTACATTAGAATAGTATTTGCTAAAAGACTTACTAAGACTTTTCCAGGGACTGTCATAGTGGTTGGAGGCTCCAAAAAATAAGAGAATAATGGAATTTGGAAACAAGGTACAACAGCAGAATAAGCATTATGTTATATGGGGATGCTCTGCTTTGCTTTTTAATTCTCTACTGAAGCTTTTTCTGGCGTCAGGTTTGTGTTGTTGAATGATTGTCATTTGTACGCACTCTAGTCACTCACAGGAGCTAATTTTCTTTTTGTCCTGTGTGCAAGGCAGATTAGAAATGGAAAAGATGTCTATTTGGGTAAAAGGAATAGTTTCTCCTAATGAACTAATAAAGATCTAGTGGCTGACTTGGAATTTCATGTACAATAAAATGTAAATAAAAACGTCTGTTGAGCAGTAGATGGCTGGGATCCATTAACAGGAACAAAGTATATACTTGACAGATTGTATGCCTATTTGAAACACAGCCTAGTAGTTCTCTGAGTTGTTGTCATGGACTTTACTTTCAGAATTTTGCAGGCTGTATCTTAATATAAGGAGGATATCGGCAATGAATGTTGTTTGGAAACCAGTAACAAAAGATGGCAATTAGAGGACAGACTTGAAAGCAAAGACTAAAAGAAAAGCTTAAGAGAATTAAACCCACGTAACCGGGACAAAAACTGACTGAACAGGTGCATAAAAAACATTTACAAATATTTTAAGGGTTTAAACATCAAAGTATAACAATGAATTATTTAGAGCGGTCTAAGAGAGTACAAATACGAATAACAGGATATAAATAAGCAAAGCAGGTTTTAGGCAGGTTATAAGGCAAAATATCCTTACCATAATGCAGATTGTTAGATGGTAGATCAGGCTCCCAAAGGCGGTGATGAAAAAGCCATCGTTGAAAACATTCAAAATGAGACCAGGTGAAGTTCCATAGGAAGAACTGTGTAATGAAGTGGGGAGCAGGAGGGACAAGTGATCCGGTGGCTTTGGGGTTTATTTTTCTTCATTGCTGCTTTGAAGACATATACTCAATGGAATAATATTGTTCTTATATTAGCATTAAAAATTACATGCTGAGTTTTTAAAAGACCTTTTCATTTGGGAAGAAAAAGAATTGTGCTGAGGCACAGTTGAAAAATTCTAACTGCTACTATTCCAGCATGGTAAACAATGGTAAATAGGAGTTCTAGGCCCATAAAAGCATGAACATTGTACGTTAATGCTGCCAGATTACATGATGGCTGAGGTTTGATATGACATTTATCTTCAGGAGTGAGTAGACTGATAAATCACAAGTGGCATAGCCACAAGTGAGTTAGCAAGTGTTTACTCATGAGTGAAGATAAATGTCACATCAGACCATAGCCATTCTGAATTTTGTACATTTACAAGTGGCTTGTTTCTTCCTTCCACAGTACTTTTTTTAAACTTAATTGAGAGAAAAAATGCTTGGTAAAGGATATATTTTCCAAATTTACTTTTGATTTTCCATTCTTTGCAGCAGCTTCTATTTCCTATGCTTTTGTTTCTATTGCCGTATTAGATGTGCTTGAGCTTTTGGATCCGATGCTTTTGGTGCAGCGTGTGGTTTATGTGAACTGAGGCAGGCTGATGGTGCAGCCTGTCAAGGGGCAGCCCATCACTGGGACCCCATGCGTCTGCATCGGTAAAGGAGCATCCGGATTGCTGAGACATGCAAAATCCTTGTCCTCCAAAACTTAATCAGTGAGTTCTAATCTAATTGTCCTAAAGGACTTTTCCTTTCAGTGGGTTGTAGGTAGTAGCTTTCATTTTTATTTAGCATCTCCTGTTTAGGGAAGAGAAAAAGAACAGAATTACCAGTCTTTCTACTTTTATACATTTTTACATGCTTTGACTGAATTCTTTCTCGGTCTGTATTTGTTGGTCATTGATGGTGTTAGTTACTGGTCTGGGTTCACATCTCTAGCCTGTTCTTTGTCCTGCAGTAACATACACGGTAGAAGATTCCCACCAGCTATGGTATGATCCTCACCTCTTGGCTTCAGTTAGGACCAGAGAGCTCTATTAATTCATTCTCTTACAGTTATTGAATCTAAGTTTTTGGAAGAAGGGTCTTAAGAAAAACTAAGTATTTCAGCTGTCACCGCTTTGTTATTCTGTTTATCAGTAGTGTGACTGTTAAATATCCTTTTTCCATCTTCATAAGGCTGCTGGTTTTGTGGAAGTGCCTTGGTATAAGCATGCCTTTTTACAGATGTGGCAATAAAACGAACTTCAGAAATGGAGAGAGTAGTCTGAAGCAGGTGGAGGTGAGAGAAAGAACTTGGCTGGAGGAGCAGACAAATGGGGAATCAAAGTGAGTGCGACTAGTGGAGTTGAAAGATGACAATTAAGGGGAAAAGCAGAAAGATGAAATGACAGAAGAGGGAAATACTTCCTGTTGTGAGAAACGTGCATCTTATGTTGCATAAACATGTTAATTTATGGAAAATAATCTAGGTAGCTTTTCACATATTGCACTCAGAGAAGCAATGGCCCAACTTTCCTGCTTCAAGTGTGTTCCTTGAAGACCCCAAAGTGCAGCAGCCTGGAAGATGATTCTTCAACTTTTGACTGATAGATTGAAGAGGACTAAGCTGGTATATGACAGTACTTGCTGTCTTGGCACTGTCTTGATTGTAATTTCAGTATTTTCCAAACTCATCAAATCCAGGCAATGCCTAAATCCCATTAAGTCCTTTTGATTTTCTGTGCTGCTGTTGTTCTGCTGTTGTGCTTGTTGTCTTCAGTGCTGGAAATAATGAAGATGGCTTCCCTTCTTTTTAGTGGAGATGGGATGATGAGCAGTTTCTGTAAACTTTGAAGGCTTTTGTATTCTGTCTTGTTACCTTTTGTGACTCAGCACCTTTATAAGGTCACTGGTATTGTGATAACAGATGTGGTGGTAAAAGGTTGGAAGGGACTTCTGGAGGTGGCTAGTGCAGCCTCCTGCTCACAGGTTAGCACGCTGCCCACGGCCTTGGCCAGGCACAATTTGAGTATCTTCAACATGAAATGACATGGCCTTGCTGGGAAACCTGTGCCAGGGCTTGCCCACCCTCGTGGTATTTTTTTTTCCTCATCTTAGATTGAGATTTCCTGTGTTCCAACTTACGCCCATTGTGTCGCATCCTTCTGCTCTGCACCTCTGAGAGCCGGGCTTTGTCTTCTCTACATCTCCCCGTTAGGTGATTCTGGACAGCAGGAACGTCTCCCCTTTCCTGAAGGCTGCAGTAATGCATCTGATAACCGCAGTGCACTGAAACATCCACTTCTGTATTGTCTGGCTCAGCCTGGGTTACCAAATTGGTGCTTAGGAGCTGGTCATTTGGGATTCAGTGTATGAAGAGATGACATTAGATGCGGTACACTCGTGGTGTGTATTTTTAGGCTGTGAGAAATACGAATAATTTGGTTAATTTCCCAGCCTAGTTTGCTAGTACCTTGGTCGTTGTCTACACTTTCTGGGCCAAGTTAAGGACATAACAGTAATGTTTATGTTGTTGGGAAAGTAGGCAAGAGGATTAGAACAGTTTGAACTAATTTAATTGACGAAAGGTGGTTTAGATGGTTTATAAATTTTAATGTATGGTCAGTTACCTCTGATTCATCAGTTTTTACTGCGTCCCTTGTTTGCCTGCAAAGATTACACGTTCTGTTTCAGAAACAAATTGCCAGTGTTCATTCTTCATTCCTTAATCACTTCCAGATCTGAAGATCACATCTGTGTTGAAACGTATCTTAAAACTATACATAAACTGGAATTAAAGTTAGTGTAGAACTTTGTTCTGAGTTCAGGTACAGTTGTTCCTTTTTGAGAGGACGTGCTCATTGCTGATTGGTTTCCATATGGAATTTAAGATGTTGATTTTGATCTGTGCCCCTTGGAAAAGTTTATTTCTCAATCATTTTCTACACTTTCAGCACTTTTACATACATTGAAGTTCTAGCACAGTACTTGTTAAAGGACACTTTTTGAATGAATTTGATATTAAAAAAAAATTGCCATTATCTATATCATCTTAAATGGTTATATACTATCCTATCTTTAATGGTATTAGTGGCTCATTTTTTTTTAGGACATACACATGGAAATATTAATGGAGTGAAACAGCACTTGATTGTGAACTGTAGAAGCTGCTTGCTTCACAGGGAAAAAAATCTAATCACAGGTGATTACTGTAATACCTCATAGTAATTTTGTCCACAGGTCACACACATCTTTTTGGCCTGGTTTCTGGCCAGGTAAGGTATGGCTGCTTTTATTCACTGTCCTCTGAAAAGTCATCCAATAACGTATTGTAAAAGTGGCAATGTTCTCCTTTTTTGTACCAATGTAGGCTTTTTTTTCTGTAGGCTATTCTGTCTCCTTACTGATTAAAATACACTTGTACATGTTTCCTGCTCATCAAAATGCAGTCAAATTCAACTTTTTCCCTCATTTTCACCAATACCTCTATTTCTTTCCTGTTTCTAAGCATGGTAGCTACTTTATTCTTTCCCTCTGAGTGCCACTATTTACTCACTGCCTGTCTTGACCAAGTAAATTTACATCCAATTGCTCCATTTCTGTGCTTAGTACAAACACTCCATTTTCCTTCAGTGTCCGTAGTTGAAGATGAATCCTTAATCTTTTTTCCCCTTTTCTCTTTCTGGAAGGTAGCTATTGCTAATGCTTCTACTTCCACAGGTTTATTATGACTTCTCAACTTCTACTATTTTAGGATGTACAGAATACAATTTCGTAATTTCAGAACGGCCCTATTTGTTTTTTCTCCAGATGACCTTACAGATCTTGTTCCCCCGTTACTCTCTTCTCGTTTGTAGTTTTCACCTCTTTCCCTTCCCATTCGGGAGCCCTGGTTCCTGCCCATGGAACAATTCCCTGTTTGTTCCGTAGCATTTTTGTTCTCTGCTTTTACATCTCATTTGAAACTCCTTTCCTTTTCTCCATAGCATACTTTGAAGCCAGGGATTTGGCCGGTTATTATTCAGCTAGGTAATATGGCTTTAGATGTGCTTTGTAAGAATAATGCTGTCTGGTGCTGAATAAAGGAGCGGTAGTGGTGAGCAGTGCGGGAGCGGGACGGAGCTGCGTCATTCCGGAGCAGCAGGCACGTCATGCAGCGGGAGGAACATAGTTGTGACTGTGGAGAACATATGACTTCTGAAGTTGTCATGCCTGAGTTGTGGTTGTAATCTTATTCGCAGCTATTCGCCTGTGGTTTGTTACCAAAGTGTATTTATGCGTGTTTTTTTTCCAGCTCTGCAGCATCTTTTTGAATCTTCTGTTCATTACGTCTCTACCTACCTTGTCCATGATTTCATGAACATACGTTTTGCTGTTGCTTAGGCATGACCCTTTCAGCTTTTTTCTTTTTGATTTGATTTTTTTATGGGTCAAATTCTAAGTTTCTACCCTGGTTTCAGTTTTGTGTAAGGACTTCAGAACTTGGCTTAGTAGTAAGTAAAACTTTGAGAACATCCAGTTAACATTTAAAGATGAAGAGCGTATGATCGCCACAAAACATTGTTTTCTTTCTTGTGTATATCTGACTTTGGAACTCATAATATTTTAGAATTTACTTTTAGTATATATTTTCTTTAAAAAGCATAGATATATAGTGAAAGGCCTAATGGTTATAGGTGGATACCACTAAAATTATTGCAGCATTTTCTTCTATAAAAATGCTTTTCTTTCTAGTAAAATTTCTGAAGTCAAAAGTCTAAACTTTAATATTAAACCTTACTATTCTGAAATATATTTTTGATGAAAGTTGTGACATATGACATTTGTGACGAATATTATTTGGTTTTTTCAAAACATAACGACAAAATAGGTGTATACACACACACACAACCACAGGCATTACATGAATATGACTTTTGTCAGCAGCTGGTTGTGCTTTTAGAGATCCACATGCTTATATTAGTAATTACAGGTATTAGTATATTTACGTTGTGTGTGTTTGTGTATAAAGAGTATAATATAAGTATACTTTTTTTTAATAATAGCAGATTATCCAGTCAACATCTGCTCAAACTGTGAAACGAACCCCTGCTTGCCAGACTACCCAGATTAGGATGCCAGTGGTAATAACTCAGACCATTAGACCACAAGGTATGGGTTTAAATGTTTTAGCGAGATTGTTACCTTTGTATGAATTTCGTTGTAATTACAAACTAGTAGCATGGGAAAAAGAGTGTTGACATTGGCAGGCTTGACATTTATTTTTTACGTCGTACTGGCTGAGGAATGCATGTTTTCAGTCTGCAGTTTCAAGGTATTTCAGACCAACACGGTGAAATGTTTTGAAACAACCTTAGGACTAAACTCTCACGTGCTTAGCTCCTTATTCAGCAGTTTTGCATGGAAAGTTCTGAAAGAAGTCAGTAACTTGACTCCTACTGGCCTAAGCTCTAACTCTGGGCCAAGAAACAAATTCTTCATTTTTTTCCTGAAGCCTAGAGGATGCCTCAATTTAATCATCCTACTTTTAACGCTTACTCCTGAAGCGGAACGTGATAGTTGCTGTCTCTGCAGCTACAGAGGGCAAGGTAGGAGTCCTAGAGGAATTTCTCAACCCACACACTTGCTGTTTTTTCCCCTGCAACTACGTTCACCCTTTGGTGAGGTCAGGGAGTGCCGTGGGGAGCTGGCCGGGGGTTGTACACAACCACTTCCTCTGGCTCTGCACGGGTGGGTTGTCAGCTAGCTGATACCTCCCACACAGTAAGAGGGTTCTTGAAGCCTTCTTACTTTCTAATAAATGTTGTTTGTTTCTTTCCACCATAGACCTGTTGGGCTCAGGTTTTATTTTTCCTGGTTACATGTGAGAGTATTTTTTTGGATGTGGGCATTGAGATGACTGGGGGTTTGTAATGGAATACAGAGCTTGTCATCTTTGGGTGTTGAATCAGAAATCAAACTAGTTTAAATGCACAGAAAAGCTATTGCTGACTATTTGACTTTATTGCTTGGTCTTTTCTATTCTCCTTGGGAAAAGAAAGCGTCAAACCCCCCCCGTGATCACAGTTAATAGCAGTTGATGTTCTGCTTGCTCTGTGCTCTTCAGAGAATCCAAAGGTTGAATGGACATGGGGACCAAGCTGTCACTGCAATCCTGTAGGCTGTTTTTCCATGTTAGGAAGAAATGCATTTACTTGTTGTAAAAGGTGCATATTTGAAAGCACTGATTCTCATGTCCTGAGTTTATTAACAGGAAAGGTGTTCAGCATCTTACAGCTTGAACTTTCACTTCTGACTAGCGTGTCTGAGAGTGAAGGCTGATCTCATTTCTTTGCTCGTTCACTCTCTAAGTTGTGAATGTGAACAGTGTGACAAGAATTTGCATGATACTGGCACCTGCCTTTTAAACAGTGGATTCAAATATAAATTTATTCTTGATAGCCATTCATCACCCAATAAAATACAACTAAATTGGCTGTTTGGCTTAAGGAAGACAACGGCTCATAAAGGCCAGTTCATGCAAAACCCTGCTTTCAGGTGAGCTTATTCCTATTTACAAGCTTGTTTAAGCTCACCACTACATTGTTTTAATTACACAGACAAAGCAAACAAATTTAGAAAACGTCCCACTGTAAAACAGCTCATCCTGTAGCCCTCGTCTAGGGAAAGGTCTGCCTGCGTGCTTGCAGCTGGAAGAAATGCCGCTGTGGCACTGTCAGATACCAGTTTATGTTGATCTTGATATATTGTGAAAACTTTCTACTGTAAATACCAGTATAATGATATTTTCCACTAGCCTGTTGAAGGAGGCAAGATACTGGAAAAGGATGTGGTCTATATAGAAAATTACACTAGTATAATTCTGTGGGGTGTGCCTTTTTAAGGCTAGTTACAGCAGAACTGAGCTGACTCCCACAGAATGCTGCGTTTTCCTTCCCGGACAGGAGGGAAGCTCCTGGTTTAATGCATCTCTACATTTGTATTAATGCAGCTGTGTAAACACAATAATGCTTCTTAAAACAGTAGTGTAGACAAAATTGGCAGGCTTTAAGGACTTTTATATTAATAAAATTACTTCCACACCAGAGGAAGTAACACTATAGTTATTGCACAAAAACCCCACACCCCTTTATCAAAGCAGTATGATAATTAGGCGAATTGCATCTTATGGATAAGGGAATTGAGCCAAAGAATTAAATAATTAGCCAGAGTATTCATTGCACCTATTGAACTTCTGCAAAATATAACTAGGAATTTAGTAGCTCCTAAATTTGGACTTATTTCTTTAGATTATGCTACTTAAAATTTGATACGAGGACCCGGTGGTGAAAGACTCTGTATGCCATTACCAATCCCATGAAGTATCTAGGCCCACAGGTGATTCTGATTTTCAGAACACACCATGCCGCATAGTATAAATTGATCTTTTAGCCATATTTGGTGTCTAACTGCTTAATCATGAACAGTTCTGATTTAAACCAGAAAACTCGTATGTCATCCCAAAACTTTATTTACTTTGCCAGATCCATTTGAGTAGAATTACGTATACATGGCGTGAAAGAAAGTGAGACTTGATTTTTCCATATCCAGTGTAGACATACAGTTTTCCCAAAGCAAGCAGTTAACTACTCTGTTGCTGTACTGTTTTGGGGGGTTTTTTAATCAAAAGATACCATCTGTAGAAGACAAATCCTTGATACTAGTGCTAAAGGAATACAATATTAATTCTGGAGGAGTGCCACTGTTACCTTAATTTTGCCATTGCAATAATTCTCAAGGTTAACACACTTCTAATCTCCTAGATGTTAATTGTAGAAAGCAGAGATCTGCTAATTTTCATTATTGTATTATTTCTTTCCTTCCAGTTCACTTAGTAGAAAACCTTTCAATTACTTCATCTGGAAGAGATGAATTGTCTGGTCCATGAGCTAATGCTGTCTGTGGCATCTCATGGACTTTGAATATTCTGACCACAAAATATTTTTGTTCCCCAGGCTTGGAGCCTAAAGTCCGAAATCTTGTTTTGTATTTGCTAGTGATGAGATGCCACACAACAGTTTTTTACACAGAAGAACTGAACAAACACTGTCAAATTAGTTTCACTTTCAGATCATATGTTGAAGTTGATGCAGACTTAAAAACAAAAAATAACGGTGGACTCATTCAAAGCTAACACTTTTGTTTTAGCAAAGAAGTGTTCTTAAAAGCATTCTTTGGGATAGTTGTGTTTCAGGTTTTTATAATTCATGAAAGAAAAATAACCTAACTCTACTAAGGTTCATACCATGCCATTTATATGCAATTGAGTCAGAGATGTGCAGGAATAACTTTCACAGTCTCAAACACTATGGGCATGTAACACTTAATAAAATTGAGCGATACACACAAAAAGGGTGAGACCTTTTAAGTCAAGTAGACATAAGAATTAATTATTTTCACAGACAGGTGGGATTAAAGGAAACACAAAATTTAACTCAAGCAAATATGTGTTTAAGCAGTAAAGAGGAGGGCTTACTCCAGCAGTTTTGTTTGTCAGTGTTTTTTCAGTTGCATACTGATACAATATTTTTAATAACAGCAAAGGTCTGTTGATTTACTAATTAGCAACATGAATCTGTAATTATTTTTGGTTAGATTTTTCCAAATGTCAGAGAAGAATTAATACCCATTTTTTAATTTACTGTCGCAAGAAGCTGAATGTCCACTACGTTTAGCTCATTTAGAAAGCCCAGTTTTACTTCCACATATGGACCTGTAAAGTCTAGATACAGATATGAATTACTTCAAATCATAATTTTCAAAACAGAAAAGTAAAAGACAACCTTTATGAGGGGGGTTATGTCAAATTATACAAGTGTTTTGTCTTTTACATACCATATAAAACATTTTAATGTTTTCAACTCTGAAAATACATGTTTTTCACTGCAACAAAGAACAATGTAAAAATATATTAAAAAATGGAAAAGGCATAGTTAATACCCTCAGTGACTATGACTTAAAGCATCTGTATTAAGAACATTTCAAATTCTGCTTCTTTATTCTGTGCAGATTATCTCAAACAGTGATTTACTGGCAATTGCAAGCACACTTATAGCCATTATGTGTATTATAACCCGTTATGGCCAATGGTTTTCAGTTTTTGAATCTTCAGTATTTTGCAAATATTGAACAAACTGTAATGTTAATATAAATTTTGTACTTTAAATTGTTCTTCTTCGGCAGTGTAATCTTTAAAAATAATAACTTCCTTTGTTTGCAATTTACAGACAGTTAAATTTAGTTCCTGGACAGAAGGTTCTTTGATGTAAATTGTCTAAGACAGCTCATAATAACATTGCTTGGTGTTTTTCAGGCACAGTAGGGAAGGCACCAACAATACAAGCCAGCAAAAGTCCTGGGGGCTTTGGTGTTCAGGTCTCTGCAAATCAGAAAAACAAGCTGAATGACCCTGGAGGTGGTTCTTTCAGGTAAAAAAATAAAAAATAATAAAAATAATAATGCAGGGGGGTGGTTGGGGGGATCTTAAGTATAAAATAGAATTTCGAGTTCGCGTAACACCAGGGGGCGGTGTTTTACAAGAATTCCTGCTTTTTCCGGCTGGGATTGGATGACCATTTTGCTTAGTTCTGCTTTAAAAAAAGGGAGCGGGTCATTGCATGTCTTCAGGATTTGTCTCTAAATGCACCTTTTAATGCTTAAAACCTTTAATTCTGCACATTATAATAAAACTTCTGGCAAATGGAATTATGTGTATGAAGATTTTTTTTTAAAAAAAGCATGGTTGGTTTTATCTATCGATTTCTAACGTTCGTACAGAACGGATCTTGCTGAGAAGTTACTAATTGTGATGACAAGGCATCCTATGGATGGGCCCTCTACAGCACAGAGAAAATGCTCCGTGGGTTTGGTAGTCGGTTTGGGGTTGGTTTGTGTGTGTGTATGTGCAGGATTGTCGCTCTTGGTTTTAAAGAGAAGCCATTGCTGTATCTGTTCTTCACGTGCTCACTGGGGCGTTCTGTGGGTCCCTGTAGTCATCCAGTGCTGCAAACGTTCAGCACAGTAGCATTGATGCATTGAGCTGCTATACCAGTTCTTCTGTACTTCAAACTTGTATTTTCTATGTATTTTCGATATTTTTGCTCTTTGTAGTGAAAAGCTAATCTTGTGTTTTCTGCATTTTACTTTCGCTATCGTAATTTTATTTTTTTTCCCCTGATGAAAGTACATTTTACTTGTGTTTAAACACTTTCTTTCTTTGTTAAATGACAAAATATCCCAAGATTTTAATTTTCGTCTTCTGGAATGCTTATGTTGCTCTGACATCATCAAACCAGTAATTAATTTTCAGGCTTATGCTTTTGCAGGTGAAGTAAAAGAGAATTTGTAGCTGCTTGAAATAGCTCTGCTTTGAGGCATGTCAGTATTGCAACTAATAGCGGTAGTACTTAGTATTAATCTAGAAGCAAAATCATTCAATTTTTTATTTTCCAATGCTTTTGCCTCCCACTGAGTATTTAAATGATTTAAAATGTCTGTTGGGTTCAATTGTACTGTCTTAATAAGTATTTTTTATGTTTGTAAGCAACATGAGCATTTATTCTTCGTTAGTATAGCTTTCAATTTTACATACACCAAAAGGGACAGCATTTTTTTAACTGGATGTTGTAAACTGTGCCAGGATTGATTCTTGCATTCACTTAGTTTATACATAGAATATATTAGGTTAGCTGGAATTGTTAATTTTCCCTTGGGGAGAAGCAAATGCTCAAGGCACTGATTGATAAATCAATAAATCTTTAGTGAGTTTGGTAAATAAGCTGTCAAGGGTGTATGTCATTTTTCCTCTAGAGAACAAATTTTAGTCAGAATGAATGTGTTTGTTTCCTTGCATTGTTTTCTCCTTCAAAATAGTAAGACACAAAGCTGCATTTAAATAAGTCCATAAAATCGCAAGGATTTATTAAACAGCAGCAAAGATCAAGCTTTTTCTTGATACCTTAACAAAGAATTCAGTTGTTTGCATATTTGCATTTCAACCCCTAACCTCTCCTGAGGACAAATAGATGTCTGACTATTGAGCCTAAAGGCACAGAGCTGGAAATCTGTATTAATCCTCTGAATGCTGACTAGTTTTCCTCAACATTCCCAGCGTGTGTGAAGAATGTGTTTTTAGCCAGAAGGCAAACTGGCATCTAAAGCAAAGCAAGAATTTTGAAAAATAGTTGTGTTATGTATAAATTTATTTTGCCCTTAGTCTTTTATTATTGCATATTTGTTTCATTATTTCATATTCTGCTTTCTTTAAAATAACTTACTTGAGCTTTTCACTCTTGTGTTGGTCACTAGAAATGGAAATGTGACTTTGTTATTTTCACTTTCTTCTGGACTGTGGAAAATACAGGAAAGAACTACATAAAAGAGGTAGCAATTAGGAATTTTGCAAATTACAGCTTAGCCTTTAATGTCAGCATTTATTAATGACCTGTAAGACAGCTTACATGAGTTCACTGGATATTAGAATAGCTGTTCTGTGATGTAGAGCTTTCAACCCAAGACGTCTGCAATATAAAGCTGTTGTATTTGTGAAATTTTACATCACCTTTTTTGGTATTGAAAAATTTAGCAACAATAAATTTCAGAGAGAACGACAGACAACTCCAGTTAGTTGTCTTTTCAACTATGTTAATACTAAGGATGGAAATTTGAATTCCATTTTCTGTAATTTTTCATCTAGTTTTTTTATGGTAGAGATCCAGACTTAATACTGATACCATGATAGTCCAGCTGAGGTCAACTAGTCCAACTTCTGACTCTGAGCAGGTGTGGTTAGTATTCTATGTATCTCCAAGGATGGAGACAGATGTTGTATTATCCTACCACTTCCTATCTGTACTGAGTAGGGCTCGGTGGCATTGCAGGTGAAATGGGGCCAGAAGTGGACAGAACCATGCCCTTCATGTGTGCGATGACGATCTGTTTGCCATAGTGTGCCAGCTAGACACATGCTCCTTCCTCTTTACAGCCACCTTTCTTTTTCTCAAATAGTATTTTGAAGTTATATGTAATCTCTTAGAGCCTGTCAGTATCAGGTTTTATGCAGCCACTGTGATGTGATGTATTTTTCCCACACTTTTCAAAATAAAGAAACATGCTGACCACAGGTGTGGTATGTACTGTCATCCCTTCTGCTTATCAGTGAGAAGATCAACATTGACCATGAGTGAATTGTATGACAAAGCAGTATTCGGGAGAAATTTCAAATTAAAGATTGAAAGTCAGAATAAGCATTATAATAAATTTGTGTAAATAGAATTTATGTCATTATAAGATGTAATATAATAGAGGCTGTTAAAATAATTTCAAGTCACTGTTTATATCCAAGTTATTGTTGATTGCTGATCTTGTGACCTGTGGAGTTTGTAGACTTGCTCAGTGTCTTGCATATGTGTAGGGACTTTGGCTCAACAACATGGAATTTCACTTTTGAGAGAGCGGAGAATCAAGAGTATAATGTCTCGATTGCTTTATGTGTTCTTAGAGCCTATTTGGGAGCAGTTCAGTATTACAGATTTGGGCACCATTGGCTCAAATCTTACGAAGTGCATGAGAAAGAAGAAGAGTATGCAGTCATGCAGTTAGGATTTGTTCATAAAGAAAACGCTACTAGATTTTTATAATGGCTTGTCTTACTTAAACACTCTTTGAAGCATCTTACAGACAACTGTGCAAATACTTTGTTTTTTCTTATTTTCAAATAAGTTGGGTGGTTTTTTTTTTTTTGTAGTTGCATGAGTGTTTTTAATGAAGAGGAGAGGGAGAGGTGTTGCAAGAGGTTGAATATAGGAGAAAGAATTGAACTCTTGGACTACTTTAAGATGTAGCTTGCCTTTGGAAAGATTTTGAGAACCCATGGGGTCTTATAAGTAGCATGCATGTTGGAATGCTAGATTTGTCCATAAGACTTGGAATTGAATTCAGAAAAACTGGAAATATAGAAATACTAGTTTGAGCACAGTATTATATGCCAAGAAACATGAAATTGTTAAATACTGTGCTGGGATGAAGAGGGAAGGATAGACAGTAATCATCAGTCTAGACGACCACTGGATGGCATCTTGGTTCCACAGAATACTTCTGAAAACTCGCGCATCTGGACTTAAAAGTTGGGTTTTATAGGAACTTATTTGGGGAGATCACCAGCCCTCGTTATGTATGTGGAGTTCATCAAAGTCAAGAAGGATATATTGATAGAGTTTTTTCCATTAGACTGAAAAAATTGTAGTCCAAACTATGTTTAAAACATTTAATATCTATCTTCCATGCAACATTAAAAACAAAATAAAAAATAGATGTACTCACAGACAGTAGATTGCCAACGTAGGATGGAAGGAAATGATTCTATGCAGGAGTTACCGTGATGGTCTTTGTAAGTGCTATTGCACTGAGTTTGATAATTTCATTGGAATCCTGGTTTGTGCCCAAATTAAGTATTTGGTTTTATTTCAGGCAATATTTGTTTATTTATAATGTGGTCACAGATATGTCCTCTAAGTAAAAGTTGGAATAGCTAAAAAGCTAAGCAGAAGGAAGGTAAAAGAGTGATTGTGCTTTCTTCAGTTATTAAGTAAAAGTGGAGATAAGTATAAATTTCTCTTAAAAATTGTGTTCTTGAAGTCTGGTCTTGAAGTGGGGCCCCATAGGGCAGCAGTGCTGCCATCGCACCCGCAGAGGAGTCAGGGTGCACTGGGAATCGGTGTTGGATTTTACTTTTTTTTAGTTGCACAACCTGGTTAATGTTGTGTAGTGTGGTTGGTTTTAGCTTTATTTTGGAATTCTGGGCTCAAGTCTGCTTTCCAGTAGCTTCCACTGTCTTACATAGTTGTGAGTTTGTGTTAGGGTAACTACCTTTATGTGAATTTGGTTTTGCCAAGTTTTAAAAGCCCTGCTGGATTTGAGCCTTGAGTCCTGGGTAGATTACCTTGGGATGCTCATGCTATTTCAAGCATTGAGGTTTTTAGCCCCCCAAAATCTTAGATTTTTCCCCTTTTTCCGTTTTAGTTGCTGTTTTTCATTTGTAGTTAGAATCTTTTGAACTCGTCACTGAATACTTAAGTCACTGTTAATTGTTGTGTACTGAGTACATTTGTCAGCTGTGATATTTGGGACAGTTCCACAACCGGTTGGACAAGGCCAAAGAGTAGTTTGGTCATCTGTGCTGAATGCATAAGAGCCCAGTTTCTTCACGGCGCTCTTGAAGACCCTCTGAGTGTCACATTCCTACCATGTGAGATGTAAAAATGAAAATTCTTTAGACTCAGCATGAAAACCGTCAAGGCAGGAAATCAATTTTGTGACGCTATCCTCAGGAATTTTATTCTAAGAGGAGAAATCAAGTGTTTAGCACTTGTGGAAAATAATAAAAACTCATTTGTGTAGTATTTTTCTGACAGTCATTGTAAAATTTTCCGTTTTCTGCCTCAAGTGTTCAGCACATTTCCACAGGTTTGTGCAAACAAAAATTCCTTCTTAACTTCTTCCTGCAAAAGAAAACCAACCCAATATCTAACAAACCATGGAAGTCTTCCACCAAAATTGGCTGCTTTAGCGCAGATATCAAGGAGAGTGTGGGAGGTGGTTAGGGACCTAGAGGGTGAACTTCTAGACTTGTCTCCTTTTGTTCTCAGTCCTTACTTGCAGCTTTTGACTTTTACTGTAGGCGTTAAACTTGTTACAAGTGACAGAAAGTATTCTAGGGTGCATAGGATGACATCTATGTAATATATATTTTTTATATATATTTTAAATTAAGCTTTTATTTGTTTGCTTTATGCAGTTGTAGAAGTCTGGACTTGGATGCATGTGGATCTTTTCCATATATATATACGTATATTCTCAAAGGTTGTGGCATTGCTCCTAGAATATGCTGAAATACAGTGTTCCTGTCACTAATAACTCCTGAATAGAATGTCCTGAGAAGAGAGGGCTGTTTCCACAGTTATGAGTCACATCTCATAGAGGTAGGAGGTGAAAGATGCTTGGGAGATAGAGGTACAGAAATGCAAATTTATTGGTCAGTACTTCTTCAAGCTGTTAGGAAGGGCATTACGGGGCAAAGAGTGGTCTGGGAGGCACCGCGGTGTCATCTTCTCAAATGCAGCTTGGTTTTTTGAAAGCTAGTTGACATGTTCAACTGATTTTTGTATGTTGCTAGAGAAAATACCAGCACATAATAAAACACACTTGGAAACCAAACTTCCTCGGTATGGTCAAAGAATCTTTCCTAACTATTGCTGAAAATGCTTTGGTGTCCGTTTTGATAGGAACTTTATTAAACAGTGCAGGATTCCAAATTAATCTTTTTGCTTTTAATGTCTGTGGGGTTTTTATTTATTTTATCATTTTACTCCTTGTTTTCAGCATAAAGAGAATAGGCAAATGCTCTGTCTTTAGCAGTGATCATTGTCTTTAACTTCCTGACAATCCTGGTTTCATTGATATCACTGGCTCTCAGATGAAAAAAAGACACCTCTGTCACACCTTCTGTGGCAGACAAATTGTCCCTCTTCTGAAGTTTTCCTAATCCAATCAGAGAAATATGTAGTTATTTCTGAATGTAGAATACCTTTTATGAAAATGAAGACCCTAGTGTTTGTGCCTCAAGTTGGACCAGCCACCGGGCATGTTGCATGATGATTACTTTTTGGGAAGCAGATAATATACAAAATGAATATATCACATGCAGAATTATTTTTATTTGTTGGGTTTTTTTCATTATAGAGATGATGATGACATCAATGATGTTGCCTCTATGGCTGGCGTTAATCTTAATGAAGAAAGTGCCCGAATTATGGCTACCAACTCTGACTTGGTTGGAACCCAGATACAGTCCTGTAAAGATGAACCCTTTCTTGCTGCTATACCTCTACATAAACGCATACTTGAAACGGGTGAGAAACATGTCCTTTGCTTTTGAGAGTGTTTCCTTTGGAGTTAACGCGATTCTAAGTAACACAATGTGCTTAGCACTTAAGATTGGGAGTTTTTTAAAGAATTTTATTATATAATCTTGTATTATGAAACTTTCAAGGTTTTTGTGATAAAAGTAACTCAGTTACCTGAAGTTGTGAAAAAATAGTATGCGGGTACTTTTATACTTTATGTTTTCCCCATGTTTTTTATGTCCAAGGATCTCGAATCTCTTTGCAAACATTAATTATTTCTCACAGTCCTCCTTCATGTTTTACACATGAGAAGATTGAAAGAGAGAGGTAAAGTAGTACAGGTCACAGAGGACACCTGTGAATAACATGTAACAGAACGTTGGTTATCTGTCAAGATTTTCTTTCCCCATACAAACCAGTGATTCAGTTCTGAACACCTGCATCTATTTAAGTTCATAGTGATTTTCTTACATTATTTTTTCCAAAAGGTGTATTTATTTATTCCACCATTTGAAAATAGAAGTTAATAACTTTAGTAGAAAAAATAACTTTCCAAAATTAATGATGTTTTAAGGCTAGTAAGTATGCTCAGAACATATTTTATATGACATACTTCATTAATATGCTATATATGTTGTAGTACCTAAATATATCTTTTAAAATGTAATTTAGGTAATATTTTCAGAGCCTTCAGTGTCTTAAGATACTGGACTCAAATTGTTTAGGGGCATAAATCATGTATTTCTTTTGTAACTATGCTTACATCACAATTTAAATTTGTAATATTCTTAGGGATCTAGTTATCATAATTTTAAAGATAAGACTAAAATGTTGTTACAAATCAGTACAGTTAGGTTTTTAAGTTACGCAGTTACTTCTGAAATGTTATTTGTATTTATGCTCATTGAATTAATGGAAGCCTTTTTATATTGCAGTCGCAGGCAAAGTTCTTCATTGCCTTATTGTCAAGCTTCACTCTTGTATTTTAATTAGTGCCCTTTTGAGTTCTCGTTCTGAGAAATGAATTATTTTGCACGCTATAGTTACCGTGTCGTGATGATGGCGTTAGGTGATGCAGTCTGGGCGGCGCAGCACTCTGCGATGGCTCACCACCACCTGAGATGGGAAGCCTGCAAGCTTCTCGTGAAACTTGTTGAGAAACTGCTGTGAGGGATGCTCACCCAGTAGTTCGTACAGGTGTAAGAAAACAAAAAGGAAACAGATATAAAACTGTTAAGAAGAACGGGAAATCGGTAATGAGTTTGCCATATATGCCTTAATGAACTCTGCCTGGGTGTAACAATTGCTGCCCAACATGAAGCTGTAATTACAAGTGCAGGACTTACAGGAATCTGTACATACTTGAGGAGCCACAGAACCCATCACACCATTCATCACTGCCTTGTGGGGTTTGCTCCTCGGAGGAACAAATCCCTATGGCTGTTTTTGAAGCTTTATTGGCTTTGATAATTGAAATGAAACTTTCAAAGCTTTTAAAAGCAGCTGCAGGGATTTACTTCTCAAAAGCAGTGAATCCAGAAGAGCGGCCACTCCTAGTGATCTCCTGCAGCCACTTTTAGAGCTTTATTTTGGCTTTACATGAAGCCTTTTATAGTTTTGAAAGTGGCTTTGGGGTTCACTAGTGACTACTATCTGGGATCTATGGCACTTGAGGAGAGAATTCCTTCAGCTGATGTTGAAGTTTTAGAAGCTTGGTTTTCACTGTGTGTGGCCAGATCTGTTGTTTGCACAGGACCACACACAAATTTAGTAGTTTGTGCTACTGGGCACTTAAAATAACGACATTGGAAGCTCACGACAAAACTCAGTCTCACCATATGTTGCTGTGCCTCGCCACGCCGGGGCTCAGCAGAGGAGCGGTGACCTTCGCAAGCACGTTAGGGAAAAGAGAGTAGCTGATACGAGTCCTCCTGCTGCTGCTTTCGTTAAGCCTGTTGACAAATGAGATAAAATGCATTGCTGCTTCTTACTTTTACCTGAATATGACTTAAACAGACCATATTTTCTACCTTTAAAACTAGTCATATTTAATGATCACTTTAGGTTCAGGGCACGTTTTTAATGTTTTAGTAAAAGAGAGCTTTGTGCTGTGTACAGTATTAGGAAACTGCTCTTCTCTCCTTTCTCAGAAGCCAAATCTTTCAAGTTTTCTGTAATATTAATCTCCTCCGCTCTTTTCTGAGTAAGAGCTCTGTCGAGCAACTCAGTAGTGTTCCCCAAAGGCTGTTTCGGAGCTTGTGCTTCCATTCAGCAGAGTCGGAATATAAACTGCTAAAGTGAGAGCAGATGCTACACGGTCTTTGGCAGTAACCACCAGCCAAATGCCTCAAAGTTATAATGAAAGAGGTTTCTTAATATATTGTATGTTCTTATCTCTACTGTAACTTGGCAGTGATACCATCCAAAGTTTATTTTAAATCTAAATGACTAATATTATTATTGATCCTTTTAAATGGAAGAAGTAACGGAAAGGTAATTCATGCAAAGATATTCATCCACTTCCCCCATGCTTCCTCATCCAATTTTGTATCTAGTCATCTTTGGCTGCAATCGTTGCCATTTGTTCCTGTAGGAAGGCAGGGCTGGGACTGTTTCAGATTCTTCCTTGATGCAAAAAGTGGGTATTTCTCAGCAAATAATGTATTTCTTTTGCTATTCCATTCAGGATCATAAAACTTTAAACCTTGCCCCTCCTATGTGACGGCGCCGCACGAGGAAACACACGCAAAGAGTTGGAAGGCTTGTGTTCTCTTTGGGAGAAGCTGAGGCAGAAGTTGATGTTCTTCAGGCGTGTGCTTCCTGGTGTGCATACAAACTCTTAAACCTTTCTAAGTCTTTATCACTAAAATGGGTTTTATTTCTTTAAAGGGCAAGATAAGCCGATTAGACGCTTACAAATAAATAATGCTGAAAAAGCCTAGCTTTTTCATGTGGTTTTATGGGAAAGAAAGAAAAATAACCTTAATATTGTAATTGTTTCACTTTTAATCATTCATAAGGTATTTCTTGGTGGTAAAAATGCTGTATTAGGTAGTTTTAGGAGATGATTTTTGACATTCCAAGTTTCCACTGTTTACCAAAGGGGGTAAGATTTTAATGAATAAACCAATATGACCTAGCAGGTTGTTTAAATGTGACAGTTTTCGCTGGTTTGTAACCATCTTGTGAAATGGACTCTAGAATGACTTGATTACAGCATTATTTCTGAGAGCAGATACGAATTAGGCTGGACTGTATTTTATATTTAGTATTAGTGAAAGGTAGCAGGACACTGTCAAGGTTGGGATAAAAGGTGACCCTTTTTATATTGCCAGATAACTAAATCCATGGAAATGGGGAACAGAGATGTTACGTGCTTTCCTGAGAAGTCTTTGGACTGAGAGTTGGTGATCTCTAGAACCTCCGTTAGCACTTCCAAAAAACTTTGATTTCTATTTTGTGGTCAACAAGCTTAGAGTCTGCAACAGTTTGTTAATTTTTGCAGTTTTTGGTTTTTATTCTGATTTCTCCTACAAGCAGATTATGCCATTTTACTTTTACTTGGCTATCCCTAAAATATCACAACTTGTGGAGAATCTTAACCATAAATTAACTGTCTTAACGCAATACTAATGAAACATAAGTTGGGCGTACTGTATTCTCTATCACAGATTGTTTCTTTCTCTCTTCACTTTCGGTGTTCTTCATCTAATTTTTCTACCTCAGTTTTTATTGTTACAGAGCACTGGCTGAATAGAATAATTATAAATGTGACATTTTAAGAAATGTGGCACTGGATTGGCCATATTGAATACATTTTAACTGTCCATCTTGTGGTTTCAACTAATTTTTACTTAAATATGTGTAATAAAAATGTATTGGAGAATCATCAATTATATTTTTATTTCACAGTTATTAAGAGTTATTACTACATCTGCATTAGGAAATCAGTTTTTCTGTAGCATGATTTTATTAAATACTGTATGTCTGTTCTATAGTGTTCTTATAAATTTCCTTTGGAAAAAGTCTATTACATTGACAGCATAGCATACACCTGCAATATTTCCCATCACAAAATTAGTACTGGATTCTCTTGCCTCATCCAAAGAGGTTTTCAGACTAGAATACACGTAGTGGTGCAGGCCAATTATTATTATGAAGCTTGAAAATGTGCTGATGAATCCAAATTCTCCTAGTCCAGTACGCGAAAGGCCTAGTCTTCCTTAAAAGAGCTTCAGAGAAGCGGGGCTTGATAGAATTAAGCCACTGTCTCTGTCATTGAAACAGTTGTAGGGTTAGGCTCAACATAATTCATAGATTTACTTTGTTGTTATTTTACATGTAATATACTTTTTAATTCTGTGTTGATCAGTGTTCTGCCTTGATTCTTGATTTGTTCAGTCACACTTGAATTGCATGTCTGCTGTAAAAATGCATGTTAAAACGTAAGGAAATAGTTTATGTGTGTTTTCTGTGTTGTGGAGTGTATTGGATCCACTATGTGGCATCACAGTGGCAGCCCAGTTGTATGCACGTGCATATATTTTTAAGTAAATAATTTGAATACTGTAGAGGGTATTTTATATTGCTAAGCTATCTAAATTCTGATTGGGATATCCTTCATGGACCCAGGCCAGTAGATTTCAGAGCCTCAATTTAAAGTATTTGTTAGTAGTTTAATAAGAGTCATTCTGTCATCGCCGTTTCATCTGTTTGTTTGTCAACAGTTGCATTCATGTTTGAATGAGATGAAACCGTACTACTGATGATTGCTCTTTCATATACAGAGCAGTTCTGACATAAAAGTATACCTATTTCGCCGGCTGGTTTACTTTAGAGGGTTTTTATAGCTGCTTGGATTACAGTTGCTGCGGGTTCTGAAATTCTGAGCTATCAGATTGCCTGTGAACATAAATTTTTGTTTTCACTACTCTTTTTGTTGATGTGACTTAGTCGTTTTCATTGTTGACTTTTAACTTTTTATCCATGAGTTGATTTGTCTTCAAACTGAAATATTCCTTTTAATATCAGGTTTTTTCCACCAGTATCTTTCTGTCGGGATGACCTCTTTAAATACCAGTGGACATAACTCTTGATTGTGTTTGGAGATAGTTCTAACATATCCTTGTTCTGAAGCATAGCATTTTGAAGTCGTGCATTGTCCTAATGATGTGCTTGGCCCACTTGAACTGTACCTGGAGTGGTGTTTTCTGTGACTCCAGTTGCTTTTTCTCAGGAAAAAAAAGGTCACATTAGGTATTGTATAATGCAAATGACAAGTTACTGTGCATGCCAAATATGTTGACTTTCTCTAGTTCCTATAAGCTTCAGTATGTCACCTGCAGAGGTGTGGCAGGTGCAGAGATGTATCTCCATTCTGACATCTGGAATAGTTCTGTAACAGTGCAGAGCTAGGGATTGCTTTCATTAGTGTAAAACAGGCAATTTACTAGAAATTTTGTTTAGATTAGAAGGTGTGCACTGCTTCCAGTGTTCTTATCAATGTCCATAATTGGGATAATTTAGTTTCTTATGTTGAGATTGGAGTTTATTGTACACGTTCGTTAGACAATCTGGTTTTATATTCCAACTTAATTGATTGCTAATGTTGCAGCGTTGTAAGACAATTATATGTTATTTACATTTATTATTTCCTTTTCCAAAAAGGTGGGAATACATTCCTATCTTAGTATCAGCAGCAGTGTTGCCAAATAAACATAGCCAGTAAGTATTTCAGCAGAATGTTAAACCGTATTGTTGTTCTTTCTTCGATAGGTCCCTGATTAGACTTCCTGTTTTACAAGATGTCCCAACATGTGTTGGAACGGTAACTTCAGTACCACCTGAGAGCTTGGAGTCTGCCTTTCTGTGAAAGGTAGGGCAGCTTCCCTTCGATACCTTTTGTGTGTTTCTAAGGTTTTCTTTTTATTAATCTTATTGGTTCTGCCACACTACAGAATCTGAGTTATGCTTTTAGCAGCATCACTTCTAAGTACCACAATTGATGTTATTTCATGAAGCAGTAATTTCTCAAAATAAATGTAGATATGTTCAAACTACAGTTATTTATGAAGAAAATGAACCTGATTCTTCTGGCATCATTTTCAAAGGTTTTACTCCAACTGAACTGAGAGCATGACCATACTATTTGCTCCCAGGAATATTTGGAGAATTCAAGTTTTGTTCTTACCTTAATACCTTGCTTTTCTGTTTTATGAATGTAGTGGAAGAGCCTTCTTTAAAAGGTCTTGCTATTTCTGGAAGGCAGTTCTGGCCTTCAGGGCCTACCTTCTACCAGGCAGAATACGTTGCCCAGCCTCAGAATCAGTTTGTATCTGGGAACTGAATGGCTTAGATTTCTTGGTCTCTGCAAAGGAGAGTAAAATTAAGATCATTCTGTGGAGATGCATTCTCTACCAGATTTATTTATAACGTCCATCTCATAAAGAGATTTCTGGTGATAAATACTGGATGTAAAATAAGAACAATAAAAAGAAAACCTTAGAGAACCATTCAATATTGCAATAAAGCTGACTTACATTATCCCTGTAGGCAAACTCCATGCTCTAGAGGTGGTACAAATGTCCCCAACTCTCAACACATGTTGGAACATCTTTGTGGAGGAGGAAGTCATTGATCAGTGAGCAGCATCTTCAAGGATCGTTTAAGGGGGAAAAAGTAAAAGGTAATATTTTCTAAATATGTTGAAATGATTGTTCATTATGTTTATTTGGCAATCCTGCTGCTCATACTAAGGTTGTAATGTTTTCATTTCTTTAAATTACTGAAAAACCTCATAAACTTCACTTTAGTCTTTCCTTCTCCCATGAGTTTGAATTGCATTTTTAGCCTCCTTCCTGTTCCTGAGTCTCCTGCATACACCGTCCAGCTTCTACTGTAAAACTCATTGCCGATTTGACACTTCCTTCCATATGATAAGCACCGAAGAGTATTAACCTGTGGTTTAACCAGTTTTGCAGTGTCTAGAGGTAAATAAGTCACAGCTAAGTGTTGCAAAGTGTTGAACTGGTACAAAGACATTCTACTGGTAAAGAAAAGGGTATTTGTTTTCAAGGAAGTAGCTGCAACATTGGGTGTTGTGCCCAATGAGGTGCCACTGTCTGTTCTTGCACAATAATACAGAAGTATGACTTTAATATCAACTATCATGAACTACAGCTATTTTGACAAAAATCAAATGACCATGCCTGATCTGGATAAACTTTGTAGTGGTGGATAATCTGATGATGCATGGATTTGGTATTAATGGATGTGACACAATGTCCTGATTTGACAACTTTTCCTCTAATCCTGGACATACACAGATGAAGGTGCTGACACTTTGAAAGTCAGGGTATGGTTTTCGGTCTACCCTCCTGGTATCCTTTCTAATTTCCTGTATTCTTTGTGCATATCCTTTACCGCTGACATGTCCATCTCGCCTGCTTAAGATGAGGCCTCATGTTGAGCTAGTCTGCCTGGCGTCAGGTCTGTAGTGGACAGCTGCGGTACCTGTTCAGATATGTCGCTAACAAGATTTTCATAGTATCCAAGAGATGGTTTCTCCAGGGAAAAAAAAGTTGCCAAAATGCCTGCATTGTTTACAGAAGTTGCTTTGAAAAAAACAGAAGCATTTAGGGAAATTATTGTACTTGGTGTTGCTTTTGATCCTCATGTGGATGTGATGGAGAGCGTGTTCTGTTAGTGCTAGGGCTGTGATGCAGGATGCTGGCATCTGTGCCTCCACATGTGTTTGTCATCTCTGACATTCTTACAACAGTTCTTTTCTGTCTTTGTCTCACCTGGCGTGCTGTCATAATCCTGTGCTTCCTTTATTCAAGCCTGAGGTCCCGTAATAGTTTAGGATCTTTTGATCTTGGGCTTAGGCCAAGAAGCACATTCCTGTAGCCTGCATGAAAACAGGTAGGGGGAAAATCCCCAATAACAACCTCTCTGTTGTTTTCTTAAGGACTCTTACTGGTGTCATTGCCATGTTAATTCTTTCTCATCTGGTCTCTTTAACAATTTCTTTTGATTTGACTCCGTAGTGAGTAACCAAACACAAAAGGGCATTGAGGCATATACTATTATTCATAAAAATAGTGAACATATTTCCCGGCTCTCTACAGGCACTCTGTGTTTATTCTTGAATGTTCCTGAATATCTTTGGACATGGTTATTATGTTGTATTGTATTTATGTTTTGAGAAAACAAAGATTGGAAAAAAAAAATCCTCTAACTGTAATCTGTGTATTCTCATTTGACTTGTTGAGACCTGCACCTATTTCAGTTCTCATCACCTCCTCTGTCTTTTACATTTTCCTCACGCTGTTCAGTCACTGCAGCACAGGTTCCTGGGATTATAGGGTAGGATCTGGATGTAGTTCTCAAACATTCTTTGACCTTCAGTGCCTCCCTTTTAATAACTTCAGCTTCCTCCCTTCTTTTAGGATATAGACCTGAAATTGCACAAAAGCAACCTTAAAGAAGAATTAGTAAAAGAGAAGGTATTAAACATCAAATTAAGGATAACCTGTTTCCTTAGCACACTGAGATTTTGATTTCTTCTAATAGAAATCAGGTAAATACAGGTTAGTTATAAAAAAGATAGGGAAAACATGAATAGTAGCTTCTGTTTCTTCAGAGTACACATTCTTTCTGTCCTCTCTCATCAAGCTGTAAGGCTTCCTTGATGTCTAAACACCAGGTATTTTCTTCTCCCTGATACACTGCGTAGATGTTCGTGGTTCCATGATTTGTGGCAACTCCTACCATTTTCCAAGCCTCCGCATACCTGTGGGTAATGTTGTTTGGTGACTAGCTTGGTTCTGTTAGAGACAAACCACTAAGGATAATAAAAAGACTCTTTAGGGATGATTAATAGCTACCTTTTAGCTGTTTAATTATCTAGCTTAGAGACAGAATTTTGGAAACTGGATTGTCTGGTTATATGTATTTTAGGTCAGACTTCTTCTCAAATTAGTTCTTTCTTTTTGCCAAAAAGTATGAATTATGTGTGGGTTCCCAGACTTACCCACCTGGTTGAGAATTCTTAGAGAAGTGAAGACTTTTCTTGTCAGTCTTGCATGACTTTCATCAAAAAACACTAATGATGTAAGTAGGGCTATGTAGGATTATTGAGAAATTCTTCTTCCACTTGATGAATTTTTTTGTCCTGTCCCAGATCCCACCGATTTGCGTAAGAGCTTTCAGCACAGAAAATAGGGTCAGACATTTTAGCCTGTGTTACGCATAGATTTTACACGGATACAACTATTTCTCTGGTTAAAATAATTATACCAATATGACCCCCTAAAATTGAGATATTTTTTTTTCTGGTTTTCCCTTTACAAAAATTAGGGATATGAGATGAAATTAGAAGGCAGAAGTTCAAAGCAGGCAAAAAGGGCTATTTTTTTTTCTGCGGGAGTAGTTAAGTTGTGGAATGCTTTGTTTTAGGATGTTGCAGGTTCAAAAAATTACTTGAAAAATTAATGGGAAAAAGATTCTATCCTGATCTGATAGAAAGATACGATCCTCTTAGGCTGATCCTAGGCTGTATATTGTTGCATAGTTATCACAGCATGCTTTTTTGTTTTTTAAATAGTCTTCTAGTAGCATCTCCCACTACTGCTGTTAGAGAAAGGATACCGGACTATATTACCCAGTAATGCCAGTATATTACCTAGGATGCCGGACTATATTACCCAGCTTTTCTATAGCTTTTGCTACAAGTATATAAATACGTAGCTATTTATTACAGTATAGTTTGTATGGAATAAGTTAAATCCACTGTAATGCCTGAAACAAGCTACGAGTAGTTTTGCACCAGTGCATTCACACTACAGAGCTTATGAGTTTTAGTTGGATTTTTACTAAAATAACTTGGTTGGCTTTCACTATGGAGGGAGCAGGAAGAGAAGAGTATTAAAATTTGTGTAACATTTATTCATAATTTTTATTCCTTTAAGTTATGTTACAGTGGTATGACCGTGTTTGGGGTTTTTTTTTCTGCTGTGTCTTGTACTGAAAATGGCTATGTATTTTGAGGATTTTAATCTTTACATTTTGGATTTATTAATTTCTTTTTAAAAGTAACTTAAGTTTCATCAGTTTCTCAGTTTCACAAAATGATTTGTGGGGAATCATCTCAAGGTGGGTAGTTCTGAAAAAGTACAGAACAAATACTACACCCAGCAAATCTTGAGTTCTCAAGAAGACTTTTGTCCAGAAGCTGGCTCGTGAGATAATTTTTATCCTATGAGAGGAGGAATGTTCTTTTACAAACAGTCTTACTGAAGGAATTACTGTAGGATCTTCTGTTATTTTGTAAATAACAATTACATGGTGATAAAAAGGTCGTTCTCTTTAACAAAGTCAGTTTATTACATCTGAAGGTGAACTGGAAGTATAGCGTTGAACGGTATCAGATACTGGTTTACGAAATCTTTCCCATTCCAGTTGAGGGCTGGTTTGGAGCTGTGAAATATATCTTGGCCATCTGCCGCTCACAGAGGGGTGCTGGTTTGTACCTGCTGGAGGGAATCGGTTACCAAATCTCAAAGCACTTGGCACTGATTCTCTCTGCTTTGGCAGGCAATGGTCCCTAGCCCGTGGCCCCCTGAAACGCTCCCCAGGGCTGTAGGCTCCTTGGAGGCGCCTGCCCAAACGCCCTCGTTTGGATCGACTCTTTATGTGAAGGCACCAAATACAGATATTTTTTTGTTGTTTCTCCTTTCTTCATCCTGTCTTCCTCCAGCAGACAGGCTTAACAGTCTAGCAAGTCAACACTTATTAAATTATTTATGCATTTAGTTACTAAGACTTAAAGTGAAGCTTTTATTTAAAGGACTGAAAAGAGAATATTACAACTAAAATTATCACACTGTTTCTTTGGCCTGGGATCACTAGGTCACCTTATACCCCTAGGGATCTAATCCTAATCATCAGAGCTAGTGATTTGTTGTTCGCGCTATCACTCTGTCTAACCAGATTTTTCTTCATTTTTTAATACTTAAAGTCTGTCGGGGGCTGTTGTAGACCCTCCCCCCTCAACAATCCCCCCAGGGTATTTTGTACCCAAATAATCTCCACATTTTTTCCCATTGTTGTGTTCCATCCCCCATTCTCTACCTTAATATTGGTAGGTTGGGTTTCCCTTTAACGGCAATAGGAATGCAGTATTGACGGATTACTTTGTAGGCTGAGGACACTGCTCTATGGGAGATGTACCCCCTTCTTCATCCCCACCTGGTTAGGTTGGGCCAAGTAAGTTCAGTAATTGCCATTTATGGCTCCTAAGGATGCCAAGGGCCCGTAGTGCATTAGAGTTGTTTCCCCTTCGTGTTTAGTCAGCCTGATAGTTAAAGGCTATTGCTCAGTTTAGAATTATTAATGTAATAGTATTAGACAAAGCACCTATTGCTTTCTCTTGATTTCATGACCCGCTTTCTGTAGAGACCACCCCTGGTATGTCTGAGGACAAACAAATGGTGCTTGTCTAGTTTTTGAAGGTGAACTGCTCTTCCCTTTCTCCTCAGTTTTTTCAGCTGTTACACTATACAGGACCTTCTGGAGACTAAGTCTTGAACAGTGACTTCTTAACTGATCATGTTGTATTTAATTATGTTGTATTTGATTTTACAGAGATCAAGGTGTTTTAAATGCTTCCCTGCTGACACCTACAGCAGAACTATAAAATAATCGGTTCCCCTTATGCTATTGAAAGTGAGGAATGGAATCTGTTAAAGAATTGCATAGTTTGTAAGGCTGCAGAAATTCAAGTGGTAGTTTGTCGAATCCCTTGCTTTTCCTGTCGGGAAGGTTGCGGCGGAGGGACTGGGGCACGAAAGGCTGTGGTATCTGTCAGGGGGCTCGGCGTAGCGTGGCAGGGGCACTCCGAGGGGCTGGCTGCTGGGGCAGGTAGCTGTCACCAGGTACATCTTTGTTGCATTACTTTAGATCCGATGCTGTTGAACTGAGGTTAAATAAAAGTTTAAGCAAATGATGTCCCAGATTCGAGGGGGTGGACTTTTGTCGTTTGTCTCCGTCTTGCCGCGTGCAGACCAGCTCTGACAGCAGAGGCCTGCACCTGAGAAGCCTGGCTCCACTTGCATCTTGGGCCGATAATGCATGCACAGAATTTAAAATTTAAGAAGTTGCTTCTGGTTTTAAGATGACGGCAGAGTTTTAAGATGACAGCAGCTTTCTGCTGTTCTGGCTGACCTGTGATTAGGGCAAATAGAGACTAATTATGCACTCTTCCAGTGTTTCTGTTGAAGGACAAGACAACTTCAAGCCCTAAATACATGCTGTTTAACTGTTTAAAACAAGTTCTTCAAGGTTTTTCTGCTTTAAGTGTAAACGTAAAGAGATTTTATACATGCACTCAATAATTTATCACATCAATAATCAGAGTCAGACC
The DNA here is from genome assembly GCA_013400135.1 of Rhinoptilus africanus. NCBI lineage: Eukaryota > Metazoa > Chordata > Aves > Charadriiformes > Glareolidae > Rhinoptilus > Rhinoptilus africanus. Next base: position 128,194 of record VXBO01005455.1, on the reverse strand, counting down.
TAATGTTTTACAAATAATTTTTTTTAATCTTTGATCTCGATGCTGTCAGTCCTCTTAAAGTATAAATTATTAAAGTAACTTTTTGATTCTTTGAAAGCCTATCTGCAAAGATAGTATTTTTCTTTTGCTTCTCAAATAGGGCAGTACTCTTCTTACAATTTAATACAGTTTGTTTGATCAATAAAATATAATTAAACTTTTAAAGTGCAGCAAAGCCAGTACCTTTCAGATAGCTAAGCAGATAATAGCACTCTTAAGAATTTTCACTTCTTGGGACCTGGAAGTTTTCAATGACAAGGTTTAGGTCCTTTTATGTTTGCAAAAAACAACCTTGTGCTGGTGATACATATGCCAATATCAGAATAATATTGCTCAATGTTTTTTCCCCTCAAGGTTTTTTTGAACTTACATACAAGTTCTAACTTTACAGAAACCCTACTGTAGTATCTGAAACTTAAATACAATATAGTTCATTTGTAACAAAAAGACTCTAAAACATATACTCCCATTGCATGCTGCCTCATATATTCTAGATCTTTATTAAATGCTGATTGAACCCTCGTTTGCTATTAAAGCTTTCAAACATGTAATTAAGAATTAATATGCAGGCAGGCTTTATTGTGTTGTTCTAGAAGTGCTTGGCAGATTAGAAATTTGTTTACTTTGGGAATAATAATCTATGATCCATCATATTTTTTTATATAGGAGAGTATGACTCAAATTACTGCTCTAGGAGCATTTGATGCAGATAAGGATGTGCTGAAGCTGATTCCTTCCACGAAGAATTGAAGTGTTCATGCAATCAGTCATCAATTCTGGATGGTCTTGTAGAGCTCTGGTGTAGTAGAGATCTGGCAAGAACACTCGAATGAAGAATGTGACCTTAGTTACATCTTTAAAAATATAAAAACTCAAATTCAAGTGGAGAGGTTGGTTTAAAATTATAGCTTGGAGCACTGCTTTGCTTCAGCTCCACTTCTGTTGTTATCCTTGATGATGTTTTTGTCATAGCTCTAGGAAAATTTCAGAATTAACATTGCTAAAGTAATTTTAAAGACCTCAAGCATATACTTATTATCAAAAATGTCTAAATTTAACAAATGTATTATTTAAAAGCAAGCAACTTTTCTCAAATGACACATTTATTGATGTTTTACTTTTAAGTATGTGGTTCCTTACTGCTTTGGTCACAAAACTACAAGTTAAGATGACTGTAAGTATATATGTTATGACTTATTATTGCAATGATCAGATGGTGCAATCAAGACCACAATCTAGGATGCTAGGACCTAAGTAAAAACACCTGTAGGTGAAGTCACTGTCCAGTGACTTGGTTAGAAAGATGAATAATATATTGAGGATATTTGTGTTTTGTGATACAATTCAGTGTGTATAGTAATATATATATACACAGACACACGCATTTCTTACATCTAAAAATTATATTTATTTTCCTATGTCATCATCATTCTAGAGAATTTTGCAAAGGGAAGAGAAGCCTTTCTGTATTAAAACTGAGAAAAGTAGCTATGCAGGCTAGAAGACTATCTCAGGAATTTCCTATTTAGAGATCAGCGTTATTTTCCTTTGATGGCAGACAGAATTTCAGTATGCTTTTTATAAATGAGAGTGGATCAAACTCAGTGGGTGATGTAGCAGTGAAGAAAAAAATACTAAGGCTTCGATACAGAAACATATGAAGCTTAACAGCCCTTTGCATAGATTCAGTTTCTATTTGGCGTTCTCTCTGAGTAGCAGAAAACGGAAAGATACGATCTCTAACCAGTGGTATCAGAACTTCTCTTAGGCCAGTGGATCAATAACGCGGTGTGTGTGACTGTTTACGAACCTATAATGAGGCCAACCTTTCCAAGTGTGGATGAGATTGTTGTTTCAAGAGCACACTGGTAATTTTCCCATCCTTGCCCCAAGTACAATCCAGGTATTTAAGCAATGTGCCAAACCTTCCTCAGACAATCCTCTGCTAACAGAATTTTGACTAATGTAATTCGGACCAGGGAAGACGTGATGATGCTTCCACACGTGATGAATGCCAGGCATGACAAGTTGACTTTTCAAAAATGTATCTTTTTGTCTTTTTGTAGTCTGATTTCTTGACGCTAATTTGTTTGGGGGTGGGGGGGGATTTGTTTTGTAGTCTTTCTTTCTTAGCCTGTTTTCCAAAGAAAGCTAGCCTTAAATGATTGAACAGTCTATTCACCTGCCCTCTCTCCCCTTCAGGTAACTTTTGAATCCATTGATAAATCATCAGCCAGATAGCCGTCTGTCTGTGCCAGTTGAGGGGGAAATCAACCCATTTTTCCTTTTCTTTGCTCTTCTGTCTGGTTGGTAGCCAGTCAGTGCTCTGGTAAAGACTGGCCAGGCTATCTCAAGGTGAGATGACTCTGCCCGGCTGGCAAGCTGGACAAATACACGCTGGGAGACATGCCAGGGGGTGATCCTTGGTGGATGAGGGAACTAAGGGTATTGTGCAATAATAAGAAATAGAGGAAGAAGTTGGAGCTATACCAAGAGGACAGGGATCATAGGTTGGAAGAGAGCTGGAGTGGCCATCTAGTCCAACCTCTTGCTCAAAGCTGGGTCAACATTAAATTCAAACGTGGTTGCTCAGGGCGTTGCCTGGCTGAGTCTTAAAAACCTGGAAGATGGGAGTCTACAACTTTTTTGTGCAAAGTGTTCCAGTACTTAATTATATTCATAATGAAGAATTCTTCCTTATACCCAGTCAGAACCGCTGCTGTTTCAGTTCATGAATTTATTTCTCATTCTTCTTCCAGGCATCCTCAGTAAAGAGTGTCCCTCTGTCTTCTCAATAACCTCTCCCTTCAGGATAAGGAACCTTCAGGTTCTCCTCATACAGGTCGTACACCTCAACTCCATAACCCTCTTGGTGGCTTTTCTCTGGACTCAAGTTTTTCCAAGTCTTTCTTGTACCAGGCAACCCAAAACTGACTACAGTATTCTAGATGTGGGCTGAGTGAAGAGGAGTGATTGCTTCCCTTGATGTGTTGGTTCCTGTTGATCTGCCATTTTGCTGTTGATACAACCCACTATGCCCTTAGGACACGGTGCTAAATCCCGGTTGGCCCTACTGCCCACCAGACCCTTGTGAGCTTTCCATCAGCGCTGCTGTCCTGGTGGGCCATCCCCAGCCTGTGTCATGGCAGACAGTTAATCCATCCCAGGTGCAATACTTTCCATTTGTCCTTCTTGAATTTCATGAAGTTCCTGCTGTCCCGCTTATGAGGTCCTCCTGGCTGGCAGCCCTTCCCTTTGCTCCACTCAGTGTGGTCAGGAGGGTGCTTTGTGTCTCCCCCTCCAGGTCACCAAGAAGGCGTTGAGCAGAGAAAGTCCCAGGACAGACTCCTGAGGGATTCCCTTGGTAGCTGGCCTCCGGGTAGTTTTCTGGACTTGAGAATATTGTGTTGAGGGATTCCAGGAGTAGAAAGTTACTGGGATATTGCAGAGGTGATGAAGAGGATGTAGTGCAAAGAATCCTTAGGAACCAGGCATCTCAGGGAATGGTCCTTTGATTATGGCTGAATCTTTGGAGTTGAATGGGCAGAACAAGCCATGTAATGGTTGAATTTACTTAGAACAAAAGTTTTTAAAAATTAGGAAAACCTTTATTGTGAAAAAACCGAGATGGTGATAGTCCCTATTATGAAAGGATTGTGTGTGTTATGGGAAATTGGGTAGCTCTAGTTACACTGCTGAAATTCAGTGGATGATTATTTTACCAATTATTCATTCCTACACTTACCTAGAGTACTCGGCAGAATTTTCCATCTCAAACCTCTTTTCTGGATACTAGTTAATTAAATTTCCCTTCTTACTTGCATTTTATCTTTCAGACTAGGGTTTTTTTGGTTGATAGCTTTGCTTACACATGTTTGCATAATAAAATGGTGCATGCTCAAATAGGTCTTGATATTGCAAGTCTGACTTGCAGAAATAACTCCTACCAATATGAATAGTCCCACGGACTTCAAGGACCTAATTTACATGAGTAACAGTTGCAGCATTGCGATCTTAATGCTTATGTCTGCTTTCCATTATGCGTTCACCTTTCAGCAACTTTGGCGGAGTTCCAGCTCTATTACAGAGGACATCAAGAAATATTTAATTTTTTTTTTAGTGATAAAGGAAAAATCAGTTAAAAACATATATGTGTATTGCTAAAATCCTTAAGGTAACGTTTACAGTATGGAGTTCAGTGATGACTTAAGTTAGTTTATGAGATAGTGACTTCAAAGAATCATTAAAAAAATTAATATCAGAAATATATGACACGGAGAATTCAGCTCTGGGAAATGTGTGAACGATGTACTGGAGTGATGTAATAAAATATACATTTAAAAATAGACACTGCAGATCAAAAATAAAAAAGAGGCAGAGCTGGGGAGCCGTAGGAGCCAGACCTCATCCCTTTCACATGCCGGGGCACACGATTCGGGGTGGCGTTGCTGTGGGCCGCGGTCCTTCCCGCAGGGCGGCCCTGACGGGAGCCCAGGGTGCTGCCGTGGCTGCCAGCTCCGCTCAGGTCACAGCCCATGCCAGCCATGGACACCTCCCGGAGAGAGCCCTCTCCCCACCTCCCCGACATCGCTCTCCCCCTGGGGTTTGGGCAGGAAGAGCCAGGGATGCCTCGCACAACACATACTTGTCCTCAGGCCTCCCAGCTTCACATTTGCTCAGGGACCCCTCCCGCAAATCGCTTTTCTAAGTAGCCGTTCAGGAAACACTTTCCAAAATGCTCTCAAATGAATTTCTTGTAGTGTTTGGCAGTGTTAACCTTTCCAAATGTTTTTAAAAGTCTTGGGTTCATTCAATGGAAAACTGATTTGGTGTAATCAGAGTATTTACTCTTTTATGGTGGGGCAAATCCAATAACCCATACAACTACTGATTTGGGGTTTTTTATATATTTAAAATATAGATGTGTGTGTGTGCACACAGTTTTCTATCCAGAAAACTGTCAAACTGGGGCTACTGATATGTATGTCTTTGTAGGACCATAGCTTAGATTAGTAGGTATATTTGTATATCTACAAATTTATATTCAACACTTTGTAATTATTTAGATTAATTTAGGAATTCTTAAGTGTGCCTTAATCCTTGTTTCTGCAGCTTAAGTGTTTTTTTTAATATATCAGTACATCAGACTGCAGAGTGTTTGCTTTTTGTATAAACTCAGCAGAAAGTATCAAATGTCCAAATAACTAACAATATATCTTTTAGCAGTGTCTGGGGGACAACTGGTGTTTTTAAATAACTGCTGTCAATGTGATTTTATTTCATTATATTCACTTAATAGGGTGGGGTTTTCCCTAGGGAATTTTAATTATCAGTAGTATGCCAATAGTGTAGGATCATGTGCAACAGCACGCTTTGGCTGCGGCCTCTCCGCACCCCTGCTGGAGTTAACCTGCACCAACGCTTCTGGAAATCAAGGAATTGCTTTTGCTTGTGTAAAATAACTGAAACCTCAAAATTGCCTCGTAGTCTGTTATGCTCTGTTTTAATATACTAGGATGAACTTCAGTAGAGTTTTTAAATTCTAAGCAGTAAAAGAAAAAATGCTCTGATTTCTCTTTCAAACTTCCAAGTGTAGTCATACCTCTTTTCAAGGGGTCGTGAACGTATCACCAAAGCTTCGTAAATACGCTGTCAGAGGTTTTTCTGTTCAGAAAAATGGAGTTACAGCTTGATGTTCTTTAGAGATTTGGGGTTTTTTTTTGTCGGAGGTTAGCTAATTCTGTTTTGTTTTGTTTTTTGCTTTAGCTAAAAAACTAGGAATTACTGATGTGCCAGCTGAGGTGGTTACTTTTATTTCCCATGCAACACAAAACAGATTAAGAACGGTGATAGAAAAAGTGACCGTGATAACCCAGCACCGAATGGAATCGTACAAAGTAAGTGTGCGGGGAAGGGTGTTGTGTTCCTCTCAGCACCCGGGAGGTGTGCTGTGTTCACTCGGTGTGCGGAGCGTGTCCCAGCACCAGGTTTGTCTCCCCCCGCAAGGAGCAGGTGGTGTGTGGTGGCACTGCTTGTCCTCCTCCCTCCTAGAACTTGTGTGGAGAATTATCTTTTCATCCTTCTGTGCTAAAGTGCCTACCATGGGCATCTGTTAAGCTACTTCTGCTTGTGGATTGCGACGAAGACTATTGATTCCTGATGTCTCCTTTTTTGACCAAGGTAACCATCAGTTGGATCAAAATTGCTTCAATAGATAGAAATCTCTAGTAACTATAGATCCGGATGTGTTACTAACTATAGTAACATCTCCTTGGCTGTGAAAAATACAGATATTTTACAAAAGGTACCAGCTGTAAATTCATCATTGTTTAATTCCAGTGAAGTTATCTTTTAAAAAGAATATTTCAAGATAAAATGCTACTCCCATTCCATTTTTAGTGGTTGTATTCTTGCAGAAAATTGAAACAATTTAGATGGGGCGGGGGGGTGGAATTTAAATAATAATCTGCAAACCAGTTAGAAATTCAAATAGATCAAACATATTTGTTAATAAATATAAAATATCTTTTTTGATAAAAGATGCTAATGGTTGTTAAACTGATGGAAAAGCAAGCTGGCAGTAACTGTAGTTGTGTGTTGTGTCTAAGCTGTCCTTAGATTTCTTTTATACCTACATTGAGTAGCTCTGGTTTGGTGTTTGGTTTTCCTTGAGTGAAAGCCTGATCAAACAGCTTTGGACTGTACCTTTGCCCACCTATTTCCCAAACCTGAGTCACAGTTGGACTAATTATATGTGGCATTTACAAGAAAAATCGTCTTTGGGATCTGAGACTAGAATCAACATTACTTTGATAGAAAAACGGATTAAAATAAATAACGCCTGTTATGCCTGTGCATTACCTACACTTACCTCTTTCTTTGCAGTTGATGGATAAATTCTACTGTATTAGACTTTAAGGAAAATCTCCTTGTTCCTTTCCAATATTCTTCATCTGCTTCAGCAGCGTTAAATCCCAGCTTCCTAGGATGGTGTCTGAGAAGAAAACACTTCACTTAGTCCATGTTAAGCCAAAGATGCTTAAAATCTTTAAACTTTTAAAAAATTAAAAATCTTCACAGATTCTTAGGGGGGGAAAAAAAAAGTGTTAGCTCTGACTGAACCATAGCATTTTCATAGTCTTCTGTATCTTTCTCGGTTAATGGTTTTCTTTGATTTCATAGCATTGCAGTCAAAAAGGAAAATATTAAGCAGATAAATGAGATGGAAGTAATACAAGTAACTGATTTTTCTGACTGACGTTCTGAGCGTTCCCCACGTGGCTTGTCATAAATTCTTGTTGTTTCTGGGTACTAGGAAAGCTTGCATGCTCTTAGTTGTCAGAAAGTTCTATTTAAATTGTAATTTGAGGCTTATTTTCAACTGAATTTTTTAGCTTTAATGTTCTTATGCTGCATCTTGATCATATCTGTTACTAGTTCAAGATGCGTACAAACACAGGAATTGCAGTTTACAGCCAGGCTTATATCCTCTCTCTAGGATTGTTCAGTAAGTTAAGCATCTTGGCTTTTTATTTCATCAGTAAATCTGTTGGCTTGATTTTTTTAACTCCTTGATATCTCTGTTGCTTATAAATCAATCCACGTTTTTAAAATTTGCTTACATATTAATTAATCTGATTCCAGCTACATTATTAAACGCAAGCAGGCTTCATTCCCCTGAGCTTGAAAAAAAAAACAACAGATTTTTTTTTATTGTAAGTACAGTGAAAAGATTTTAATGTTTAACACCAATATTCTTCTTTAAATGCATAGTCTTGATGAAAATGCGTGTTTCCATAGAACATTCTTATTTTACAGGATGATGAATGGTACGAACAAGCTACAGACGTCCGATCACAGTTAAAGTTTTTTGAGCAGTTGGAGCGTTTAGAAAAGCAAAGGAAAGATGAACAAGAGAGGGAAATCTTGCTAAAGGCTGCCAAGGTATCTGCTTTACTCTATTTTTTTTTTTTTTAAACTGCTTAACAATTCAGTTAATAGCCTTCAAGCAATTACCTAAAAAATCTGAAATTTATGAGATTTATGAAATCTGTTTCATAAATACATTTTGTTTCTGTGACAAAAAGAACCTGTTGTTGTGACATGACACCTTTAATTCATTAAGTCCTGTTACGGTGTCGTACCTATGATGACTCCAGACCTGCCTGACTGACTGCTCCGGCGTTTTCCAGATACAGCTCTGAATTCAGTGAATTCTTGGGAATGTAGGAGACAGTGGCTAACATTTTCAAAATAACTTGGTGAAATGATTTTCACAATTGCCTTTGAAATTGAATAGATGCCAGGGCTTCTGTGTCATTTGAAAGTCATAGCCTATGCTTCTGGTATTTAAACACAATGCAGTAAATTGTTACCGGTTTATTTGAGGTTTTTTACTTTACTACTTGAGTTTTTTGAGGCTTTTTACTACTTGAGTTTCTAGACTTTTTTTAAAAAGAAAAAAATTATTCATTTGTTTATTTTAATTTAAATACTATGTGTTCCAGTTGGTGTTCTGGTGACCTCTGTATAACTGCGTTATTAAATTGGTTCATGCCTGGCTTCAGTTAACTAGCAATTCTTCCGGACTTGTTCCTTTGTAACTTCAGTTCCAAAGACTGACTTTTCCTATGTTCAATAGAACAAACTAGACAGTATTGTTTGAAGAGCATACGGGTATAGATGAATCTCCTGTTTATAACTGCAAATGTAATTGTATATATTATATCAAACTGCAAATAAGTTTATCCTGTAGTTATCTCAATTTTCATTGCATTTGCATTTGCATTGAATTATTTATTGTATATTTGGAAGATACTATACAGAACAACTCAATGCTCAATCGTAGCAGCCTCCTGATTTTGTGCCATAAAGGTTCACAAATTGAGAGATTTATTTTTCAAAAAACCTACCCTTTCTCACTTCAGATTTTTTTTCTCAATTTGGCTACTTTAATCTGTCTTTGCTCTTAATTTATAATACTCACATTGTTAAATATTCCACTAATTTCTATGTAACATATATACTTTTTGAATGTTTAGATGGAAACAGATTAACTGTTTTCATTCTTAATGCTTTTTTTAAAATGCATTCTTTAGTGATTTTAATACCTTATATGAAGATATTAAAAAAACCAAAAGCAAACCACAAAGCAGCCATGGAAGAGCAACGCTGGTTTATCAGTATTAATGTTTAGAAAGTGAAGTTGGAGATACTGTCAACCTTTTGGGAGGTGCTTACGCAGTGTTGTGATTTCAGTGTAAATGCCAATTCGGAACTGGACTTGGATTGATAGCCTTGTCCTTTGTGGCTCTCAACCGTCCGCTGTGATGGATCGATGACCCATTGTAAGACTTACATAGCACAGAGTTTGGCAAAATATGGTCAAATTACAGCTTTTTATTCTAAGTAATAGATTGTTCGTGATTTCCTTAGAATCTAGGTTTTGGCTCAAATGCAAGACCACAGCAATAACTGTTGAGGTCTTTGTTCTGAATTCCTACATAGTAATTCCTTACCCAGGGTTTAGTTTTTTCTGGTCTTTTTATGAACGTGCCTAGTTGTCTAAGGAGATCTAAGCCTTTGTGGAAAGGATGCCATTCTCGTTGTGACACAGTTATTAAAGGGACGCAGTTAAAATCTGCCCCAGCTGCCCTGATAACTAGCGCTAAGGATCAGTGGCTGTTTCGTGTCTGTCTGTGGCCCGCTGACTGATATTCGTGTGCGCAAAATTTCAGTTTCTGCTTTTCTTCCTATAAATGCTTAAATCTAAAAAATTAGATGTTTTTCTTTTATTTGTAACTGTGGATTCTTAATGTATGTTTTAGATGAACAGACTGATCTTTGATCTTGTACGTGTTTTGACATGTTATTTTGCAACATGTTTTTAAAGTTACTCAGCAGAATAACTTTACGAAAAGTGTCAGAATTGCTTGCTAGTGGTCTGGTATGGAAGAGCATAAACAGGTTTATCTTGCACAGTGACAATTCTATTTTAATTATTTACACTTTGGAGTCTTGTTAACATCCAAAGTCCAGGTTTTCACAAAGAATAAGATAATGAAGGAAATGTTTTGGACATTGGAGTGGATGGTATTAAATAATCAACAACNCTGCCAACCCTGTGATTCTATAATCAACTGAAAAGATGATGAAAAATGAAGAGTAGATTGGATTGAAATGAAAGGCAAGTGAGCGTGAGTCTTTGGGAAGTCTCAAGAGCAATGTGGTAACTTTGCATTAGAATTTGATAAAGGATAAGAAAGATACGTAAACGAAGGTAAGAGGAAATGTGGGATTTGCAGGTGTTTGGTTTGGGTAGTGGGTTGGTCTCTTTAGGAAGAGAAAAGAAAATACTTGACGTGAGTGTTCCGATTGATCTGCAACTGTAATTGCAGTTGTTACAGTAGGATGTGATTGCAGAATTTGTAAGCACCCAGATGGGTATTTTTTTGCTTCAGGAAATGTTTTAGGGGAAGGAGAGATAAAATCAGATGGGGAGATAGAATTAAAAAAAGTTAGGTTTCAAAAAATATGTTAAATTTTTGACATTCAGAGGAAAGTCTCTATTTCAATTAAAAATAATTGTGGAGCTACAAGAGTATCTTTAAAGCAAAACAGCAGTATTATTTGGCTTGTTAAAAGAGAGAATATTACAAAATGTTTGGCAGTATGCCTGGGAAATGCTTGGGAAATAGAAACTTCATAGCAGGGGCTTAGAAGAATAATGACTGATATTTGCAGTCCAGTGAGATATTTTGGGGGAAGACAAACTTGCCAGGAAAGGAAAAATTATAAGGTATGCTACAGTGGCAATGCAGCATACAATTTCTTTTTAACTAAAAACCTAAAAATTGAAACCAAGGCTGTACTGTTTCAGGAGCCAGCACCATCTCTTGTACCTCAGGGTCCTCTGCATCATGTTCCTCAATGTATGCATCCCAGCCTGGGATGTACGGCCCAAAGCGCTTCTCTAATTTACTTCCTAGTAATTCTTTTTATTATAGAAGTGTTTAAAGACATATTGGTCCCCTAACCCGTGAGATCCAGTCACCGCCTGCTGCAGGAACGGCTCCCGTTTCAAAGACGGGGCGCTGTGATGAGTTGGGTACAGGAGCTGCGCAGGGAGAGGCTGCTGCTGCCTTGGGTGCCCTTACTTTCGGGTGTGTCGTCCTGCCACATGAATTCATAGTGGCACAAGGAGGGGCCATCCTGTACATAAACACATGTGCAGTCTCTTTAAAGGAAATATTTGGGAGCACCAACTCCTCACCCCGTTAGCTTTCCCAGCGAGGCCCCGCTGGCTGTTCCACGCCGGCAGCAGCAGAGATCTCCTGGGTCTGGCTTCCGTGGCGGGGACGGGGAAGCGCAGGAAGAGCTAAGGAAGGTCTTCAGACTGCAGAAAGGTCAAAAGCCAGACTGACATCACTTGAGGAATTTACCTTTACGTTTGACATGGTGTCTGTTGTGTGGGCCCTCCAAAAAAAAACCAAACCGGCCAAGCACAGGTCTTTCTGTAGTAAAAGATGTGTTCCTCGCTGCTTTCATAGCTAGTTCCAATACCTGGAAAATGCTGTTCGTGTGTGTCAAATTGAATGAAGTTCTGGTTCTTGGCTGATAAAGGAAATGTTTCTGGCAGCAGAAGGAGTAGGAGTTTGTAGCTGATTTTTTTTTGTTTGGGTGGGTTTACTTCTGAATTGTGCTTTCTGCAGTAAAGAGGTACAGCTTGGGGTTATCCTTGTTTTCAGAAAAGCAATGAATAATACTTCTATGATACAACCTATAATAAAGTGGATCGTGTAAAATTACTGTGTTAATTCATCTGCTCAAACTGGCTAAATGCATGTTTGTTATCAAATTAAATTTGAAAGTTAATTTCCAATATATACATTCTATTAGCCTATTATTTTGAGTGTTCTGTATTAGTAGCACAAGCCTGTCAAGTTTTGGGGTCTTAAATACAACTATCACAGGAGTGAGATCTATTCTGTAAAAAGAATAATTACATATGTAAATGGAAAATTATGTTTAGTGTTGTTTGCAAAGTTAATTAGTGTTTATGGATGGTAGTGATTTTTATAGTGCTATAGGCTGAAGGGCTTTTTTACTGGGGAGAGGCTGGTGGAGTTTGGCGCTGCAGATTTCCTTACCCAGGGATCCTGTGATGACTGGAAGGTGCTGCCTCTCGCGCCAGCGCCGAGCTCCGTCGTCACGCCAATTTAATCCTCTCCTCTCTGCCGAGGCTACGGTGATGGAACGCAGCTTTCCAGGAGATGAAGCACTCTCCGAGCAGAAAGTTATAACTCGCTTCTGATGAGAGGAAAGCAAAGAGGGAATTATTGTGTTGAGATAATTTTCTGAATTTCTAGAAATCTGTTATTTCAATTTTAATGATTTTAAAATAAATCTTTTTTTAGACCTGTACTCTTGCATTCCACCTCGCTGTGGTTGTAGCTCTGAATAGGGTTTTACCCTCAGCTATGCTGCTTTTAACTTTCACTTTTTATTAACAAAGCTAATGTGAAAGCAAAGTGTTTCATGTTGCCAATTTAATTTCTTTAATTAAAAGTGAAAGTTATAAGCTGGTACAGCCGTGGGTGAAGTTCTAATGTCATCAATGGGGAAAAATAGGTTTAAAATTGAAACTGTTGGCACAGCAGTGGCTCTCAATAGTACAGCACCTGCAGTTGTGACTCTCAACTTTATTTCAGGAAAAAAAATGAATTTGAAGCATTAAAGACTCCCAGTATATATATTGGGAAGGGGGAGTAGAGCTGTAAGGGCCTTAACTGGGCTCAGATGTTGCTAAACGCAGGAGACGTGTTTAGGAGGAGAGGTCCTGTGACACGTTTTCTAACACAGGTTTAACAAGCTCAGACTTCCACATTATTATAGATCTAATAGAAAACTTTTTTTGTAAGTGGGACAAAATGCAACGATGGCGCAGCTTTGACATTACAAATTACGACAAAATACTGAATAATGATGATAACGAAATACGTCAGAGGGACTGTTAGTGTGCTCATCTTCATAGATGCACAGAGTATCCCCCAATTTTAAAAGTAATTGTTGCATATATTTAAGTATTACATGAGTTATCTATAGCTTTATAATTTTAAAAATACTGTTACTTTCTAATTCTACGAAAAACAAAATCCCCTTCTGAGAAGTGTGCTGTTACATGTGCAATGAGATGTCTGTTTTTGTGGCATTATTCCTTAACGCAAGCAAGGGGAAAAGCTGAGGTTTGGAACGTTAGGGAGTTTGGTAACATGTAAATGAAACCCCATATTTCTAATGTGTTTTGAATGCAGACATTTAACATATGCTGCTTTTCATACTTTGAAAGTCTAATATTTCCATAGGCCTAATGTGATCTATGCAGTTTTCAGATAAATAAGATAGCAGGTCTTCTAACACAAAGCACTTTCGTTCGTAACAATTAAAATATCAGGCTGCCTGGTCTAATAAGTCGCTTGTGTTTGGGAGAAATGTTAGCAAACCTGGTTTGGTGAATACCTTCTCAGCAGGAGACAGCATTTAATGTATTTACAAGTATGTTATCTGGTTAGGATCAGTCCTAGGTTTCTCTAAATTACTATGGGAAGCTAGCTTGCTTCTAAAAGTGTTTATTCATCAACATGAAAATACATTACGTAAACCCAGCTCGCCTTATTTACAGATCTAGACATGAAGAATTGAGAGGGGAAGGGAAAGGAGATGTGATAAACTCCGGGAAAGGACTTGAGTTGGGGGTTCTGTGACAGGTGGGTGTTTCCGAAGCTTTAGAGGAAGGAGACATTGGCGAATGATAAGGTTTTGGAAAACCGTGTTTCACTCAACAGGTGAGATGCAGCATATTAAGATTTGGCTGTTAGAGGGAAAAGAGAAAGGAAGACAAAACCAAAAATAGGAGATGACTTTGAAGAAAAAATTTAAACCAGAATTAAAAAAAAACCTCGAAATGCTTAGTCAGTACCTTGATGAAACTCAGTGTAAAATATTAAAATGATTGGTGAGTAAAACTGGTGACATATAGACAAGCGCTACAAGAGCTGAGCAGCAGCGAAATTGTTCAGGCCCTTCAGAGGAAGGGAAAGATGTTCGTGTGGAATGGAGTGGAAAGAGAAGCCAGTGACATTTTTAAAGCTTAGCTAGCCACCTCTGTTAAGCTTGACATTTTCGTTTGCGTATATTTGCTTTAATCTGTGTTGCATTGGCATTGAAGAAGCCTTTTATAATTTAAATTAAATCATAAAGTGAAGAATTAATGAAATAGTCAATGTTTACACTTTTTCTTTAGCATGTTTTAACCTCTATATGCTGACGATTTTACTTCTGAGGCTCACTCATGTGCAGCCTGACGTAGTAGTCAGCAGGAATGTATTTTAGTCTTAACAATCTGTTTAAGTAAAATCTATTAAAATTTGTCTGAACACAAAGAAACAGAAAATGACAGTTAAATTCCTTAATTCTTTTGGTGTTGCTTATACCAGTAACGACACATCCAATATGAAATTGGAACTCTACTTGTTTGGAACAAGAGCTAACCCGAGCTCTTCGGAAAGGCCCTTTGGGGGGTGTTTGAGGAATAACCAGAAACTCTGCATTACTCTAGATGTACAAGTAGTTCTACTTTCACCTTCAGTCTGGGTTTGTGTCTTTAGCATCACCTGGTATTACTGAAAAAATTGCTGTATTTAATACCAGTCAGGAGCTGAGTTGCTGTTTTCACCTCTGCAACAATTTTTATTATATATTTATTGTGAATGAGCTGGAGATTTACTCGGGGCAGATCGTCTGCTTTTTTTGCCTGCCTTTGGGGTCTGATTTTTCAGATTATCTTGAAGCCCAGATCAACTTTTACTTGGTCAGTTTCTGGGAAAAACAAAAAGCCCCAACTTTTGAATGTGTTATTTTTGTAATCTGTAGCACTTTCATAGATTTTCCTTCACTTACGGAGTCCAGGAAATTGCAATGTTACTTTCCATCTAGTGCTTTAATTTTTCTTAACAGTATCCCCAAACAGAGTGTAGATCTGGTATGTTTTCCAGGATTCTGTCACTTTCTTGTAGAAGCTTGGTAAGAATAGTCGAAGGCTCAGCATGACTCTCCCAGGACACTCCGCGTACTCCTTGGGCTGAAGTGCTTTTAACTTCTGCTTTGCATTTGGCAAACGATTCATCTTCACACAGTAGTAGAACAACACTTTGTATTTCTGTATGGCTTTCGCTGCCAGACTCAGAAGGCAATAGAAGTTCACTGTACTTTTATAAATTTATTATCAAAACCCATGAAAGGGCTAAATAGGATTTTCCATACATCTTACTGGAGAAACTGAGGCACACAATGATTGAACTTTCATCCCAAAATGACAGAGCAAGGACTTCATTCAGCTCCAGCTCATAAATACTTACCCGAGTCCATCTAGAGAAGGAACTCATTGATTGGGGGGTGTGGTTTGTTTGGGTTTTAGCCTAATAGGTATAAATATAATAAAATTCTTGGTAATTGCTGTACTGACTAGAGTCCCAGCTCTCTGGCAGATCCATGTTTTTCATGAAGTACCTTTTTGTTCTTTAAACGTTAACTAGGTCAGATTATCTACACTTTTCTTTTTGTCTGGCCACAGCAGTTAGAAGGAATCTCAGTCTAGGGTTAAGTTGGAGTTTCTTGGTTGGCACAAGTACAAGATGAGAGTCTAATTTGGTCATTAGCTATCTACAGATGTTAATGACTCGTTACTTCACCCCGGACTCTGTCTTGTCGAACTGCCTTTTGTCCTACAGGCACAGCATCTCTAGTAGTGAAGCCAATGTGCACAGTGGAAGAGTCAAGCGCATCTTCTAAAAGTCTCATTGTTGTTAAACTTGGCCATTCTTTGTCATCCCTGTGTTTTATATGTGTGATGTATGCAGCTTTCAGATAAATAAGATAACAAGTCCTCTAACACAAAGCACTTTCATTCTTAACAATTAAAATATCAGGCTGTCTGGTCTAATAAAAGTAGCTTGTGTTTGTGACAAATGTTATTAGCTGAAAAAAAAAATCTCAGTTTTAAAAAACAAAACAAAACAAAAACCCAAGGAGGGGAAAGGCTGGAGAATTCAGTGTCATCGGAATCATAGTCGAGGCGCTCTCTAGCAATATCAACAATATTATGTGACCCCTTGCCCTTAAAACCTATCTCCTTTTGGTTTTCTTCATGGATTTTGAACTTCTGAGCAGAGTATGTTATGAAAAATTCAAATGAAGGGAAAAAATCTGAGCATATGTAAGTTTGGAAGTTCATATTATTTCAAGTTTCAGGTCTGTCTTCATCATAGAAAGAGGCAGAGAAAGATCAGTAGGAGAGGGCATAGATATCCTTATTCCTTTAGGAGTTGTGTAAATGATCTCACTTCAAATCTCAAAGAAATACTGAAATAAAACAATTACATCTCTCGGGTATTGGGAACAACAGTTTTCCATGGATGTTGCAAGTTTTATTGCAGCTTCTTACAACTTTTAATGCAACCTTTTCTGTACACTGACCAATCATGCAATTAAAACGTATCATGTGTATATTATCAACCTCTTGAGTTTTGAATTCCATCAATTTGAGTATGGTTATGACCATAAATAAGAATTTAATAATTTTAGCATGTGGTTGTAAAACAGTCTGTATCTGGAGAAATGTACTGTTATGGGTTGTTATTGCAATTAAGCAGTGATTCTTTGTGGGTTTTTAGAGCTATTATTCTTGATTTTGAAGGAAAATATGAAAGTTCCCATTTGGTAATATTTCTCCAGTTTTATAAATTGCAACATTAATATTATTGGTAGCGCTTGAATGAGTGTAAGTTAAGTGTATTTCTGTGCTGTACTCAAAGTAAGCTCATATGGATAGTAACATCTTTATTCTGAAGCTGTACTGTTCGGGAGGGTGACTTTACAACTGGTTTCTGCACATTCTCTACCAGCAGCTGAATAAAAGCTTACTTGCAAACAGTAAATTACTTTGAAATAAGTGACGATAAGGATTTTAAATTAAAAAGTTCAGAAAATGGAAAGGGTGTCACTTCCGCTCTCGGATGCTTGAATTCATTTGTATTAAATAATTGAAGTCTAAACCTGTATGGAAACTTTAGCATTGACAAAAACATGGCCTTTTTTTTTTTTAATTTAAATCTAGGATAGATCTTATTTACAACTGAATATTTAACAGTCTTTTGGGTGAGGCCTACGGGTTTGAAATTGCACTTCTATGAATTTAAGCATCCCATCTTGACACCTTGTATCCTGTTCCCCTTTCTTTGCTATTTTTTAACTTACTGCAACAGATGAGGGGTTCTTAAACCATCTGTTAACCTTTTTTTCCCCATTTTTTTTACACATGTAGAGTCGCTCAAGGCAAGAAGACCCAGAGCAAGCTAGACTGAAACAAAAAGCAAAGGAGGTAAGCAAAGCTAGAGATCATTACACTTGACATTTCAAGGCTTGAACATATTAATTTTTTATGCCTTGCTACTTGTATATCGTTAATAAAAATCTGACTAAAAACTTTTTAGGATGTATTTGTTGCTTTGCCTTTGATCTTAATGTTTGCAAACTAATACATTAATACATGTGAAGCCTAAGGAAATTTTATAAGAGAATATTTCCATACATTACATTTTCATTTCCATTTTAGGTAGCTGTAGCTTTTGTTGGGTTGTTGATGACAGCAGCACTAGATTTTGGTGGAAAATATACGCCTTTGTCTTTTTGTAAAATGTCTCTTTCTTAGAAATGTGCTACTTAACAATTTTGTTCTAGTAACAGTCTTTCAAGTAAAGTAATTGCCATTTTCTCTACGGTATGGTTCAGAGGACTATTTACTCATCAGTCTAAATTGCAATAATCTAAAAATTATCAAATTATTTCAGATGAAGTTTTGATATGTTATTCTAAGAGTAACAGTCTGTGAACTACTGAGTACCTTAATTTGCTGTAAATGAGAGTGGCTGTCTTTCGCTTAAGGCATCTCATGACTTAGGATGGGGTTGCAACTTAAATCAACTAGAAAGACTAAAACATCTATCAGTTGAAAGTCATCCCTATTTAAAAAAATAAGCAACGTAATTTGCAGCAAACTGATGCTGCTTTTTAGCCAACTTCTTTGGATATATGTAGTAGGCGGTAATAATTATACATTAGAAGGTAATATATACAGAAAAAAGCATATAACAAGTTCTTTTGTATTGACCTGTTCTTCCTGTTTTGTTTCCCTGTTGGCAGTATTCTATAATTCCGTTAGCTATACAGATTTTATATATATAACAGTCAAAAAAAATCCAAGTACATGGTTGAGTTTTGTCTTCTTTTTTCATGATGCCATTATATAGTAAGATTTGCTGAAATGAGTTCTTGTAAACATTAGACCATGCCTTAGTGTTTCCAGAGTTGGGTTTGTCAAGCAAGTATTTAAATGGAATAGAGTAATCAAGTCATTTGGCAGGAGAAGAGCCAGAATATTAATACTGCTGGAGTTTAGTATGTAGCCAATGTATGCAAAGGAAGAATCATATTTGTGAAAATAATTAATGGCAGGCAAAACTTGCTGTTGAGCTGAGAACTCAAACCACCATGCTGCTGCTGGAAGTCAACGCAAGCTAGAAATAAATGTGTTTCTTCCTGCCTCAGTATTTGCTTTCTTTGACATTCTTTTTTGGTCATTGGAAACTTGAGGAAGCAAAAAGTAAATAACGGGCTAGCGAAAAGACGTTTCCTAGTAGTCAGAGTGAAACAGTGGTTCTCTTCAGAGGTGTGGCAGAGGGCTCGCACTCGGCAGTGGTGGGTTTGGTGTAGCTGCAGGAGTCCTTCTGCCTTGGCTTGAGGATTCGGGTTCCGTGTTTCTTACCCACTAGAGGGAGTGACACTGTGCTGACGTGGGAATAAAAGAAAGTGTATGAAACGTATTCCGAGTAATGGTGATAGTGGTGTTAGCAAAGGGGTAGCAAATATTTTGGCGGTAAGCTAATTAAAAATGCTTAGATCAAACTGGTATGTGATTTTAAAGCAGTGGTGTTCCTGGATGCGATAACACGTTTGAGTAAATGCAGAATGAATGCTGGGGTTTCTGTTTGAGTGCTGCGCCCTATTCTGCTGTGCCTTAGCCCTGCCTTTTTTCCCACCCTTCTAATGAAGGTGGATAATTTGCTGGCTCCGTGCCTCTCTCTGAAGTTGAATTTCATTCGACATATTTGAAACCGTAAGAAATACAAGCTTGTCTCTGTTTTTAGTAATTAGGCTTCTAAAGCTCTTTCTTCAACTAGTTTAGAGACTTTCACTTATAATATTCAAATATATTTAATAAAAACCTATTCTTTTTGCATTAACTTTTGCAAAGGGAAGCAGGGAACTGGGGGAGCAAGATTTTGGTTTAAGATTGTTCTTTTTTTTTTTTCTGCATTGGATACTGAGTGTACGCTGATGTCTAAAAATTATATCAGCACTGACAAAATAAAAAATAACCAATTTTGTAGTATAAAAGGTCAATTAGATAGAGTGTCTTTGGCATGGCTTATTTGAAATTAAAAGCTTGAATCAGCTCCTTCAAAAATGTAAAAAATTCAAAACTTCACTGCCAACTGGGCTACTCTCAAATGTGCGTATGACCCATAACTGACAGAGAAATTGGATTTCTTCCAGGTTTTGTATAAGCTGATGGATATAATACTGTCAGATTTGATAATAAGCTGGATTTGAAGCTGTGTTTCCCTGATTTCCATGTCTTGAGTATTGCCTGAAGAACTTTGTTCAGATATTCCTCCGGCCAGTAGTGAAGTGGCTACTAGGTAGTGATTTAAAAAGCAGAGAGGACATCCAAGAAAGCTGCATCATTTTTAGCTTATGTTTCTTCTTTAATAATATGATTGTCAGATAGTTTGTTTATTGCTTAAAACTGTTTACTTTCACACATCGAAATTGACGCAGCTTTTTGTCAGTGGACATTATATGATTGTTTTAATGGTAAACCTGTTTAATAAACTAATGAAAAATATTTTCCATTGAGACTATGTCAGGGAAAAATGCTGCTCTTCAGCAGTTACCTGTTACATTGCTTTGTAATATAAATTCCCAAATGTTTGACTCTCAGTACAGTACAACTTAATGTAAGAAATAGCATCCTTTATGAGCAGTGTCTGCTTCATGTTGCGTGATTAAAGCTTTTAAAATCAAGTTTTACAACTGATTGATGTAGTCTGTTAGAAGCATGGAAAGTCACAAATATAAGTTAAAGAAATTATGAGTTCTCTAATTTCCATTAAAAGAGTTCATTAAATAGGACATAAACCAGGCCATATAACTGATGGCAGGAATAGATCAAGATTAGGAATAATTGAATCAACACTTGGTAATTAATAATAGAAATGATTTAAAAGAAAGGCAGGGAAGGTAAGCTCCTAAACATCCTTTCTGTCACAGTATTTTTCTACATATTCAGTGTCTGTTGGCTAAAAATTTTTCATTTAAAAGTCAAGATGCTGAATTTGATCCTGAAAGATTAACTTGGTTAAAATCTCTGTGTCATCACCAACCGAGAATATTGCATAATAATAAAACCTTAAACCAGACGCCATAAACGTCTGGGCAGGTATCCAGGGCCCAGATGCATTTAGATAAGTCAGCTGAATCTGCTCTCAGGTGTACTCGCTAACCACGCACGGGGAGTCTCAGACCTGTTGATGTTCGCAAGAGAAGCCTTACCTGTTTCAAGGGAAGACAGGAAACAGCCCTTCATGTGCTTTGGTGGGACAAAGTCCTTTATCCATCTTTCTAGGGTGTGCTGCAGTCCTTCCGCAATGGTCTGTATCTACGAGGGGCTGCTGTGGTGGCTGTTTGGACTCTAAATAATTTCTGGTCGTCACATTACTGTTTATTTATCAACTCAGTGGGAGTAGTTTCTTTTAAAATATTTAAATAATAGTTTACTGTAGTTATCCTTGTTTTCATTAGGTGTTACTGAAAATGAAAAGCAAATGAAAAGATTTGTGTTTGTTTGGTAACTTCATTTATTCACCTTTTTAGCAAAACCAGACTCCTTAAAGATTGTACTAGCAATGCAGTATCTCTTGTGATGAGAAATCTAAAAAAGGTTTCTATCTTATCGTGCCTGATGTAAAAATATTGATTCAAAAGCAACAGTCTTCTCTTAAAAAGGTTTCTGAAACATTCCACTGAGAAATGGAGCACTTGAACAGAAATAAGTTTAAATTAAATTTCCACTTAGCTCTGTAACCCGTCGGAGGGTCAGATGGTGGAGGGAGGGCAAGGCTGGGGATGCCATACCCGAAGTAATGGTAGTGCAGCATTTAGGCAATAGTGATTCCTCAGAACAGAGTTGTTTCGTAAATAGTTTTCTGCATCAGGTTACCAACGCTATGGCTGTGATGCGGAAAGAGTGCAAGCATTTTTGTCAATACACGTAGAGGTTAGATAGCAGAGTCACTTGTTTATGCTCTCACTTTACCACCGCTCTTTTGTTTGTACCCAGGAAAATGCTTCAACTGCTTGGGTACTGTCTGAGCACGTGCAACACTGCCATGGATTTGGCTTTAGAGTACGAGATTTTCCTGAATTTATACAGTTGTTGCAGTGACTTCAAATGTTAGTATTAAAGTTGTGTCTCAGAGAGAAGTGATTCTGGCTGTTATCAGTCAAAATACTTTCATGAAAATCCTGTGGCATTATCAAGCTTACTGCTTTTATGTTATCTGTCTTTTTTTTCCTTTTTGAGTTGATATTACTTTAGATGTACAGATGTATTATGATAACAGCCACAAATTCTGATAACTGGAGCTGATTATGAACTCCTGGGAAGGACAGGAGAGGAATGGTATTGTATTTGCATATGCAAATACTGCTGCTGAAGAAACAAGAAGATCTATAACCAGTAATACATTAATTACATATGAATTTCGCTGTGTAAATCTTCAAAACTTCATCTTAGCTTAAAGACAGTGGGTTTTGCCAAAAAATTTCCTGTGTTTCCAAGGGTGAGGTATTACCCTGCCATGAATTCTCCAAGTCCTGGAGAACTTCAGGCAATAGTAGTCTTTACTGTTCAGCAGAACTTTTTGCCTATCTCTGTGTGAAATGGAAGACCACGACGCTTCCCACCAGTTTCCTACGTGTAGAGCAGAAGGGAGGGCAGTTGCTTGGCTGAAGTGTGGTGTTACCCTGCTGGACAGGCAGAAAACCGGGTCATTGACAGGGAAATGCCGGGGCATCAAAGGAATGGCCATAATATTTTCCAACTGAGTCAAAATGTTTTATTCCTGCTTAGGTAGAATGTATATTAATTAGAGTTGAGTCAAGGGACAGATTTTTTTTTTAGTCTTTTCTCTAACCCAAGCTTGACCCAAGATTGCCTCATTAGTCTAGCAGAAATCTAAATTAAATCCAATCCTGTCCAACCTAATAATTTCCTCCTACGAAATCCTGCTGGTGGAATTCCATAGTGATGCATGATTTTAGCGTACGTACACTGAGCTCTGGTTTAGTTACATGAATGCTTATTTTTTATGACAGATTATAACTGTTGGTTTTAGCATTCTAAAAGCAAATGCTGTTTTGCTGATACGTGAGCTAAAAACATGGCCTTTCTTAAGTAGCAAGCTATTTTTATACTTGATAGATCTGTAGAATAGAAAGTAAGAGCACTCTTTTATGTTTGTTTATGCTTGCTATCTAGAAAACAAATTCTTCGAACTTCATTTAGTCCCACTGAAGTGACATGCCAATTGAACGTGTTGTGTGGGAAGGGTCATGAGTGTCATAGCGACGTGTTGTGTCACCTCACGAAGACCTGGGTCAGAGTTGGGAGGCTTTGCATGAGGGCTGTTCACAGGCACAGATGGATGAGGCTGCTTTTCTGAATCTCACCAAAATAGGCCAGCAGGAACTTTCTCTTGTACAGTGAATTCTCTGAAGGTGGTGTCTGACTTTTCCACTGCAGGGAAGTAACAGCAGAGTTTCCCGCCCTTTAGATCCCCTGCAGTTTTCCCTCCATGGCTGTAGGAGTAGCCAGTGCTCCTGCTTTTGGATCTCGAGGCACTGCTAAACAGATGGAGGGTGGCAGCCCCTTTTTCTAGTCACTTTTGGGTGCCCACACACCAGGGCTCGGTGAAGAGATGAGGGAACTGTTTTCTTCCCCCTCTGGGGTGTGAGACTTGTCATGAGGACGGTTTGGCTTTGCCTCTCCTGAGTATTGACAACTGCATCCAGCAGCTCTGCGAGAGGCAGTGAGGAACGCATACAGGGGTACTTCCTTTTCCAAAAGGCTTTTTTAAAAAATTCTTTGTGTATATCTAAATATATACATGTATAGAGATATATATCAGCTCAATTTCTGCAAGGAAGATGTCAAGACTGAATTTCCAGTTCTCCTTTGTTGCTCTGACACAGCCAAAAAAAGGAGGGGGGAGGGGGAGGGGAAGAGAGATTCCTCAATTTATAGCAGGCTGTGAATGCGGAAGAATCACGTAACTGCTTTGTCTGAACACTGCAACAGATTTACTTTCAAATAATAGCGCTTTAGACTTTAGAATATGATCACCTATTTAATAAGTAGAGGGCAGCAAATGTCAGCTGCGTCTGCTTGTCAGAAACTGAGGAGGTTGCATGGGCAGCAATCTAAATTATTATTTAGATGTTTTGATCCCTCAGTCAAGCCTGCCCTACAATCCAGACGCTTGCAAGGAGAGGTCAAGGTGTACTTAGGCTGCAGCCCGCGGGGCGAGTTTTCCCCCATGCTCTGGATGCACATCGGTTCCTTACTCCAGAATAAAGCCGAGCGAGGGCTGCGGCGCTGCCGCCGAGCGAGCGTGTTTGTAAGCCCTGCTTGGCAGCCTGGCAGCGCCCGCGGCGGCACACAGCTGCCAGCTTTCATCTGCCCCCAGCTCCTCCGGGCGCTCCGCCTCACATGATGGATCCTCAGGGGGGCTGAGAGGCACCTACTCCATCTCCTGCTCCTCTGCCCGCTCCGTCTGGGCGCTGCACGTCGCGGCGGGCAGCTGCCCGGCAGCCATCCGCCGACCATCCGGGGGGGTTAGCATCTCCTGGCCTCCTGTGGAAGGCGTACATTTCATACGACATTCCCTGAAATCTCTGGTCTCTTTCTAGCCCAGGAGTGGGAGATGAAAGAGTTCATGGGAGCAGGAGCAGAGCTAAAGCTAAACTTGGAACCACAGTAGTAACATTTTAAAAAGAGTCGTTTAAAACTTCCTTGCCAGCACATTTTTGAGAGAGTTGATATATGCGCTTGCAGTACTTTTGTGTATCTCCAAGTAATTTATAAGATACACAAGACATTAATTTTCACAGCTCTCTTGAAGAATATGTTATTTAGCGGATTGTAAAGTTGGGTACAAAGAAATAACCTGATTCTGCGAATGGCTTTGTAAAGGTATGCTGTAATTTTCCTGCCAGGTTTGTCAGCATCCTCTGTCTGTGCTGGGATGTGACAATTTCTGTCTATGTGTGTGTATTTATTGTGGAGCAATGTGCTCATTGGCTTTGTTGTCATTTTCAGGTAGTTTACTGTGGTAGACTTTTAAGGCATATTTAATACAGTTAGCAGTAGGGTAAAAAGGGTTTTGACTTAGCAGACACTAACCATGTCTGTCTGGAGCTAGGTTATATGCATACTCCTCTCCTAAACTACAAGCCAGGTGTAGAGGTCATGTAAGGTTTGGCACCATCTATTTCCTATTTTTAGTTTAGTCTTGTCATTAAAAATACCTTTGTGTCAGCCTGTGAAAGAATCTCCCAATACTTACATCATCTTAGTTGAATGGCGCTCAACATAGCCTCAGAAAGTCGTTCTCCTTTAGTAATAGTAATTTTTAAAATAAATAAAATGTGTTCTTGCCATTCCCAACGTAAACAGGATGGTTGGTTTTCCCTCAAGTATGTGTTTACTAAAGGTAGATATGATTATCTCTAAAATGTAAATGCTTGAAAGGTATTACTGTATTTTTAATGTTATTAGCCAGTTGAGTCATGACTTGTTTTCCTTCAGTGTTGAGAATTGTTGCTGAATTGGTGGTTAACGTCTAGTTTTCCATGGAAATGGTCAGAAAGACAGGAATGGGATTTTCTGGAATGGAGAAGCACGTTGTACATTTGTGCTGAGGAGTTCCCCATCCCGTAAGACTGCAATCTCACTGTCGGTGGGACCGAGGTGAAGCAAAAACCAGTATGACCCAATTGCAGCCCATAGGTGTATTGGCTCTGCACAGCCATGTGGGAATCGAACCAGGCGAGCTCAAGCACAGACTAGGCTTCCTCTACGTTTCCATGTCCTTCCCCTTCCCAACCGCTCAATCTGCTTACATTCAGGAGAGACATTTATATTCTTGGAACAGAAATAGTGCCTGGTAGATTTCTGAAGGTCTCTCTTAATCTTCTTTTTTGCTATACTATCAGGTTTTTAAAGGCATTTTCACCCTATATGCCCAAAAGTCATAGTCATGTGTCAAGGTGCACGAAAATCTGTTAATTTCCCAAAAAGTAAGAATAATTTAAAAAAAAAAAATCTATTCTGGAAGAAGTGCTGATATCAGGCAAACATGTCAGACAAGTCAAGTGAGCTTTAGGAAGGTGTCGAGTATACAAAATGGGAAATTACACTGAACGTAAAAACGAAACTCACGTGTTAATTGTGTAGAGGAAGACGGGAGGGAGGGAGAACGTTCACTTTATAAGAAATAATAGAAGTGAGACTGGTGAGAACAGAGCACGTTTTTATGAGAAATTAGGATCATTTTGTCTATTTTCAAGATTGATGTTTGAATTCTGGAAAAGTTTGATACATGTTTTCATAAGGAGCCCTTAGTCTTAAGGCAGCCCAGCACTTTGTGGCTCCAAGGATATCTGCCAGCTCCGGAGAAGCGCGAGAGGCTGCCCAGGACAGGGTACCTGTAGAACACAGAGGGTACCTGCTGTGTCTCACCAGGACAGGCAACAGTTAAGAAGGGTATTGAATATACATTCACCATATATGCTGCTGTTTACTTAAGGAAAACACTTTCAGCTTATTTTGAGGAAGAGTAAATTCAGTATTCAACCAAATTGTTCTGTATTTTAATAATGCTCTGTCATTAGCAGTTGCCATTTTTCCTACTTAACCAATATGTTGAGGGAATCTATTGTTTACTCAGGTGTGTCAGAAAATATAAATAGGGGATGATTTTTTTTCCCCCTCTAAGAATATAAATTGTTTGCATCTTTTAGCTATTTTACCTTTTTAATGAGCTCAGTGACTGCAAGATAGAGTGATAGAGACCTCCACCTTGCATGGAAAACATCTAAAGGAAGTGCAGCTGCACTAGTTGGCCCTATAAACTTCTCCAATTTAGTCTCAAGCTGAAAACTTGTACCTTATTTTAGGCTGCAGAGGTTGAGCAATGGCCTGGGTTATACTAGAGATGCCACTTCTCCAAGGAGAACAGTAACTTCAGGTCATGAGAGACCCTGGCCCAATTTTCTGAGGCCAGTTGTTAATCCCGGTGTTGTCAAGGTTTAATCTCAGTAATTTACAGGGAAATAAAATAAACTTCACTATTGAGCTCAGCTTCTGCATGTGGTGCATGCAGTCACGGTGCTGGGGTTTCAGTAATGTGTGATAGTGTTCTGCTCTGTTTTTTTGATGGTTTGGATATAGAGCAATTATAATGTATATTTAAATATCTTGTGGTTTATGTTATCTAAAATGCATTTGTTTCTTACATTTGGTGATTTGTGGTCCCATGAATGCTAGCTACAATATATGATGATTTCTATGATCTGCTCAGATGTACAAAAGGAAAGAATAATCATAAATGTACATTTCATAAATATCCTCAGGTAATTTTAACTGAGGCATTAAAAATAATTCCTGAGTAAGAAATGCTCAGCTGTCCATCTATCTTTGTGGAGCGATTATTTCGGGTTAGTACTGAAATTTGAAAAAAAACCCGAAAACCAACCCTAAATGTGCTGGAGAAGGAAATGTCTGCCTTAGCAGCATGCCAACATTCGGCAGCGCTGAGAACGTGGCGGCTGGCAAATATGAGGATCATCGGACTGGTTTGTCTCAGGGATTTTTATTTTTGCCCTGTTTGCCTCTTAGTGCATTTTTGTTCCTGGCGCTTTGTAAATGGGGATTCCTCATATTTAAAATATCGGGAACTGAATTCTTCTCTGTCACCTGATGTAACTCTGGAGTAACTCCACCGGTGTCAGTAGCAGGATTCAAACCAAACAGAATTTGTCCCTCTGGTATTAGATACGGTGTCATATCAAAACATCTCCTGGAGACAGTTATGATTTATTGTTATCAGCTACATTTAACATTTTTACTTAAATGCCAAATATTTTTGTGATTTCATATATAAAAAAATTTGAAAATCAACTAAAAATTTTGTGACTTTAATTTCTGGTTCTGGCTATTTAGCACGTATTTCCAATCTCCTCACTTTGATTTTTGTTATTCAAGGTGCAAAGAAGAATGTAAAGCTTTTTAATGCACCAAATCTGTTTCCTTTTTGCAGCAGTTTCACATTTAATTACGGCTGTCTTTGATAATAAATTGTGTGCCAGAGTTTGTAATATATTTTATAAAGCAAAGTCCTTTGGTGAGTTGGTTACTGAAACAATAAGCGTTTGTGACAGGTTGTTTGCTGAATCCTTCCTCTGTGCATATGGCAGATCATAGTTCAGTTGTTAGCGGATTACCCGGTGTGCCTTGATGTTAAAAGAGGATATTTTGCGCCCGTGTTTAAAGCTGTCCTGCACTGTCCTAGCAGTGGTTCTGCTGGTGGGACCTGGGAGGAATTAGGAGGAGTTCACGTGTACTAAGAAGGGAAAAAATGAAGACGACAAACAGCTTGTAGTGATTTTAGCTTGCTGCTCGTCATCTCTTATGGCATTTATTATGAATTTTTCCAGTGAACTTAAAACTGCTTTGAAACAGTTAATCAGTTCTGTAGTAGAGCATCATTAAATATTCTACAAATTCACAGCCAAAAAAGAACCTTTAAAGGCATTTAGAACCATTATTATTTAGGGGCCAGTATTTTAATCCTGTATTTTTTTAAATCGGCTGGTCGGAAAAGTGAGCTTTTTTTTTTTTTAAGACATCAGTATTTTCAGCATCAACTTTAGAACATAAGGAAATTTTAGCCAATTAGAAGAGGAAAGAGGAAAGTCAGAAATACTTGTTTTCAAGATTGTGAGGAAGAGGAACCTGTAATGAGGGGATAATGTGTAGCTTTCCTCACTTATTATAATGTGCCAAGGAATAGAGAGCAAAGAATATACTGTATTTTTCCTGTGAAGCATTAGATTCTGCTGTTGGTGACACACATTTTAGACTTCTAATATGTTGAAGGATTGTTGAGATCTAAATCAAAGGTTCAATTTGCAATAAATTGGAAATGAACTAAACCTCCATGTGTTGTTTTGGAAATGATGGGGGGAGTATTTTTTGGAAAAGCAGAAGGAAGAGTGAAAGATAAAAATACTTTACTTGAAAAGATGAACGTAAAGGAGGTACATTTTTTAGATCATCTCATTTCCTTTTTAATGCAAATCTGATTCTTTGATTATTCACTTTTATTATTTATTTATTTATCCTTACAGAAAAGTTAGAAATTATTACATATTGGGAATGTAGGTGTATTTATAGTGCAATAATAATAGTGCAACTACTGCACCCACTTCATTTGTTGGTGAAAAAGGATTTCAAGAAAAAATAATTTTGAATAGAATTAATGAAGGGATCCTTAAAGTGCTAAGCTTAATGTAACTGCAGTTCTTTAAAGCAGAAAAACAAGAGAGAAAACAAATAATGCCCCTTAAGCAGATGCTCATTCATGTAGGAGAGCTACTCTTTGATTTTTGGAGAGGTGGTGTGACTTGCAGTTGGAAACCTTGATTTATTGTGTCGTTATTTGTATCTGCAATAAATGAGGAATAAGCATAAAACCTGAAAAGGGAAATTAGGTATTATGCTTGTTCTCTTACTTTTTGTGTTTTATTTACATGAAATATACATATTTTTTAATGGTGTGTTGCTGTGCCTTTTGTTGACCATATCTGTACGCCAGGTCTGTCTGCTTGTTTCCATTGGCTTGTCATGTTCACTAATTAGGGAACTGCTGCATGATTCACCTTGTTAATTAGAGGGACTTGCACACAAAGGCCCTTCGGGCAGTGCGAAAGAAGAGCCTAGCACTAGTGCCCTGAGAAAGCTACAGCCTGTGAAGTAATTCTTCTCATCTACCTTCTATTTTTTATTTGAAATGAATAAATCATTGAGATTTTCCTTGTGGAGTGAGAATGCAAGAATTCACATCTTTGTAAGATGTAAATTATATGTGATCAATAGAAGGGGATGACTACTGTATTGTACTTACAAGATTCCCTAATTTACTACTTGTCAGTGTATGAAAAATTGCTTGAAATATTTTGTCCCCACACTGTGGTATGTTGTTCCCTTGATCTCCAGGAGAAATGAGCAGTAGCGGGTTTCCTATAGTTAAATCTAAAATAGAAAAGATGTAGATTATTTAAATTTTGAGCTTGTTTTGCATCCCCAGTGGAACTTCCATTTTGCAAGTGAACCCCCAGTGCTACCCCCACAACTTTTCAGGGGGAGAAGAAGGTGGGCGCCTGGCTATTTTTGTTCCTGATACTGCTCTGCCTCAAATCTCGCTTTTTGAAGAGTAGCATACTCGCTATATTGTGTATTCTTTAGTTGAATATAGTTTCAGAATAAATTAAAATTGTTTTTGTCGTGTCACTTAGACTTGATCAAACCACAATCCAGACTGCAAAAAAAAGGGATGTTGCGTTAAAAGTGCACAACCAGTCTCTACCCTGCACATTTCCCATCTGTTTATGGCACTTCAGAAATTAACTTCAATGCCATTCTCTCTAACTATTTGATTAAAATTACTTATTACAGCCAAATGATTTTTAGTAGATTGCTACATTTGCCTCATTTCCTCAAATGAGGCCGACAGTTTCAAGATGCAGATTTCCCATAAGGATGGTAGAGGACTGGTATCAAAATCTGGGCATTTTCTTTTGAAATAGTCTAGTTAATAATGCCTCTTACCAGAATTTCTCATTAAGTAGTATTTTAAATGCACTTAAAATTTCTGCTATTCTGAAGTTTTGTGTTAATGGCATATAGGCAGAAAAATTTTACCAAAAAATATAAATATTTATTTTGAAAAAATAAGGAAGATGCTTCAGGCTGACTTGAAATTTTATGGTATGTGACATACTGTCGCTTTTCACTTCCATAAAGCTGAGGTATTTCTACATACCTCAGCCTTCAGTGGATTCCCTTGATACACTAACCACGAACATACTTCCCTGTGGTTTCGGTACGGGTCTGGTGTACTGGTTGGTTCTTAATTATTTCAGATTTCAAGTCTGTGCCCGAGATGGAATAGAGATAGAAGTACCAAAAGCCTGTGCTCTGCTATCAAAACTCGTGACACATGGAGAAGATTAAGTTCTTCATCAGAGTCTCACAGTACTAACACAAAGTTGTAGCAGCCACAGTAGCTGTTGTATTACTCGGATACAATGAATGATTCTTTAAAGGGTATTTTTAAAAAATGTTTATTTCAGGGACAATTCACTATCTGAAAAACAGAGCAGTTAATTCATAGAATCACAGAACGGTTTGGGTTGGAGGGGACCTCAAAGCCCCCCCAGTGCCCCCCCTGCCCTGGGCAGGGACACCTCCCACCAGCCCAAGTTGCTCCAAGCCCCGTCCAACCTGGCCTTGAACCCCTCCAGGGATGGGGCAACCACAGCTTCTCTGGGCAGCCTGGGCCAGGGGCTCACCCCCCTCACAGCAAAGGATTTCTCCCTGAGATTTCAGCTCAATCTCCCCTCTTTCATTTTAAAACCATTCCCCCTTGTTCTATTACTCCACTCCCTTATAAAGTGTCCCTCCCCATCTCTCCTATAGGCCCCCTTTAGGGACTGGAAGGGGCTCCAAGGTCTCCCCAGAGCCTTCTCTTCTCCAGGCTGAACCCCCCCAGCTCTCTCAGCCTGTCTTCATAGGAGAGGTGCTCCAGCTCTCCCAGCATCTTCGTGGCCTCCTCTGGACCCGCTCCAACAGCTCCATGTCCCTCCTTCATGTTCCAGTCCAGCCTTTGCCCCTGTGTTAGGAGGCCAGCACAGCCTTTGGGAGTTACGGCCTGCCCTCCAGCGACAAGCACGGGGAGCTGATGGAAACCTTGGGTGCGAGGCTCATCTGGCCCTCGTATTTTCCAGCATGTGATTTTACAAAAGCGTATCGCCTCACTTCTCTTTGTTGAGTTAGCTCCTGTTATCCCCGTGTTTCTGGCAGACCTCCCTCACTAAAGCCACAAGCTCAACAAATTTGCTACTTTTTGTGACTCTTATCTGGAACTCTGGACACAACTGTTTTTCCTACAGGTTTTCACTCTATTTTGTATTCCCTCATCTTCATTAAAGCATCTGTTTTGGAGCCTTCACATAGTGCCTCGCTTCAGGGGAAAAGGAGACCATCCTGGAAATCTTGGGAGGATGGTAAACTCCCACTTAGATTAACACAGGGCCTGGGAAAGAGTGCCCCAAGAGCAAGGACTTTCTTCTGTCACGCCTGGATTCAGGAACCTGTGAGTAAGGCATCAGGCTTTTGGCTGGTATTCTTTATCAGTCATCTTTATACTGTATGAGCATGTCTCGTTTCCCTTGAAGAAGAGTTCGAGAAGATTTGTAACTGTCTGTGGCTGGGTTGCTCCAAAATAAAATTAAGACTAATAGTATAAAATAACAGATCTTGGGGAAGTTCCTTCAGAGCTTTTTCTGATCTTACTACAATTAAGTTACCAGCTGTAATAATGGTGATCCTGCCAGTTGTCTGTGCCTCAGAAGCTCTTTGCTCAAATGATCTGGTTTTGGCTCAGCAAATTTACCAGGCGCTGTTACGGGACCTAACAAATATCAGGGCTTAGGGCAGGGGTGTCTCCAGCTTAGTATAGAAGAGCTGGAACTGATGCGACTGGAGAGGAGTTGCGTGAGGAGCAGTATAACCAAAAGCAGACAAAATGTGCTGGGGCTCCAACAGCAGGTTTTTTGAGGGATGAAGAAATGTAATGATTAAGGTTACTGGAAGGACGAAAAAACATTGTTGTAGAAGTCTTTCAGAAGAATTTGAGGGATGTCTTTCTGAAAATAACTTAATTATTATACATTGTATATTATAGGTAGGAATATGTAGCTTAAGAGATGGCTGGAGAGTTGCAGAAATAAAGGGGTTTAAGTTAAACTAAAATAATGCTCTGTATTTGGGAAATCAAAAAGGCAACCAACCAAGAATATAACAAATTAACAAAAAAGTACATAGATACCCATAAAGAGCATTAGTTAATTAAAGGGCCTAGTGGGATAAGGAGAACTTTAAGCTGTTTGGGGAATACAGTAGTACTAGAGACAAAAAGTATGTTAAAAAAATTACAAGACTTTAAAATCACTCTCAAAATTCTTCATGCTTTTAATTTTTTGTGAGCTGTGAGTAATCTCTTAAGGAGACTTCTAAGAGAAGTGAAGCTATGACTATGAATCAGTTCAGACAGTATGTGATCTTCAGTAGTAAGGAGGTAAAATTGTAGTTTTACTGATAATTTTTTATAAAATTGCATTTAACTAGGTAGTTTACAAGACTGGAGAAAATTGCAATTAAGGCTTTTCTTCAGGGAAAAGTAAAAATGAAAGGCAGGATGCACCAGATATTTTCGATATCAGAAGTTCGACATATATTGTGTTGAAAGTAATAGGGCAAACGTTAATGGAAAATTTGAGTAAACTTCTAAAACATAATGAAATTAGATGTAATAAACATAAATGCCTATTGTAAGAAAGCCACTTGGTCAAAAGTACCCCAGTTAAGTTTCTAGAACTGTATTCATATGCTCATTATTTTGAGAAACATTAATCTTGGGGGCTGAAGTGTTCCCAGCTTAGTCTTTGCTCAGGGTGATTTTTTCAAACACTCTGCGATAATTTTTGACTGTTGTTAAAAGTGTGTGGGGAAAGAAAAAAAAAAAAAAGAAGAAAAAAATTAACACACATGCACACACCTTTTTCAGTGAAGTAAAAGCTTGATCTACTTCAAATGGGTGTATGGCCATTGGAGGTGAGGATTGGGGCTTTGACTGAGTTGGGGCAGAATGCTCGTGGAGAATTAGCATCCAGCTTTGTACTGAAGAGAATTAGATACAGTTTGGCAGAGCTGTGAATGTTTAAAAGTCTCACAGAATGTGTTCAGTGTATGGTTTGCTGTTATGCGTGTAACACTTCTCTGGTATTGCATTATTGCAGCACCACTTCTAAACTTGAGCTCCTTTGGACCAGTTTCTCACCAGTCAGCGCGCTGTTGCTGTAGGAGTTCTGCTGACCTTTAGAGACTTCGGTAATGCTTCGGGAGCACAGCATGGGCATGCCGCAGACGTTGTCTGCTTTTCAAGACTCTCTGAAATTCACTGATCCTTTTTTATCATTGTCCTGGACTTCTTGAGGTTACTGCCAGCATTTTTAATGAGTTTCATTTCTTAATTGCACCTTCTGTTGTGGACGTTTTAGGACATGTGTAATGGTTCCACATTTCAGGCTCTCCTCGGCAAAAAAGATGTTTTTCCAGGGGGTGTAATCACTGTCTGAGACTGATAGATATATGTTGCAGAACCATCAATTAAGACAAGGTTTTCTCAGCATATGACCCTGTTATCAGGAATTAAACCATCCATTGCAAACAGAATTAGGAGGGATCTCCATTGATGCCTATTGGCTGGAAACCAATGCTTAAGTCATTGTTTATATGGTCTTGCTTTCATCAAACATTTCTGCCATTTAGCGCTCTCTGTTGCCAATTTCCTGTTTGGTGTCGTTCCTGGCTGTCTTCATTCTTGATTGCGGTTTACAGTCTGTTGATATTTATAGCTTCTGTTGTGCTGTTAGCATCTTCTGTGTCCTCTCTTCTTCTGAGGCGCTGTTTCTGAACTACGGTGGGAATTGCAAGTAGCCAAAGTCTAGTTCTTTGTGGGCTGAGTTGGCTCTGTGACTACAGAAACTTAACTTCTACAACTCAGCTTCTATTCCCTTATCAAATCCTATATTGACAGTATTTAAACATACTTATTACTTCCTCAAGCTGTTCCTTCTTCTTTATCTTTACAATCATCTCTGTCTCTCTGTCACCAGGTTATTTTCCTTCCAGGCCAAAAACCATCCCTGATTTCTGCCTGTAGGTAGAGAAACACCTCCGTGACCTTTCTCTCTCTCGTGTGATGTCCCAGTTCTTCCTTTTATTTTTGAAGATATTTATGTGTAGACTTGAATTCTTAGAGTTCCAGTCGTACTCCTACTTTCTGATCATGTTGAAGGAAATTTCTCTTAGCGTAGTCCTTAGCAGCAACAGCTCAGGCCCTTTTCCCATCTACGTCTCGGCTTTAAATAAAGCTAATTTCAGCTTGTGTAAGTTTTCCCTCCATGTGGAGCACATTTCGCCTTCCTTCCAAGATGGTTTCAAACAACTCCTGTCTTTCTGAGGAGCAGTGCTGTGCCTCATTCTCTGTCTAGCATTCCCTTTTCCTATGGATTCAGGTGAGGCAGTGAGACTCCCTAGGATGATAGGTGGGAGCGCGGATCTGCTGGAGGGCAGGAAGGCTGTGCAGAGGGATCTGGGTCACACCGACCCCATGGACACTCCAGGCTGGGGCGGAGCGGCTGGAGCTGCCTGGTGGAAAAGGCCCTGGGGGTGCCTCTGCAGCTCCCGGAAAGGAGGGGGCAGCCAGGGGAAGTCGGGCTCTTCTCCCAAGGAACAGGCCATGGGACAAGAGGAAACGGCCTCAAGTTGCGCCAGGGGAGGTTTAGGATGGAGATTAGGAACAATTTCTTCACCGAAAGGGCTGTCAAGCACTGGAACAGGCTGCCCAGGGCAGTGGTGGAGTCGCCATCCCTGGGGGTATTTAAAAGCCGGGCAGAGGCGGTGCTGAGGGACGTGGGGCAGTGGTGGGTTTTGTCAGTGTGAGGTTGATGGTTGGACTGGATGATCTGAAACGTCCCTTCCGACCTAGGATTCTGTGATTACATAGCTGGTGGTAACGTATTTCTCATGGGAGATTCCCTTTTGTGCTCACCGAAGGGAAGAATTCTCCGCTGACGGTACAGATCACAGCCATGGTTAGGCCATTGAATGTTATGGACTGGAGAAAGTGTTTCACTTGAAATCTCTGGGTGTCCATACCAAGTATCCTGCCTTTGTTTTACAACTGTCTTTCCAAACCAAATTCATACTTTGAACAAATCCATAGCATTTATTCCTCTAGCCATAACTTCTTTGGACTTACTCTTGAGTCAGTTGATCTTGTAGAAAAGTGGAAACTAATCTTCACTGTTCTCTGTGGTTATTATAATACTGCATAGGGTAACAGATGGGGGATTCGGCTCTCAAAGAAATCTTGAAAGTGAATCCATACTGGTCTGTGAAGCAGTTGGTTTCTTCCAGTTGTGTGGACTGCCACAGCTGCCGGTGGAAGTAGAAATCTAAGGAGAAAAAAAAATCACTGAGCATATATTCACACCAAACATTTATTAATATTTCAGTGACCGTTCTCACGATGGCTTATAGTGCAGAAAAGGCTTAAAGTCAATGCTTGGTTTCTGTTGCAAATTTATTTCCAAAGCACGCCATGAATAAGCGCCTTCTTGGTTTTTGGAAATTATTAAATCTAGATTTTAAGATCTAATGTTGATATTTCAGATAGACATATGGCTGTCTTCCTTGTGGCACATGGCTTGTGGCACTTCTTTCTGAAATACCTAAATATATCGTAACAAATAATGATCTAAGGAAAACAAACTAAAATTTTAGAACCTCTGTTGTTAGCTTTATTAAAGTAGTGAAACAGTGTTCTTTATGTGGTTTTAATGTTATGCCACTGCCACAAAGAAGAAAATTTCATTGTGTGAAATAATATTGGTGCTTAATTCTTATACTGTACTTCTCATCAAAGGGATCTCTTCAAGTTAAAGTTGTCATTAAGTAATGAAATACCTCTCAGTAAATGGCATGCTAAAAATAAACTGGGATCAGATAAAGAGCAAGGAACAGCATCTCATTTGTAGGCATTTTTCTTGTATAATGTATTGGAATATTTGTCTGTATTTTAGATAAATATTTTGACTTTCAAAAACATTAATTGTTGTTGATTAGTGTGGTTCTGAGTGAAGCATGCTTCCTTCCCAGAGGGCAGAACTTTTAATATGTTTTAATTTTAAATTTTTATTTTAATAAAANNNNTAAAAAAATTTTAATAATTTATCAATGCTATTGATAAATATATCCATATTAATTGTGATGAAGGCAAGTTAAAGAATTATAGTGCATCAGCAATCCCATATGAAAATGAGAGTGTGAGTGAATGCAGCTGGCAAACGGCTGCATCTTAGTGGCTGATGGAGTGAGTTAGATTCATTGCTGCTAAATCACCTTCATTAACAGGAAATTTATTTATTTTATCAGTATGTATAGATATTAACAGGTGCTTCATTTGTTTAAATATCCAGAAATTATTAACTGGCTTAGAATATAAACTACATTGTAATAACAGGCCATTTTCTTACTTTAAAATGTAATTGGTCATGTAAAGTAAGAAGCTTAAGTATCTTTAGTTTCACAGGTATTTTAAGAGTCATTTCAGAACTCTGAAACTGGCTACATTTAATTGATGTTATTTTTAGCACTGAGAATTCAGAGGGTGATGACTTTGGAAGTATGTATGCAAAACTGTTTGCAAAGTCATTTCCACTTGATGCAGAGAATACAGTTCCAGAGTATACTGAGGCGAGTCATTAAATCTACGTTAATAACACAACTCCCACAAAACTGACTATTCCTAAATTTCTTGCAAGATACCTGCAATAACTATATCAGGTTTTATGACTATTAAAAGTAGTTGATATCTCCATGGCCTTCATTTTGAGAAGCTCCTGTTGAATCAGATGTTAGCAGGCACATTGTGAAAGGTATAGTGTCCCCTTCTTTTGAACCAAAGCCTAGATACTGCTTTTTAAAAAGAAACAAACAAAAAAACCCCTATGATTGGGGATTACGTTTTTGAAGAGTCAGATGATGAGTTGGAAGAAGATTTGGTACAGATAATGTGATGTAGGGTATGAAAAAAGAGAAGTATGTGACTTGGAGATGGAAAGAAGAGAAAGTTGGAATGGGGGTATGAATAAGCCGACAATAGTGGTTACTCTGCTCTGGGATGTTAAATAACATCCAGGAATCTTGTCAAATGTCTTCCTAGTAAGTATCCATAAACTGTGAAGATGCTTTATTGTAAGCAAATAGATAGTTAACAGTGAGTGTGCAAAGACAGTCCCTTACGCCAGCTGGAGTAGACTAACCACTGCAAGGTGAATGCCTTTGTTGGTAATCACTATCAGGGTCGTAATTCTTTTGGTTATTTTTAAATGTAATTTTGTGATCCTCTGCCTTCAGGTGGGCATTTGAAAAATAAAAAATCATCAGTGACGCCTAATTTTTAAAAGACTGATGGGAATTTGTGTAATACAGTACTAATCAAGTATTTCAGTACTTTAGCCCTTATTTTGAAAAAAATATCAGGATACTGGGATCTTACTGGTGATGTACGTGTGTTTGGTATGTTTTGAACAACATTCACTAAGGTTTACATAAGTAGGTTTTCTTTTTTGTTGTAGCATACCAAGGTGTGTACTGTAAAACCAGTGTCAGGAACTGTACTGGGGGTTTTTCTGACCTCCCAGGAAACAAACACTTTCTCCAGCGCAAAATTTCTTATTCTGTGAAGCCATCCACTTTACAACTCCGTCCGAGATCACTCTAAGCCAGTTGGCCCTTGCTTAAATATTCATCAGACTTCTGATAATTGTGATAACCCTTATAGGCTGGCAAGCATGGCAAATTAGCAAAAAGATGATTGATCTTTTTTTATATGCAGTTTTATCTTCAACCTTTCCTGGATATATGTTATACTATAGTAATAATTTCTTCTCTAAGGTATTTGCCAGTATCTGGATTTGCACATCTATTTACAGTTGCCTTGAAGCCTCATAATTACAATACAGCTGAAATGTCCATTTTCTTTCCCTGACTACAAATAGGGATCAATCGAATTTTAAATGACTGCTTACGGGCTAGCTTCCGATCATGACCTTTGTAAATGATTAGAGCTCACCACTGTTGCTATCTACCTTGAAAGGGTAAGCGGGCAGGTCTGTCTAACTGGCATTTAATCTGGAAGAGAGCCAAAGATATTTGAGCTAAAAACCTAATATGAGTTGGCAAAGAGAAGTATGTGTAGACCTTTGCACTGTTATTTAGATATTTTTCCACATTTCTTTTTTGCATTTAGGAAATTCTTTTGTTCTGTAGATAAATGGGATGTGTGTTTGTAGATAATTTTATATTGAGGTTATGATAATGCTATATATTGCAAAATATATAGCATTAAAATGTTTAAAAACGAGGTTTCAAACTAAATTTTCTGAAGAACATGAAAACATGTTGCATTGCTAAAGCGCACTGAATAGGATGCATGAAGCGGACCTGCTTTTCCTGGGCAGCAGTGAATGGAGAAAAGATACCATACATTGGTACTTTTTTGTTTAAACCTTTTAACACTGACCAAGCTAGTTCAGCCCTGCTTGTCTACACAGCTCCCACGTAAGTAATGGCTGAGACACTTCTATCTACACTTGTCAGGTCAGTTTTATTTTAATGAAGAATCATGCCTGTACCATACAATGTTTT
Source organism: Rhinoptilus africanus (assembly GCA_013400135.1). Taxonomy (NCBI): domain Eukaryota; kingdom Metazoa; phylum Chordata; class Aves; order Charadriiformes; family Glareolidae; genus Rhinoptilus; species Rhinoptilus africanus. Next base: position 89,298 of record VXBO01005455.1, on the reverse strand, counting down.
TATTACCACTGCTGAATTTCTTGAGGTAGTGTTCTGTGCATTTCTGTTGAAGTGGGAACAAGTCTGACATCGATGGGATTAGAAAACACCACCCCCTCTGAATTTATTGAAGGATTTTGCAAACCCAAAGTTTTGAAATTAGTAAGAATTAGTACTAAGAGCTACGAATGCTTTTATCTAATTAAAATAATATGCTGCATTACCTAATCAATTATTCTTGTCTAATAATGATCAGAATATTTATTAAAGTAATATTGTTCATGGGAATATGTCTCCTACCATTAACTCTCTAAAAGGACTATACAGTGCAAAAATGAATATGCACGCTTACCTTTTCAGCATGTGCTGGCCAGAGTAGTTAGTTTCTCTTCTGTTCTGTAGCATGCTACTGCAGCTGGCAGGTGGTTTGCTTAGCCTCAAACTGGTTAAATGTGTTGTCACCTAAATCCCAGAAAGCAGTTGGAATTTCAGATTGTAGGGGTTTTGTGTCAGCATTACCTTCTGCTAACGTTTGGGTGTTTTATTCATTTAGGTAGGCATTGTTTCAGAAGCAAATATCAAGTATATTTGAAATATTCAAAGTAAAACTAAGATGAAAGAAAATGGTTGAGATGTTTTTTGAGGATTTGAATTGGTATTTATGCTCTTAATACCAGTCTTAAACTGGAGACGTGTAGTTAGTATATAGTACTTACTGGCTAAGGCAGTTTTCAAGGATAAGAATGGAGTTTTCCATAACAATTGACTTCTTTGGAAGCAGAAATCCCGTGGAAAGTCAAGAGAACTTCTGTACCTTCTTTATTACTCTACTGCAAGGCTTCATGCTCGGGCTGCTGAAATGGTGTGACTTTTACCTAATGCTCACAAGCCTGAGAATAACTTTTGGAAATGACGACAAAATGAAAACTAAACAGGGTTGTTTTTTTCTCTCTCTAATAGATGCAGCAACAAGAACTTGCACAAATGCGGCAGAGGGATGCCAATCTAACTGCGCTGGCAGCTATCGGTCCCCGGAAGAAACGGAAGCTTGATTCGCCTGGACTGCTCACCGTAGGAGGAGAGGTATATGTCTGTACATAGAAGCAGAGAATTGATTGCTTCAAAACCTGGTAGCAATAACTAGAGATGCTACACGACAGTATTTTCAGTAAACTGTGCAGCTTGGAAAAGGTGATACAAATCAGGACTGTGAGTCCAGTTTATCTTATTTCGCCACAGTTAAAATGAGGTTGTCTTAGTTTTATTCTTCAAGTGTTAAATTTAAACAGATATTTAAAGAGTATTTTAAAAAGAAATTAAACTTGAAGTATAGGTCTCTCCCTAAAAATACTCACTGCCTTTACTGGCTTTCTCCTCTGCATAAGGAAAGGAAAACAGAAAAGGAAAGGAAGGAAAACAGAAAAGAGGAAAACAGAAAAAAGAGTAGAGCATGAAGCGATATCCGGAAAAACATAACTGTAGCATTGCTTAGTTTGGACCAAGAGCTTGTAGTAATACCAGTAAGTGTGTTTTTATGATGAGTATGTGTCAAAACTTTTTACAGAATGGCTGGTTGTCTCCCACAGCTGCAAAGATGAGTTTGTAATCGTTCTAAATTGTATGTCAGTTTAATGAGGATACTGTGCTCTAGAAGTAGAATCAGATTTGTTCATATGATTCTCCTGTGATCTTAAATGGAGAAGTAGCTGTACCACACAGTGCAATGCAAAATCCTCAAAAGCAGGGTCTATGTTAGCTGAGGTGGAGAGCTAGGGTAACAGGCTGCATGACCTTGGCTAACACTTAGAGCGGTGTGGTGTTTAGTACAGATATAGCTGGGCTTGTTTTGTTTCTACTAAATATGCCTACACATTAGGAGCAAAGTAATTCTCCCTATTATACGTCTGTTCTGAGGAAAATGCAAACATTTTGGTTTTGAATAACTAACAGTTTTGGCTCAGACATTTGACTGTCTAAATGCCAGGCATTTCCAAAGGCCTTTTTGTTTCCCATTTTGGAAAGCTTTTATCTGACTTCTCTCTCTCTTTTCATGTGCTAAGATTAGTGCTGAGGAATGAGCTGAGCTAGGAATAGAAGTGGATCTTATTTATAATCTAAAGTTGACTTAAGACTTTCAGGTATGTTGGAGGTTCTCCCCTTGTCTGGTCAAATCCGTTTCGGACTGAGGGACTGTCCTGGGGTTTGTGTTGTCCCTTTTGGTCTCCCTCCTTGTCTTACATCCAGTGCAGTGTTCTGTTCTCCTCCGAATGCACCTGTGAGAAATCCTGCAGCAACAGGCCAAAAGAAGCTGTATTAGAAGCTCAATTGGATTCTGATAGCATTGGCTTTCACACAAGGTTCACTTAAAAATAATTTGAATCTTCTAATAATACACAGACCCCTTCAGATTTTAAGAAATGTACATTCCCTGCTGGTCTTCACTTGACCAAAGGTATATTTTCTCCTAAGTATCAGAATTTAATTTTTATTGTCTATTACCCCTTTTAAAAAACAATCCTTTTTTAAGCTTTTATGTTTAGAGGAACAAAATTGTGGTCGCCTTCAGTGAAACATTTTATTCAGAGCTATATGTCTGGATGGATTTATGGTGAACAGTTTCCCTCTCTCTTTAGAAGCTCCTTACTCTGCTGGTACACTGCTTCGAGGAAAGAGAAAGGGCTGTGGCAAATTTCAAAGGCTTCGGGAGATGTTTTGCCTCCTTTTGTTGCTCCCCTAACCCAAATTTGCTGAACTTCTGTGTTATTCAGTAGACAAATTATCCGAGTTTTTGCTGATACATGGATTTCCTGGGGTCATGAATTGTGTGGATCTTCTGCCAGTTCAGAGCGAATTGCTCCTGTCCCTCTCCTCCTAGCTTCTAACCATTCTGGCCAGCTCACGTCGGTGCCTGGCTGCAAGCAGATTTCAAGGACTTGGATACTGTCTCTGGATTATTCAGTGTCTTTTCTGGGGGTAGGATCTAAAGCGCTGCAGAAGCTGTGTCATGCAGGCTGGCTGCTAGAAAAACTCTGTTGTTGTTCTGAGCGTCTCATTAGGGCTGCGGTGCAGGAATAAACTCAAAAATGTTTCACTCGAAAAAGGTACTGGACATTTGCATTGTTTGTCTAAAACTATCTGATTTTTCTCCTTCGGATTTCTGGAGATTATAAGCAACATAGAAAAATATTATAAGATTGTCTTGTCTTACAGACATCCCCTTAGCCCTGTTCCACCTTCAGATGTCTGGCTTCCACCATGGTCTATGACCCTCCGATTTCTCTAAGCAATTTCTAAGCTTCTTAACTCCGTGCTACTGATAATCTCTGTTTGCAAGGTCTGGCTTGGGAAGAGCTTTCTTGTCTGCCTTTTTTTTTTTTTTTCTTTTGCCAAAACATCCAGTTTTTGTCATTAAAGTTGCTGGTCTCCTCGTTATTTATTCTTTTTTGACTGCACGTCTGCTGATCCAAAGAGAGCGTTTACAAATTGTCCCACCCCTCGTTACACTTTTTTCCTTTTCTGAACTAACTCTTGTTTGATATTTTACTTAGTTGCATTGGCCATTTTTTTCAATGAGAAGTGTTGGATTTCAGTCCAACTTCTTGGTTCAACAAAAATACTAGCTCACCATTTCTCTTTGGAAATTGGATCTTTTTAATAATACCCTTTTGATCTGAGCAGGAGGTCAATTTAGGGAGTAACGATGGTTACTTTGCTTAAGAGAAAATGTTGACGGAAAAGCTTAGTGTTTCTGGGATCAAGTACTGTTTGTTGTATACAGGGAAGCAGCTCTTACACAGCTTTTAGAAACATGAAAAAGCTTCTGCTCAGAATTACAAATGTTTTTCCACCAGCACTTTGTTTAAGAGTGTTTTCTTTAAACTTGTCCCCATCTCACATTGCCAGGGCTCATTTGGACTTCTTTGCTCCTTTTTCAAGCCATAGCTAAATAGACTTTTTTTTGGATGGCAGGATCAGCTTAAATTACCAAGGCCAGGCCCATCATTTGCCTCTTCTCTGCTGGTACAGCTAGGGGTTTTTGATTGCTTTTACTCGGGGAGACAGAACATTAGTAGTTTTGGGGTGAGGTTATTTTTCCATCATGTATGTTCTTTGATTCCCTTCTCTATCCAGCCATATAAAAAATTCCTTTCAAAAAAAAAAGGGAAAAAAGATTTTAGAGAGAAGCGGACGAGAAGGGGTGAAACATCCTCAAATATGACCGCCACCAGCTGTGTAACTGGTTTCAGACTGTGATTACCCAGTAGCTGAGCTGTATCCAGCCCAGCCCCTCGTCGTGCATTCCTGCCCCTTCCCTTTGATTGGCTCTGGCTCCTGTCATACCCTGTGATAACCCGCTTCCATTTGATAAATTAGCAGAAAACTAACCTAACAACAATAAAAAGTGAATAGTTTCTGCTTAGCTTGCTGAAGTCGTTTGGCCTAGAGCTCAGTGAATGCTGGAAAAGGAACTTCCAACAAGGCAGAGGCAGCAAACTTGAGATCACCTGCTCTTCATTCTATTTCTTTTTAGTACCTTTAGTACCTTTCTTGTCTTCTCGTGTTTCAGATAATCTGCTAGAAACACAGCCGCCTCTGTAGCAGCCAGCAGCTCATCAGTAATTCAGCCTGCCTATTATTATAATGCAGTTTAGATCAAGAGTGAAAGAGAAGGGGTAAAGAGAAACAAGATAGTTTTGGAAGAATTCAGCTTCTCTGCCTTGCAGAGTTGAAAATACTGCATTTGCATAATTTTATAGTTTTTAAACTTATTTAATGATACTAGACAAAATTATTGGAAAATATCTTTTGAATGTTACTGCTTTTTGGAATCTAATGCACGGTTATTAAGTGAGGTGTGTAGCTCCTGAACCATGGTATGTGCTTAGCAGCAGTACTGCCTAATTCTTACGTGCTGCATGGGTGCTCGTAACGCTTGTGATGGTACACGGCAGTGGGCGGTGAAGGCAGGGCAGCGAAGGGGGACATGGAGAGGAAAGGGAAGACAGCACCCACTCAAGCTCTTTACTTAGTATCCTTAAGCACCTCTAATGTCAGATTAAAAATAAGAAATTTTGGGTTGCTTTTTTTTATCTTATGGATTTTGAATCTATTCAGTGCACGTTTCCAAGCTTTTGTATTGAATTGTAAGGCTTTTAAGAATTGGGATTTTAAAATGTTTTTGTTTATGAAATAGACATTTTCATTTAATTGTAAGAGTTAAAGCTTTAAGAAAAGCAATAGCCATCACAAGAGTAAATCAGGTAACTTTACAAGTTAAATATTTGAGTAGTGCTAAGGTGGCAACAATGCAGAATTTGCGTATTTCAGAGTCCCTCATTTTTTACTATAGAATAGAAGTGTAGAGGTTAAATGCAAGTATTTTTCTATATTTAAAAATAATAATAATTAAATAGTTTGGCTTTTCATCAAGACCTATGGCTTGTATCCCAAAATACACAAATATATAGAGTATATGTTTGAAATATCTGAGGGTATAATTTGTTTAAATATCAAGTGAAAGCCCTCTCCTGGTACTTGCTGGCACAGATGGTTTTTGAATACTGAGCTTCCACAGGCAGCTTCAGGGCTCGTTCAGTGAATCACCGCTTATTGAAGATGGTCATTTGAGGGATGAGAAAAAATCCTCTTTCTCGCATAGTGGAAGAGCAGTCATCTTAAGAATATTCGGCAAACTATCCCAAGGACGATATGTTGGCCCAGTGCTCAAGGGAGGTCTGGTACTTTGTGCCTTTTCTCATCCAGTATATTCCAACTATTATATTAGCCAAGAAAGATAATGTTCTTGCAGACCGGGAAAGTCCCAAAACAACTACAGTTAAACAGCAGTGTTTTGTGTAGAGAAAAGCTAATTACTAAAGTGATTGTGAAATGTATGTCAGGTACAAGGCACCACATTTTTTTAATTAAATTCATCTTTCAGGTGGTATAATTTGAGCATTTTAAAGCTGTTTTCATGTTAAGGTTTTGTATAAAACATGATTAAGAATCTGTATTGATGCTTGGAAATCTGTTATACCAGAGACTTCCAAATGCAGACGTAGAGTAGTTACTTAATATTGCCCTCTATCACGTCTTTATACTACTGGTAATTCCAGATTTCTCAGTGGAAATGTAAGGATGAATTCATGATTATTTGGGAGGCACTTGGGTACTATGACATAGTTGGAAAAAAGTACTTTTGGCTGCAGTCTCTTTTTAGTTATCCGGGCCTAAATGTGTTTCATTTGTTTGCTCACGTGGCAGCGGGCATTCTCACTTCATGCTTGGGTTATCCAGAGACGTTTCAGCAACTCCTGCAATTACTCCTCAACTCCGTTGTTAATATTTTAATGATACTAAACAAAACTCAGGATACTAGGTAATTTTCACTTTGGAATGGGTCAGGCATGATAAAAAAAGTATGACAGAGCTGTCTCTTGGAAAACTTGGCCTTGTTTCCTTCCTTCCTTGCCCTTTTAAACAAAAAGAGATGTATAGTGTGTCTTGCAAAGTCTTTGTTACAGAGAGGTGGTGCGTTGGGTTCTCTCCAAAGTGTCTACTCAAAGAATATCATGCAGATTTAGAAGTTCCTGAATCAGCCAACATAACTGTGAGGCATAACTGCTTCTGACAGATCTGAAAGAATGGGAACCAATGAATAGTCTCTTATTTGGGGGAAAACCACTAGTCAGTGGGATTGCTGTGCTCTGAGCAAATCTTTAGGCTATTCCCTCACCTTTTTGGAACTAAAGTAATTTTATGGCATCCACTTTCAAAGATCCTTGGAATGACTTGTTCTACAACTCAAGTCTCAGCTTGGTCTTCGTACTGTGGAGTTGGCTCTTGATAAATGACGTTTTGTTTTAAGTGGTCAGGATCTGTTTAGAAAGCACTGGAGTCTAAAGATCCTTTACGCTTGTTAAGCCTGAGTTATATGAAAGCAGATACAATAGACCAGAACACCTTTCGCCAGTGGTTATGGTCCAAGAAGTTAAAGCTTGCTTTTTGCGCTTTTAAACCTGTAGACTAACAGCAGAACGGGAGGAATTTTTATGATTTATTGTATCATTGCCTTTTCAAGCACTCTTTCCTCCATGTATCACTGACATGATAGAATGCAGTGGTTATCACAGACCTGCTTTGGTGTAGAATGTCGCTGCTGCTGACGGTTATGATTTCATGTGAAGTATCCCAAAACTATCAGTTAAATGTATGGGTTTGAATTTTCAAGGGGACAGAAGAAAGTTAAGGAGTCTGTCCAGTATTTTTTTAAATGGAATTACATGCATACTACTTTATGAATCTTTGAAAATATCAAATTTAGCTTCAGCTTCTCTGACTTGTTGTACTTCCTCTTTTCAAAAGTCAAATAAATATTAAAATAATTCACAAGGAATGTGTTAATATCTATTTGAAAATCAGTCTTTTGAAAGACTATATAGATAATCTCCTAATTAATAATTGCCCCTATTTTTCTCATTCTTAAATAAATGAGATTTTAATTTAAAAATAAATTACCCCAGTGGTGAATTTCCATTTTTAAAAATTTAATTTCAAACTGTGTTTTACACCATGACAAAGACATTCTATCTTTTTAGAATTGTGGTTTTGTGAAACAAGATTTGTAAACACTAATGCATTTTACAGACTTAGCAGTAAGAAGTATGGAGACGTTAAAGATGATGGATAATGCTGTGTTTACAATGATGATTAATAAATCTAATTTGGAGCGAATGTATAGAAATACATTTCTGTGCCTGTTGCAAACCGGAATACAGGCATGAGTCAGGAGGCAGCAGAACAATTTTGCATGGATCTCAGTTGACAGGAGGAGAAAGCCAGACAGCAATGCAAGAAAATAGAAAGTGGCTCTGTGCCAGCAAAAACATTCTTTTTTACTAGTAGAACAGGTTTGCATACTGTACGAATTCCTTTGATCTATGTAACACAAAATATTCTGACAGAGGTTCAATGATATTAATCATTTTTCCTTATTGGCCAAGACAAACTTGATTTTTACTTCATTTGGAGATGGAAATGGTAGTTGATCCCACCTGACTGCATGATGTTGATCTAGCAACAGAAGGAGACCATGAGAGCATTTCTTTCTCTGCTTTTCAAAGGATTCTTACTGGAGTCTTAAATAGTGCTTTGTTCAGCTTTTTTTAATTAAAATCCTCCTCCTTGGTTAAAAAAGGCAAAAAAGGTTGCATTTTCAAAAACAAAATAATTTTATCAATGTGGTAATATTAAATACAATCTTTTTATTTATGGATACTTAATAAATACCTTGTGTGCAGCTTATAGCATGGAGAATGAGCGCTTGGCAAAATGACTTTTGAGTGGTTAATAGCTGATGACTTATTTGTCGATCGCTATAGAGATCTGCTGCTGGTACTGTGAGGGTATTGCTTTGCTCCTTGCAAAAAGCAGCTACCTTGTGGATTTGTGGGAACAAGAGGGTGTGTGAGCTTGGGTTTTGTTTGGGGGTTGGGCTTAGGTTGGGTTTTTCTGTTTTTTCAGTTGCCTTCTCCATTTGTCTTCCTGATTTTCAGACACAGAAGGATAAAATATATTTTGCAGCTCCTGTTTTTCTGACACTTATAATTCCAGATTTTTTCTTTCTTCTGGCTAAATAAAGCTGCTAAGACTAAGAGAAAGGAAGTCTGAAAGGGTCTAGCTGAGGGTCTGTCAAAATTGACTTGAGTCTCTCCATTGACTTCAGAAGGTAGGGCCCAAGGTGCTGTGACATTTTTAGATGTCAGTGAAAATAATTTTTAAAACCTGACCAGAAAATTTCCGAGGTGTAACTTTTCAACATAAACATGGAAAGATTTAGACCTGTATCTTAAAGTAGCAATGCTTCCCTTTAAATTTATCCTCCTCTAGATGCGTCAGATGAATCGTCAAGTTGATTAATCTCCTTCTCCCTTCCATCCTATTCAATGCCAGATAACATTTTGTGGAATAACTTTTTTTTTTCTTTTTGGCTAAAAAGATCCTTTACTGAAGCGGATGTTTTGAAAAAGTCTAAAGAACTTGAAATACATTAGGATGCACATTCTTGGATATTTCCAGCCCGTTTCTTTACAGGAAGTCAAGTAATATACTAGTCAGACAGAGAGTGACAATTAGGGTAACAGTAATTTAACATTTTAGTTACCCCAAGCCTTTAGGCAAACAGGCTTGAACTTCAAGGGAATTCTGTTGCCAGCTTCTAATGCAAGCACCTCACCGAGAAGGACTGAACAGAACTTTTTATTACTTTGCCTGGTGTAATTTGTAGAACTGAACCATCGTCTGAGTCCCCCCCCAGACAGTAGTGCCTGAACTCCGCTTCTTCCAAGTCCTGACTATTGCAGAGAACCTCTTCTTAATGGGGTAATTAAATCTACCTGGGAGTCTCTTTTACATTTCATAATGTACGATACAGAGAAAACAGTTTGGAATAATCAGACAAGCTCCTCTTTCTTGAAAATGCGAAGTTACCCATACAAGCTTTCTGAAGCCTTGCAGGAGCTCTGGATTGATGCTCCTTAAAGTGGGGGATCTTGTCACCACTATGTGTAATGCTACAGTTGAGTGTTGCCTTACAATATTCTGTTGATAAGAAGAGGAGAGGTTCTTGAATAAGGAAAAAAAAAAAAAAGAAAAAGAAAAAACCTGACAGATAAACATTTAATTCAGAACTTGCTATAATATTACATTTAGTAAAAAATTACCCCTTCACTTTAAGTAGTTTTAACCAAAAAAGCTCAGTGTATAAGGAAGTAGAACGAAGACAGGCCTTTCATGGTTTCCTTTTACCATATACAAGTCTTCCAAGATGGTACCGTACGTCATCTTTCTCAGTTTGGGAGTATTTCGTGTGTATATGTGCACAAATGTTAGCCAGGTCCCTACTACAGGTTTCATAAGGGATGTTCTTATGAAATGACACAATATCAGCAGTTTGTGGTGCAGGCAAATAATTTATTGTGGTAAACTTTGCTGTTCAGTGAACATGATGTATTTTAAGTCCCTATGGTCTGTTCTGTATTGTAAAGAGTATTTTTGAGCAAACACTTGTTTAATTTGGAAATGAATGATCACACTTCTTCCACATAGATGACCAGTCTCCTAGTGTCCACGTTCCTTTCAGAATTTGGCTAAAATTTGACAATGATAAAATTCAAAAGCGTAGCTCAAATATTTAAACTTTGAGCTGAAAGTAGTCTTTCATCTTTGCTAAGAAGTGTTTACAAGTTTACATGAGCAGCGCACGTCGCCCATCCTCTTTGCAGGAGAGGCAGTGAGATGGGGCTGTTGGGCCGCGTTCAGGAGAGGCGAAGTGCCTGAGCTCCGGACCTGCAAGGACATGTGCACATGCTTAACTTTAAGCACAGTGGTTTGTTTGAAGTTGGGAACATGCCTCGTGTAGAACATTAATTACAGGCACTAAGCTTTTGTTGGATCGCTGTGTTATGTCAGTGTTCCTGTCAATCTCCTGGTGGTTCCTACCGCGTGAACGTGGGGCTGCTAATCCTAAACTGAGCCCCATGGAGGAAACGCTTTGTCGATCTTTTTTTTTTTTTTTTTTGTTTTCCACTGCTAAAAGCAGGGGTTTCTTTCGGGAAACAGGCATATTGCATGCTTTTGAGAAGTCTCGCGTTCTTTGACCACAAAAGTCTTTGGGACTATCAGTGTGTGTTAAATGCGGGATTATGAAGTTTCCCAATGTGTCGTGAATATTGCAGGCTGTATTTTGCTTTCAAAGAAATAATGTAGTAAAAATATCTGATAGTGGGATCTTTGCCTTGGTATTCCTTTTGTTACATACTCTGTTCTAGTGAGTGACTAGGAAAAAAGGGGTTTTTGTTTTTGTTTTGCCTGGAGTCAAACAGGAGCATGCTGGTTAAAGGGATTCTGTGGGGGAGTTGGGCTGGAGAGGGCCTGAGGGAACTCGGAGAGACATCTACCACCAGCAGCTTGTCTGTGCTAGCTAATTATAGCTAGGGTACTGTTTACTTTAGTGGTATACTCCTTATTTATTAGTTACTTAGTTACTGCTTGCCTTCAAGTTACAGGCTGGCAGCCAGTTGCTGGAGGGGAGGTGGGATGGGAAGGGGAGGGCATCACGCAGAGGGGCAGATCCCAGCTCACCCACCTGGGCGAGGGGGTTTTTAATTTATTTTTTATTTTTTTAAATATAGACAATGGGAGACACGATCAAAAAGAAAAGCAGACAAGTCAAAAAATGGGAACAACTTAAGGAATTTTTTACAGTCTAGAGGGGCTGTGGTGATAAAATTATATTAAGAGTGTCTCCATGACTTACCAGTCAAACACGGGTTTTTCACTCCTTTTCCTCTTGTCTTCAGAGCAAAATCTCACATTTTGATCTATGTGAAGTTACACTGATTTGAATAAAATTACGATTTGTATACCTTTTTTAACTGGTACCACTTTGTGGGAATCTGGAGTTAGTTTCTTGGGACAGTTTCACTAACTGGTAAGTTAGTTTCAGATCAGCAATTTTCCATGCATGAGTGAATCCACACATACGTATTTCACAGTTAACTAAAACTAAGTTAAACTATTATAAAGATTGTGTGTGGAAACCCTCGGTCATTTAGGAAGGAGTCCACATCCTTAAGACCCGGACTCCCAGGCCGTTGAACCACTTTGGGAAATCCTCCCTAATTCACCCTCTCCTTTTGCCGATGAGGTTTGAGCAGGGCCCGGGATTAGCTGTCCAAAGGAGATGTGCAATAGACCTTGTTCCACTGCTAGTTTTGCCATTGCTTTTGTTATTCTCTTTGTAGTAATCTTGCTGTAGTCTTGGTGTAATAATTATCTCAGCAGACAAAAGGACAAAGAACAGGAGTGTTGTATGGGGAGACGAACGAAGAGAAGGATGAGTTTTTCTGTAACTGTGTTTGAGAAAGTAGACAGTATTGTAAATAGTGATTTCCATGCTTTAGCAGCATGGACATAGTGTTGGCCCATGCTGTAATTATCAATAAAAGAGATATTTCTCCAGTCTTTCTGAGCATGACAGGCTCCTGCAAAGCCAGGAGCATAACAAGGGCTGAACCTGTGTGTGATGGACCCATTACTGAACAATTTAGAGAAAGCTCTGTTAGGAGAATGAGCTGTAAGATCCACAAAAAAAGGCAAAGTTTCTATCTCCAAAGGAGAAGGTAGGGAATAAAAGGAGCACAACAGGTTAAACAGCCTTGGCCAAAGAAGTGTGTACCCCTAGGCAGACCAGCATCTCTAATCAGTGGTAGTGGTACTAGCTCTGAGGGGAGGGAAATTCAGGCTGGTGCTCTCATGTAACATTAAAAAGGACAAGCAGTCTGTCAGGGGAAACAGTCATTGGCGTGGGATTTCTCCTCTTGATCAAAAAGACAGCGGCACCGCAGTCTGCTTTGTCTATAGGGGAGGCGGTGGCAGAGGGCAGTTTTTTCCCAGGCCACATCACTGGTCTGTGATACGTTTTTCCCAAGCTGTAAAAGAAGTCACCTACATTCCTGTCTTTAGTAAGGTTTTATTAATCCCTCTTTTTCTTCTTTTCGTTTGCTTTCATTTTTATGCTATTACAAAAAAAAAAATAAAAATTAAGAAACATCTGTACAAAGCAGAAGGTGAGCTAAGTCTGATGGACCTGGAAAATATGTCTGATGCTTCTCTCCAAAGCCAAAATTAATTTTCTACTCTAAGTGATTCTTTATGAATAACATAAAATGCAAGTTCAGTACATTGTTTCCCCTTCCTTCCTTTAATTGAGCTTCCAATCACAATCTTCTCAACCTTTTTTTTTTCTTTTTTTTTTTCCCTGGATAACTTTGACAGACATAAGACATCCTCAGCTGTAGCTACAGTGAGATGGGATGAATTTTATGCTGCTGTTGACTTTTATGTTACTAAGTAACAGACCAAATCTCTAATGAAGACCTGCAGGTACTGTTCCTAGCATTGTTGTCAGCTATGCAGGTAGTCAAGGTAATAATAATTGCCAGTGAAGTCAGAAAAAAAATTGAAAAAAATCAAAACTTCAAGTATTCTTTTCATTTCATAATATACCTTAAACAACTTTGAACAAATATGGAAGGGCTTCCAGAAGAAGAAAATTAAAATAGAAAGTAGGTTTTCTTTGTTTGAAGAAATTGCAAGTAAAAATTGCATCTTTGGAAATATTTGACATCAGAATGTCTCATTTCTTGATTGACAATCCAGAAGAAAGATTATTTTACTTACTTCAAGAAGTATTTTGAGTCTGAATCTTGAATTAGTTACTTCTTACTATTGCGAAATGTTCTTTCATTTGATGAGCTTGCTGGTAATGGGACATGTTCTGTGGCTTTTCTTGAGTAAAGGCAGTAAGAATTACAACAGGTGATCTGATTCCATCATATTCAGTTGTGAGCATTTGTCAGCGTCCAAATCACTTAAGCATATTTTAGAAAACTCTTCATGGAGATCTAACTAAAGCGTACAGAGTAAAGTCTTAAGGTAACAGGCTAGCCAACTCTCTTTATGTTGACTCTGGTCTCTACATCATCAAATCTATAGATTATGTACATTCTGCATTTCAGTTTGACATCTGGTCAGTTTGCAGCAATTAATTAAAGTTAAAAATGCTTAATGAACATTTTATTTCTTTTTGGTTGACATTCTTGCTATGTTCTGGAGACTCCAATGTTCCAAGTGTCTTTAGAAGTCTCTACCTAGATGTAGTCTGTGGCCCATTAGTTGATGATATTCACAGTATTTATTTTAGCTATAGTGATTAATAAGTCAGTCTGACCTACTGGGGTTTCTTTTCTACAACGCCATATGCAGAAAATGTAATGCAATCCATAATCCAGCTTGTTCAGCCTACCTTGAACAGTAAATCCAGGTTGGTCTGAAGTTGAATGCAATTTTTACACTTGTTCTACTGAGACACAAGCTTTTCTGGACTTCAGATGACTTTTAAAAGGTTATATATTGCTTTTTAAGCCATTTATCCTGGTGGTGATCAAGACCAATTACTTTTTAACATAATTTTCTGTGTTTCTTCCCTTTTTATATAGGTATTACATGCTGCTGTGGTAAATTTATTGAATAGTACTAAGTAAGTGAGTGGGAGAAAGCAAAGCAGTGTTTCTTATTCTGAAAATGTTACTCCAACTACAGATTCTACAAAATTAGACTTTTGCTTTTCTTATTTAAATGATGAATTTAATGCAAGTCCTCTAATTTCAAAGTAATTCTTTAACAAGGCCATACCATCTGTAACTTACTTCTGAGTTATTTGATTAGACTATATATTGAGAGACATTGCTTTTTAAATGATGTGTAATCATATAAGCCTTAACAAAAATTACATACTTTAGGCTTTCAGAGGTATATTCTTATCTCCAGCATTCAATTGGTATATCCGAGTAGCTCCTTCCAGAGGAATTCTGATTTGTGCTGAATTTCTGATACAGTTTTCCTCCAGAAAAACCAAACCAAACCCAACTCATGAATAGCCTTTTCTACCCACTCTGCTCTCTCCCTCTCAAGACAAAGCTACCTGACTTATGGCTGGTTAGAATGAACATCACGTAAAAGAGACAAATCAAGCTGTGTCAGATTAATCCTCCTTAAGCGGCTTACACTCTAGTTGCATGGAAAGACACCCTAACACGGAGCAGTTGTTCAGAGCTGACACCAAACTAGAGATCGCATATCAAAGGAAATGCTTACCTACCTATTCTGAAGTCTACCCTTTAGTGTGAATTGTTCTTCTGGATCTGATAATAGAACACTTCTGGCCGGCTGTGCCGTATCAGCTTGACATTTGGAGTGCAGACCCATGAGAAGCATGTCATGTTAACAGAACACTACAACAGTCATACTTTGTCTCAATTGATGGGGGAATCGTAGCGTACGGAGTAATTCGTGTTGACAGTAAGAACTTGCAGATAGGCAGCCTAAAATGGTCAAATCATTATAGAAATTTATTTAACTGGTTGAATGGCCATAGCAGATTGGTTGAGCCAGCCAAATCAAAGACTCTGCAGGAGATTCCTTTTCTACCGCGATTTTTAAGATTAATTTGTGGTGGCTTATATGTCTTTCAAATGCATATATTCTTATCTTTTAATATATATACTGATATAAAAGTTAATAGTAATTGATAAAATATTAAGTACAGCTTTTCATCTCTGTGGTTCAGACATATAAAGGTATTCCTTTCACGGTTAAATTTTGAGGAGAATTATTGAAAATTAGGCAACCACATAATTGAAAATACACCTCTTGAATTTTTATTTACATTTCATTCTCCTTAGAAGAGTGTGTTAGTCTTTTTTAAATTCATTTACAAAACGTTTTCCAATTGCTTGTTATTCTGTGTTTTTAAATCTCTTACCCATGCCAAAAATCAGATTTTTGTCTACAGAAATTGGATAAAGATGAGAGTTTACAGGAGGAGCTCCCTTAAGTATTTAAACAATACTTTTTATTAAAGAATCGATTTTTAAATTTTATTTCCTGGGTTGTTTTTTTTTTTTTTCTTTTGCAAGCTGGTACTGTACTTTTCCCACTTACACTTGAAGAGTGCAAATTCTTCTGATGTGCATTAGCTGCAGCGTTATTTTACCTAGTTAAGAGAGGGTTGTGGCCGCCTGTGTCCATGAGTCGAATGCAGCGGCATCCCTGGGTGAAGAACAAGAGGGCTGATATTTTGTCACCGCGTTCTGTTTGCGGGCAGAGCCAGCTGCCTTTATCTTCCTGCAGGTTTTGTTCGTAGGGGACAATGGCGGCCTGGAATGAGAGAGGGAAGCCTCTTGGTCTGGCAATACTTTTAGTGCTTTATTCTTGTTCTCCGACACACCTGACTTCACAGTCAACCCCGTGTATTTATTATGAGAGACAGACCTGGGAGAACCTCCTCTTCTTGACTTTAGCCAAACCCTCAACAAGCACTTAACATTTATATATTTTCTTAGAACTTAATTTCAACAAGTTTTAGTCATACCCTCTAGGATCTCCATAATACAATTCTGTAGGTACAGCAAATTCTTTAAATCGCCGTTAGCAGCAGAGCACACAGGCATGTTACAGACTTTAGGCACGAGAGACCTAAGTCTGTAGAGAGAAATACGCTTTGAGTATTATCCATATAAAAAAAAGAGATATCCCGAACCTTGCATTTAAAAATATTTCTCTAAAGTGTGTCTTTCAGTGTAAATGCTGATGTGCGTTGGCATTAAACGGTCGTACAGAGAACGCTCTGTAGCCCAGTAAGATGGGAATTCTTCCGTTGTCAGTCTGGCTCTGCTTCTGTCTGTGGCTTACTGTAGTTGACTTTATCTTACGTGCTCTTATCTTGTTCATTGCTATTCATAACCCATACTTGTGTGAAGATGGGCCTTTATTCATAAGAAATATTTGCCAAGTTCCTTGTTCCTTTATGTAAAGGAACAATAAATACTACTTGAACATATATACCTTTGATTTGGTTTCATTCTCAGTTTAATTATGCAGCGTGTATTTTAGACATATACAGTTGATTCTTGTCTTGTATTAGTTTGCCTTTGCATGTTAACAAGCATGAGAAGAAAGCAAGCAAAAACGATACTACTTTCTAGGTACAGGGATGTTTTGGATCATCTGTCTGTTCTGGTGATAGACCTGCTTTAGAAGGTGGTAATAGCCGGGTGGTTCTCAGTTTCAGGATAATTTAAGGAAATGACCTCCAAAGATGTAGAAGATGAAAATTTGGCGAGTCCTCAGCTGTACGAGACGAGAGGACTCTGACGTTTGATTCCACTCCACTCTTCCCTCTTTACTCCCCAAGCTCCTGCTGTCTTTATTGTTTAGTTGGGGGAGAAACCGGTCGATTGCATAGTGTGGAGAGCGTAAGATACACTTCTCAGTATCTTCTGCTAACTTGCATAAATTCTGTTGACTAGAACTAAGATGTTCCAAACCTCTTCCTTCGCTTACCCAACCGATTGCAGTTGAGCTGACCTATGGAATAGCAATTGCTAAGAATTCGCAAAGCAAATGGAAGGTGCGTGGCTCTGGGATGGATATCCTGATACGCTGCTGCACAGGTACTGTCTAAGGTTACCATTTCTGATGGAAGTCTCTGTCCCCTTTGTATGGAAGCAGCATAATTAATCAGGCTGTAATGAATTCAGGGACTGCTACTCTGTCACCTCAAGAGAGAAGTTACCAGAGCAGGCTGAAATCCATTTGAAAATATGGTCACAATTAGTATTTTGTATTTAAATGACTGTTTTAGTATGTGTAGTGTAACAGTAGACACCTTTTGATAAGGTTGGGCAACGTGTGTTGTATGGCTTGAAATATAGCTCCAAAAATAAGTGGAAGATTATCCAAAATTCTCCTGCAAGTTTAAAATGAAAAAAAAATACTATTTTGCAGTGCATTTTACAGATTGGAAAGGGAACGTATCATCATATCATATCCAAAAAAGGAGTCTGCAGCTCTAAATGTTATCTGATTTGTATATTGAATTTTGTCTTTATTAACAAAAATCTCAGCTCGTTTCAGTGTGAAAGTTGAGTCAGGCATAATCTATTCACTCAAAATCAAGGATCACCAAACAAAGCAATGTTTTGGCTTGTGGTTGAAGTTGTTACTCTTCCTGATCTCTTACAAGCGTTATTTGAACAAAGGTGAAGTTTTTGGTGCGGTGCACATATTATGTTATGGGAGATCTAAATCATTATTGCTGGTGCTGTTTTCAAATGTCAGTGCTATTGTAAATCCTGTCTGCAGTTTGGTAGGAAAATTCCATTAGTGTTTTTGTTGCAAAAAAAAAAATAAAAAAAAGGAAACAATTAGGTTTTAGGCATTGCTTTATTTGCTTAGGTGATTTTTAAAATGCTTTTTATTTATATTATTGGGGGAGGTGTTATTTTAGCAGTGACTGTTTTCTGAGGCTTCAGAAAGATGATCGCAATGCGAGCAACTACACTAGTTGCCATCCCTGTGCCTTCTTACGGAGGTCACCACCCTGAAGTTCTGATGGCAGTGTGGCTAGTGCAAGAGCACTCACTTTAGACAAAAGCAAGTGGCTTATTCTAAATAATGTAAATAGGTGGTGTGGGTTAGAGGGGCTGCTATAGCCTGGAGTGAATTAGGGAGCACTCATACGAGCTACTCTGCTGGCAGATCTTCGGGATAATAACTTCAGCAGGGGGCAGTGAGGAGCAGCTGGGGGGCATAAAGCCTTTGATCAGCACAGCTGGATCCAAAGCTAACATCTGTCTATAGTCTTAGACTCGACACTTTTGTTAATACTGTGAGCTGTATTTGCATTTGTTAGATTATTTGGTAACAGTACTTTCCTGTCTCTAGTGTTCCATTTCTTTCCATAATCCCCCCTCACAGCAAAATCGGTATTGGCAATTCAGAAGAAATAGAACAATTATCTTCGTGTAACCCTTTAACAATTATTAACTTTCCTATACTTTTCTAGCAATGGTTATATGTGTAAGTCTCAGTAAAGAGCAGCTGTGAAATGAAAGCACAGGAATTGCAGAAGAAGCTGTTCAGTGGCGCTGTGATTGCCATTCCAGCTCCTGTGTACGTACTCACTCTTCTCCCAGAGCTGATGAGGAGCAGCCTGGATCCGTGTGCCCAGATCCTCAGGATATTTCAGGTTCCTACAGTCACGGGGCTCCTCTGTGCCTGAGAATGGCTGATGGGAGGACAGGAGGCTTGAATTTAAAGGCCAATATATGCTTGACCATAACGGAGTTGATTATAAACATCCTTACAATATTTTAATGACAATTTAAAGAACATGGGGAGAAGCTTAGGTTTAAAAAAGCGATGTTGTGAAGTAGCAGTCGTGGCATCTGTTAAGCTTCCCTACGAACACTTACTCATGTCTGTCCCTTTTCCTATATGTTTTCTATATGCTTCAGAGAAACAAATCTCCTAAACATTTGCTCTTTTTTGGCGTGGAATAATAAAGCAGACGCGTGTCACATGAATGATTGTGACACTTGTAGAAATGTCTGTGAGCTCAACCAGGACAGGCAAATTATGTTTTGACCCATTAACTATAGCTGTCTTAGGTAGGAAAAAAAAAAGTCAATTTATTTAAATACTTTAATTCAAGTAAACACTTCAGACTTAAAAATTTGGCAGACTCATACCTTCTAAGATGAATAGCTTGTCTCCGTATTAAAAGCATGTTAAGGTGCATCGTTCCATCCTCAGTTTACTGAAGAACTGCAGCTTTCCGTGGGTGATGGGGGGAGGAAAATCGAGCTGAGGGGTTTGATTCCTTTTCACACAGACACAGACCATCATTCTGCCATTCCTACTGTTCATGCATTTAACCGCAATACTGTGGAAAAAGAGAATGGTGAAGGCTTTGGATATGTCCTCCTTTGGCATTATCAACTTCACAGATTTCCTTTCAAGGTCTCACAGCATTGTGTTAACATTCTGGGGCGGGGGTGAGAAGTTTTCTACAACATCGTAAATACGGCTGTCTCCATGAATGAATGAGTGGGGTAGCCTGGTTGTGGGGCTCAGAGGTGATGTTAATTTTTTAATTTGAAAGAGATTTTTTTAAAGAAACTAGTCTGAATAAATTCTGGCATGTCTCAAAATAATTCCAATTTATCATTATTTCCTTTTTAGTCTAGGTGTTTAGGTAGTTAGGTTACTGTGGTGGATGCCATGTGAATTTTTCAGCCGACTCCCGATAGTCTAATGCTAGAAGGATCATTCGGCACCTGTGTGTTGCAGTAACTCAAGATCCCCATCTTTTGCCTTTGTTTCCCATCTTCTCCCTGACATGTTCCTTGCCTAAGCTTTCGTTGCCTATTCTCCTCTTGCTTCAAAAAAGAAAAAAAAAATAAATCGAGGCAATTTTTTTTTTCAATGCTGGAGTTCATTTCCAGAATTGAGACCTTACTTGTGAAACACTTTGAAAATTGTATTAATGTTAATGAATTCTCTGTTACTTGGTGTGGATTATATAGTTGATAACATACAATACAGCTCAAGAATTTAGGACAGAGAATAAAAGTTGTAAGTATTCATGTACTCTTAATTTGAGCATTCTAATGGGTCCTCAAAGTGCAACCTTTTGTTAATGAGAATATTTTTGAACAAGATTAGCAGTCTGTAGCAAGTAATAAACAGGCTGAATGTACGTTTGTGTAGACCTCTTTGATACGAAGGAGGAAATGAGGTTGGGTCTGCTTAGCTGGGAGATAAAAAGCCCATCTAAGTTAAAAGGCATAATAGGGGTAAAAAAGTGAGGCACAGTTTTAGAATGAAATGAGAGTGAAGACTTGGCAGATTAGGTTTGCCTTAAGTCTACGATAGTTAAAATAACCCGTTTAAAATTTTGAAGCTGTAATTTACATGTTCCTTTATTATTATTCAGATTAATACTAAAAGGGCAGAAGTCATCCAAGGAACTTACGCATTCATTTTCTTCCCTTTCACTACTCTGCAGATTTGTTTCAAAATATTTTCCTAGTACCTTGAATTTTGTTGTTATTTTTTGTTTTGACAAGAGGTAACTTTTCTTTCTGACTGCCTATTAATGCTACGAGAAATAAAGATGCTTTTACAAAATGCTTTCAAGCACAAAAGGAGATGGTTTTCAAGAGATTATTTTACATATTTACATATTTTACCTTAAGCATTTTGTAGTCACTGCCTACTGGTGAATGTATCAGATTTTTACACACACTTTCAAAATGAACCAGTTTTGCTTCTAAGCCATTGCAAAGGGAGGAAATGAATTCTAACTTTTTTCACTTCATTTTCACATCCTCACATTTCCTTATTTCACATGGTTTAAAACAAAATGCCTCCAGCATTATTTTTCCTTTCTCAAGAGCAAAGTGAATGTGACTTTTCTAAGGGGGTCACAGGATGCCTCTGAGGCCTGTGGGTGTTACTGGACTGCTGCCTGCTTTCAGCTTAACTGAAGGGCTTGTCATAGTTTTCATCTCCTAAGAAATTAGCCCTAGGTGCTGGCCAGAAGCAGGAGAAGGCAGCATTATGAGTCCCACGCTGGTTATTTCCCACTGACATCAAATCCTGAGGTTTTTAAATTAATCCCACACAAAGACAGCCCTTCATTTTGGTGCCAGTTTGAAATTAGACTGCAATAATGACCTTTTAAAGATGTCTAGTTGTTAAGATAACCCCCTGTTGAAACCCGAAGGTAGCCCTTGCACCCTGTGTTGGTGAGGGGGTTGCCGAGGCTTCGGCAGACCCTGCAAAGGTGACTGGGACCCGCGGCTGGTGGCGTGACCCGGGCCGCCCCAGGAGCGAGCCCGGTAGCCACCCGCTCGCCTCGCCTCCCCTCGCCCCACGGCTTGGCTCCAGCGGCAAACAAAGGGGCTTTATAAACTTCCAGCAGGCAGATTGGTTACAAACTGGGAATAGAGGACTCGCACAAAAGGGGACTGACTTGGCCATCAGAAGAAGTTAATACTGGGCTCAGGGTGAGAATTAAAAGCATACCTTTTAATGCCCGAGCACTGGCTGGTGACTGGAAGGGCTTGGAAAATGGAGCATTAACAGCAACTGCTGGTATAAACAAGTGAAAGAAAGTGGTTTAATAGATACTACCCTCAAGTGTTACATCTGAAGTGAAAACCGGCCCAACAGAAAATGGGAAACACAGAATAGACGTGCGTAATATACGGGAGATTTCTGTCTATTGGAATGAATAGAAATTTGTATTGGTCCTAAATTAAAATCACTTGCCTAATTGTTCCTCCCTTTTCACCTTAGGCTTTTGCATCGTAAACCCGTATGAATTTACCGTGTGCAAAACTGTCTTTCATTACTAGTAATAAATAGGTATGAGGCTGGAGATGATATCTCTTTGTAGTCAAAATAGGTATGTGTAAACAAAGGCAAGACACTGTGTATCTATGAAAAATTATTTTGGTAACCATTACTCTTAGCCATTTTTTTCTACGTTTAAATTATGAAAAAAGACTAACGTCATACTGTATTTCTGTTAAAATGATATCTGTGTCATTTTTTACTTGTAAAAATCGACTGTGCTCAGTTTTTCAAGGTTTTTAAATTTTGCAATGCTTAAAGGCAGTTACAGTTGTATACAGTATAACTTTGATTGCTGAGGCAAATTTGATTATGATTTTAACTATACGTAATATATGAAAATTTCAGCTGTTTAACCAGCATCAGGGGCATGTTTTCTTCTAAAAACTGTAGTCGGTCCTGTAGAATGCGCACTTTTCAGCTGTTTGAACCTTTGACTGTTTACAGTTATTTTAGTCCTATTCATCAAAAATAGAAAATATGCATTAAACATGTTGTTATTTGATGGTGGTACTACACCATCTGCTGCCATAATGCACACAACTCTTGCTTGTTTTGAGAAATGTGCTGTGAAATCTTAGTTTGCATCTGTAGATTTTGAAACCGTACAATATAGGGATGTGCAAGCATTCCTCTTTTAACCCTTAGCATTGTTAGACATCTCAAGAGCTCCTTTACAGCGCTTCACAAATTAAAGGCTTATCAAAATACAGACATAAGAAAAAGACCGTTTACATCCTGTATTTCTCTTTTGGGTATTAAAATAGTGGGATTACTTGCTTTATCAGGTTAGGGAGGTAGTAGAAAATTGAATCTCTCATTTTGCGATCGCTTCTCTTCTTTAATACATTTCACCTAGTTTAGAAGTATGGATCAGAAACTCACAAGGAAAACTGATGCCCTTTCCTGCAGCTAAATTAACAGGAATCACGTGGAAAACAATCTGAGCCTTGTATGAAAAGGGGAGCCATTAAAATTAGCCCTAAGCTATGGACTGCACCCAATATCACTAGAACTGCACTCGCTGCAGATGTGGAGGCTGGCTCTCAGGCAAACTGAGCTGTGTTGTATAGCTACAATTAAAATCAACTCCTCTGCCAAAAAATAAAAGGGAGGAGGGTAGAAGGAGAACATCAAAGACAGATTGAAATGTGTAGTTAGTAATAAGAGTGGTCTCCTCTTGAACCAAGCCCTGCAGCGATTCATGGCCCCCTTGTTAATGAGAAATTTTGACCTCTGGTTTGTAAGTTAAACTTGTAATCCCAGCTAATGAAGTAAATCAATCCCAACTTCAGTCTGTTGTTCCCATTTTTCTTTGCACAGTGTGTCTGGGAGTTAGGATCCAGGTCTACAAATACGATTTGGGGGGAAAAAAATGATTCTGCTCCTATGTAACTTCTCCTGTTTTGCAGATTCACTTAAACATATCGAAAGCAGACAGATTATTTTAATTTGTCTGTGCGCTTGTAAAACGTCCGATTAGTTAGGGTGTTTTAGAGGCATTTAAATAATAGGCCTGAGTTACCATTTTAAAAGGAAGGCTGGGTTTGTAACTATCCCACAATATTTGTCTCATAAACAGATTCATGCTTTACATATGTAGATCTGTTTGAAATTATTTGAGGAGCCCTATTTAATTCTTGCTATATATTTCAGGGGATACCGATGATAGTTTTCTGTCAGAAGAAAGGTCTCCCGCTGCAATCTCAATTCTGAGAGAAAACGGACTCGCTAGCAATAAGATGAACGCACAGCTAAGATGCTAATTTTCATCATGGGCAAAATACACACTCCTAGGTCTTGTGAGCCACAGAGTGACAAAAACCCCAGCCCCACACGCAGCCCGAGCGCCCTGGTGAAGCCTCCCAGTCGAGTCCGTGTCACACCGTGTTATTAAGGACTCTGTAAGAGATCAGCAGATGGTATGAAAGGAAGCGAAGTCGTTGTGGCAAAAATAAGGAGATGCCAGATTCATAATGTGATTCCTGAAATGAAAACATAACCAGCTAGAGAAAAACACCCGCTTCCCTTTCCTTCTGCATTAGCTATTGCTATCGCTATGGACCCTTCTAAACGGTACAGACCCTTTTTTGTTCCAATCTCTTTCTCTCCAAAGAGAGTTTTTACATTATTTCATGGCTGTTTAGTGCTACAGACACTGTTTTACGGGGGGAGAAGCTCCCTAACAAAACGTGTTTTTCTAAATGAATGGGTGCCCGAGCTGCCCTCTCACTGTGGGCCACGCGGTGCGTTGGCATGCACAGAGTGGTACAGTTTTGGCTCTCAACTGTTTGGCTATTAGTGTTAGTTTTTCGTAGCCATATTCCTGCAATTCGATCACCAAACCTTACAGCAGACTGCTCTCTTTTGTAGACGTCACGCATTAAAAATTCTGTCATGAAGAGGGAACAAGTGACCAAGTGCTACTGTATTTTATGCAATTTCATTACAGAAAAGACAAAGTTTCTCAGAGCAGTGCCGTAGGAGTCTCCGGGGATTGACGGAGTCAAGCAGTTGTTTTTCCTGCGATGGCCCTGGCTGGGGGTACTGTATTTTGGTTACCTCAGGGACTGCGCCTGGTCTGTTCCCCGCGGAAGTAGAAGCTGTATTATTTTTATGCCTTCAAAATAAGGTGGCTTCTGACTAGATTTGCTGCTGGAAAGTTGAGGGCAATTTCCTCCGGGCAGGCAATAGTCAGGAGGCCGCTGGTGTACCCAGAGGGGGTGCGTTCCCCCAGGTGGGGACACAAAGGCTCCCACCAGCTCCGGTGAGTGACCTGGAGCAGGTCCTCGGCAGGAGACACCCGGCCCTTGGCTGCCCCTTCTCTGAACTGGTGGAGACTGGGGAGCACCCAGAATGGGGAGGTTCAGCCTGGCTGGAGAAGAGGCCTCCATGTAGCTGCCTGACGGCGGCTTTGGAGGGAGCCTTGGTGCTGGCCCCTGAGGAAGGTTCTCCCAGCCCTTCTCCGGGAAGCGAAGCACCTCGACCCAGGGGCCGAGGAGGAGCAGCTCCTCAGAGGACCCGAGCTGTGGAAGGGGAGATGCAGGGGGCTGGCTCCCAAGGACAGAAGGAAGAACTTTTCTGTAGAGGTGCAAAGTATTAAGGCAATCCAAATGCAGAGATTATATCCCTTAATAAGTTTTAGCCTGTAATGTCTGTTTTTCCTAGAGATCAAATGTAGTGACTTTTTATTACTCAGAGTTTCTCTGTTTTTAGAGGGACTCCGCTTGGTTTATAAGTAATCCATTAAGTGTTACATATGATCTTCAAAGTATACATGAAGAGGTAGATTAAACTGTATACTATTTTTGAGATTAAAGTGTATACTTTTTTGTTGGTGATAATGCTGTACAATCATTAACTTTACCTGTATTATTCTTCGGAGATGCTCACGAGCCTCATAATGATTTGAATCTGGGTGCTTTATACTGCTGCAAATCATTAGTACGCTATAAGCAAGAGTTTATAATAACCTACTTTTTGTCTCACTAAATCTTAAAGCTTTGTTAATTTTGACAACAAGTGGAAAAACACAGCAGTGAATCTGTTCTCAAGTGATATACCTTAGTATATGGAGGATCCTGTTGCGAAGAACTTCGAAAATAATCATGGTTTATTAGCTGCACAGTCTTTCCCCCTTTGTTTCTATTCATTTAATTTAAAGTGAAACAACTCAGCATGCAAAACTAAAATTAGCTGCAAAAAAGGTGTAAGTGAATAAACAGGCAAATCCATTAGAGTCGATGGGTTATTGGATCCCTTGCCATTCCTCAGATGGCGGCCTATTAAAAGTGGTAATGTCTGCCTGCGGCATGGCCTCGGGGCAAGAAAGAAGGCCAAGACAGGCATATTTCACATGCATCAGACACAAGAATTAAATAGACCAATGTTCCCTAAAAGACTGAAGTACATCTCTTTCTGACGTTCATCTCGGGCAAAAATTCATTGATCTCAGTATGTCCCTTGGCAATTATAAAATATTAAATCCAAGTCACACTTTTCTAGTTGGCTTAATTTTTTCTCTATTCACAGCTTTCTATTTGATCAATTTTAACAAGTTAGGAATAGCATCTAATAATAAAATAAAAACTGCAGAGTGAAAAACTTTGTTCATTTGACATTCTTATATTTTTGTATTTAGTCTTTAGACCTGGCTGTTATTTTATTGTATTTTAAATAAATCTGCACGCTAAATAGATTAAAAGACTATGTATTTATACACACAAAACCCTCCTCCACTGTCTCCTTTTGAATTAGCAGGGTTTTTTTTAAAGCTGGATACTCATATGTGGCCATGCTATTGCAGTGAAATCTGTATTTTAAAGCTAAATCTGTGTAGTTAATCACCACCGGTTTTCCTAGTGTCAGACAGTAATTATTTCTGCTTCATGTTTCTCTTGTTATGTCAGCCTGGAAAATGTAATATTGGTGGAACCTGACTTCCGAATTACTACTTACATGAGCATTTATTATTTTTGTTTGTTTTAACCAAAAGTTGGGTTGGTTTGTGTAAATAGCAGTCAAGCAGCAAAATGAAAAATAAGGTATCAGAACCTGGATCTATTTTAACATAAATTTGGAGATTGTAACATAAAGTATAGCAGAACAAATGTCTTTGCTGGTGGTCTTTGCTGATGAGAGACCAATCTGGGGGGGATTTAGTTCCATACAGGCAGTCTACCTGTTGTATTGGCTTGTTCTCGTCTGGCTGGCACGCTCACAGCCTCCCAGTCCATACGGGGGCTCACTCAGTGGCCAACAGCTATAAGCAATCTTGGCTGAAAAGATGTCGAGAAGAATGCTCAGAGTCTTGGTTGGCTCTCAAAAAATTACAATTTTGATTATTTACTATCAGCAAAATTACTCCATGGAAAAGTGAGGGAGGCTCACCAGTAGGTCTTAAATTTTCAGAGAAGTGAAGTTTAAGATTTTGCTTTATGTTTTGGAAACAAGACCCTGTTGCCATGTCCCTACATGTTCATAAACCGCTTAGTCTTTTTTTAGTAAGAAAAGCTATTGTGTTAATTAGCTAGAAAAAAAAAAGGAGTATGGCTGCTATCGTAGCTCCGTTAGCGCTAACGGAGTTTGGCTAGCTGGGTTAAAACCTGGGTGCCCGGTTTTAAACATGGACAGATGAGATGTGTATTTCTGTGCTTCCTCAATTGAATTTTTAACCTGGCAAATGTGTCCATCAAGGTTCAGCCCGGTGCGTGTGAGATGAGGTTTCCTTTCCCTGTTTATAGTCCCTGGCAGAGGTTCGCATCCACTTGCGGTGAGTCGCAGCGTCCTGGGTGGCCATGGGAGGTGGCCGCGCTCTCTCCCACGGCTGCACCAGGGAGGTTTTTTTGTTATTTTGGGGGGGTTTTTTTTGTTAGGTTGCTAATTGTTCCCGGCCCTTGCTGTGTCTTTGTACAATGTATATTATAAGCGAGCCCATTTTCAGATGGGGCTCAAAGGTGGGTATAGTTACTGATTGACCAGCATCCATCTCTGCTGCCAGGGACTAACGGAGAGGTGTGGGTGTAGTGTGCTGTCCAAGGAGCACAGGAAAACTGTACCAGTGACCCAGAATCCCACTAGCTGACAAGAATTGTTTTCCTTTTTTCATAGAAATGGAGGTCCAGGCATTTAAAAGTCAGCTCAAGAGCAATGTTACTCAGAAACATGTTGAGTCTTGAAAAAAATGCAGATATAATTTTCCCTTTTCAAAATTTAAATTTTTTATTCTTATGGAAGAGCCACAATTTAAAAAAGGTCTACAATATAACCTAGACTAAAATGCTTGTGTGTCTCTCTCTCCATACGTGTGTATATATATACACACACATATAGACATATATAATATTTTCTGACTGTGTATCTGCTTTATTATCAGCCATTTGATACAGCATTATAATCTGTCTCAAACATGGCTGAGACTAATCTTCATGAAATTAGAACGGTCGTGTTCTGTGTTTGATGACGGTAAGTTGACGGGGTAAATTGTAACTTAGGAAGTTTCAGAATTTCATAGTCGTTAATATTTTTCTGTAATGCTGAACAGCCAGCACACCTTTATGACCAGCCAAAATTTGATTTCCATTTCTTACCTAAGGGACTGACACGTGATACATTATTTGTTAAAACCATGATTCTGATTGAAGTTTTGTCTAAGTAAACATTAGTATATTGGATTCAAATGGTACTTTTGTTCAAAATACTGTTTCCTTTATTGAGTCCCTGCTGCCATCAACCGTAGCTCTTAATCTCGTGCTATTTATCTCATCTTCCCTGAACATAGCTCTCGCCTCTTTGTCTTTGAATTTAGAAATTGCAGAACTAGGTTTGCTCTTGAAATCCACTTAACATTCTGTATTTCAACAAGATGAGACAAAATAACATGATTTTCACTATCCTTACTTTGAATGTTCCCACAACTTCACATTATATGGAAAAACTGTCCTTTTCCAGCTAGCAGTTTTATTTTATTCTGCAAAAATAAATATAGACATTTTGATTTAAAAAAATATTTAAACATAAATTAATGATAGTTTAATCAGTTTTCTGGCTGTTTACATGTTTTTCCTAGTCAGTTCTGCATCATGGTACTCTTGATACATTACACTGTGATGCTATGATCCAAAAGTAAAATTAATAGCTGTAAAAAGCAGCAACGTTCTGCTGTAAGGATGTGCAATATTGTTTATTAAAATGATCCTGTTTAAAGAACATTTTAGTGAACTTCATTTTTCTCGAACTGCATACTAATTTTAAAGGTCAGTGTGGTTAGTTACCATAGTAGTGACCTAAAAATAACCTTTCTAGTGTACCTGTATATTTCTGATCTGTAGTGTTAGCATTCAGAAATGTTCTTTCCCTTAGAGTTTCAGCAGCTAAATAAGTTGCAACCCCTTCAGCTATACTCATAAAAATTTGCTTCCAGACAACATGGTCTGTTTATTGTGTAATAATCGAAATGGCACTAAATTGCAATGATTGCTGAACACTTAGGAATTGCATTAACCACTTAACTGCTAAACTATTTTCCATTTTCTTCCTCACTGTGAAGTATTATATTGATTTTCCTCTTAGTTAGAGCTGCTTACTCAACCTCCGAGATGAACGGAATATTTTAGTAGCCTCCTACACTGTCATATTTTGAGTCAATCAGTAGTGACCTTGGCTAAGAATTTTCTAGAGGTTTTTAAAAAAGCTATCAAGGAAAATAGCTCGCAGTGCATAGCCTTGAATCTTTACAGAAAATAGAGGGAAACACAAAACATCTCTGCTGAGTGAGTTTAAAAAAACCGGGAGGAGGATTACATTTTTCTCTTTGGGTCTCTATGAGCTGGGATATTTCCTGTTCCCTTTAATACGCCGCTCCTCAGACAAATCAGTTAATAGTTATAAGGCCTTATCCAGGGACTTAATTTGTAGCCTGTTATGCGGTGTCGGGACTGTAATTAAAAATCTAAATACAGTGACAGGTGAAGCATTTTAGTGGTGCCATTCTTTCCTAGGGGGGTGCTGATGACTTTTTTCCTTTTCTGTTCTTTGTTAATGAGGTAAAACAGACCACCATTCAAAGCTCCATGATGATTGCTGGCTCTCCTCGCTTTGCTACCAAATATTTTAGTTTAAAAAGGATTTTTTCCTTCTCCTCTCCGAGATGTGGAGGGATAAATCCCGGTCCTGTTTGTTTGTGGGAGCGCTCGTCAAAAGAGGCAGAGGGGTTTTTCGGGACTGTGGTTCGGGGGTGGTTTTTC